>MU826382.1:0-504763 GCA_029204205.1 Desmophyllum pertusum | reverse complement strand
TTGCTCGCAATCTTAGATAAGGGATGGACCATTAGAAAAGTTATGGGGGGGGGGGGGGGTGGGCCAAATACAAAAAAAAAACGTGCAAGGGAAAATTTCAAAAAAAAATAAATGCATGCACAGCAGCCAACGCCAAAAAAAAATTCGTGCATCGACCCTCCCAACTATTTTTCCAGAAATCTCAGCCATGTACACTTGAAAAGAGATTGGGGTAAAAAAGTCAGCATATTGAATAAAACTGCCTCATACTGCAGTTAAAACTCGCTACTTATAAAAGAAACTTGAAGATGGCTCATATGCCTGCTGAGGAGGCTGTTAATTTAATATATTTTTAACCTGACTACCTTTTCAAATTCACATCTCAAAGATGGTGAAGGTGAAATTAAGGCCACCATATACTGCTCAGGGACCGCACAGGGGGAGGGGCTTTAGCCCCCCCCCCCCCACTTTTCTAAAAAATAATAATAATAAATAATCCCAGGAGTCATTTCACTACAGTAACGTTTTTTTTGTTTACTGAAAGTTGGTGATAAAATTTTCTTTTTGATCTGCAGTAGTTCGCAATGGACAAAAGTTGCAATGACCATTAGCAAAGTTGACGCGATTACAACTGAGTTAAGATAACTTAGAGTTGACTGACTTTATGCTATTGAGCAGCTGTGTCTTGCGTTTTATAGAGAAACGTTTGTTATGACAACATTTTATCGCCATAGATACTTTAAACTGAGAATTATACACAGCTCTGGACATTGGCGGGACACGGGAATCCTGCGTGATAACCAACAGAGAAGCGCACATGGTAAAATGAGCATAATTAAAGAAGGCTTCTGGCTGTTGGAAAGAAAATATCTACAAAAATCTCTGATTGCTTTTCGAAAAATGGACAACTCTCACTGAATTTAAAGGCCCGGATAATAAATGTTGATTCTTGTATTAAAAAACTCGCTTTTTAAGCCCTGAAAGTTGGTAATTTGCACCACGCTTGTTAATTTTAGATGTATTTCCAGCCATTTCAGAGGACTTAAATTCACAATTTCCCTAGATAGCTCACACGTTCACATTAGCCCCCCCCCCTCAAAAAAGCTGCTGCAGCTCTCGTGCTTTTAATATCTCTATATAGAGGACCTATATGGCAGAAAAGAAGGTGGGAATGAAATTGCATAGTCATGATAAATGTAGTTTTTCACATTTAGCATGTACCCTGTCCAATACCATTGTACACGTGGAGCTGAGTTCTTATCAATGGTGTCTGGCACTATTATGATGGTCTTTGGGAAAGGTAAAGCAGAAGCCAGGGACTTCACAAGTGTACAGCCACGATCCCATCCACTCCAACTGGCTTCCTTCTTTCACACTGTGTTTTTGTTGCAGTGACTCTTGTAATACTGTAGGTAGACACATGTATCCTTTGATTTTAATATTTACAGAGGTACATGTATTCAAGGGAAGATGTAATAAGCAGGGAATTTATAACTTTTGTCTCAGAAAGATTTACCTTCAGGGCTGTCACAGGGCTGGGAAAGGGAAATTTCACTGGTGTCTTGCTATGAGCACGAACCCTAAGCAATCCGTTTGCAGTGGAAGGTGCCCCAGCTGTACAATTGCGGTATCATTACTTTCATATTATTATTTTTCTACAGTACCAGTACACTTTACAATACGTAGTTATGTACATTTTCAATAGGTAAGGTAAAAAAGTCTGCATTCGAGCCTAGTGGCACATCAGGCTGGTGCGGTTATCTCTGGTTTCCATGACATGAAGCGACTAGGAGTCTTTCTACTGCCGGCTCGGAGTCCAGCACACTATAACCCAATAGGCCCTGCACCTTCCTGTATATTTCCAATATTACAGCTGAAATGCTTTTCATGTTTACAATTTTATGGTATTAAAAGTTCATAGTCCTTTCCAAATTAAATGGAATCATAGATAAAAATGTTGTTACCATCAAAAAAAAAAATAGGCCCGCCGACGCGTGCTCATGGCTACTGCATTTTTTACTCAGAGAATGCGCATACATGTAGCCCATGAGCCGAGTAAAACGGGTTAGGGACTCTCGCGATTTCAATCAGTAAGGTGGATTCTCGGAAATGCCGTGAATAATATTAAAAAGTCGATACTAAAACATAAGATGCAGTCTCGCAATGGAATGATTACGATGGGAAATAGGAGATATGGATGAACGAAAGATGGACTTTTTTACACATTTCTTTGGTGCTCATAAGACGCTTTCCACTTGTTTTAACAAGGTCTTAGTCTTCCATTGACACTGCCCTACAAACTTTATGAAAGGGGGTTTAGGTTTATTTTACTATATATTTAGTTACTAAGTTTCTTGTGATGAGAGGAAATGGACAGCACCAACACCACTGTAATATACATTAGTGTGACGGTTATTTTTAAATGTGGAAACTATTTTTATTTGGCAAATATGTTGGCCAAGATTCGTAGTTTCTGAAAGTTACACATTTAATATTTAGATTAAGTAATTCACTGTGTGTGAAAATCAATCTCTGCGGCAGGTGTGAAAGTTAAGTATTTTCGCCGGTTAGAGCAGTTAAAACATTGTGAATGCATACACAAATTCGTTAATAGGAACCGAAAGATTTGAAGAGTCACATTTATTTTCATGAAAAAGCACTTTGCTTTAACTTAACAACTTTTAAAGAGGCTGTCTGTTAAAAACCGGACGACAGTTGCTTTCTACATTCAAAAATGGTCGATTTTTTCTCCGATATGCTGGGATTTTGAAGCCTTTTACCCACAAAAGTAATTCACTAAAATGAGTTTTTAATTTTGATCAAAAATTTCTAACTGCGGAGTTATTTATGATCACTCGAAGTTTGGAACCGTGTTTGGCACTGATTTCGGGGCCCCCGGGAACTGCAAGAAAAATGACGCATAAGAATAGTAATTGGTGGGGTGCCCATGGTGCTGTGAAAAAATAAATATTCGTGCCTAAATATCTTCTAAATTCCTTTTTTTAAGTCTTATAGATATATCATAGTTAGTTTTGTTTCATACTTGTTTTTGGCAATTAGATTTCAGGGGGGTAATCAAAGTGTTACTTCGGGGCGGTGAAAAATTTAGATTTTCTACCGCCACCTAACTCGAGGCTTTGAACGGAAACAACGAAAATAGACTCAACTTTAAGGAGGGCAAATGTGCGCAACCTGTTTCAGACTGCTTAACTACATAAAAACAGAAAACGTGAGAATGGGACCTTTTAATTCCCCCCCCAAAACTAAAAATAAAAAATTTGTCTGCACTCCACGTTTGGGGTCCCAACACTAACAATTGTTATGGAATTTTTGGTAACTTCTGAACATGTAACAGCATCGAAACCGGCAGGGGGACTGGGACGGATTACAACATGTAAACAATTGCAGCATTCCTTTCTTCCTTCCATCCTTCGATGCGCCACGGGCTCTATTTACTGTTTTCATGTGGTTGTAAATAGTAGTCGTCAAGATGCCTCTTACAAACTATTGGGCCTAAGACTAATCTATCATCATCCGAAAGCGGCTTCGAACAATAGTATGGTCAGTTAATGCAAAGAAGACCGTTCTTGCTACGTTGTGGTATGACCGTCACACGGCTCGAGACATGGTAATATCTTTTAGTTTGGTAACGATATTAGCTAGCCTGGAGTGGACACGTGTCAGAGTTCTGGTTGACGTTACCTAATTGGAATCAAGGATTACTGAAGAGACCAAAAATTTCATCAGAAGAAAGCCAGATAAGGAGATTATAGTAAGGTGAATTTCTCCGAACACCACTGTGAGAGCGAATGTTGTCGTTTCCTACTGTTTACATTTTCAGATTTCGCTTCCCGTGAAATTCCAGACAGTTGTTTAGCCAGTTTTGCAGAACAAATTTTATTTTCTCGTTTCGAATTAATGTTCATTTCTCATTTTTTTGTTTATGTAGTTTAATCAGGTTGAAAACAGGTGCCATACTTTTTACAATTTTGCCCTCAAAGTTTAGCTATTTTTCGTGTTTTCGTTCAAAACTCGTTTAGGTGTGGTAGAAAATCTAATTTTTAATTAGTTTTTTTGTTTAAAACCGCCGAATTAACACAATTGAAATTATATTGGCAAGCGTTCTAAACAAAATTCTATGATATATCTACAGATTAAAAATGAATTGGATCTTTTAGGCCGAATATTTATTTTTTCACGCGGCGACGGCAATATGAGTCATTTATTTGCAGTTCCGGGGTGGCCCCCGAAATTAGTGCCAACGCGCCCAAACTTTGGATCGATCATAAATAACTCCAGTTATAATTTTTGATCAAATAAAACTCAGTTTAGTGATTACGTTTGGTAAAGGCTTCAAGTATCCGCAGCATATGAGAAAAAATCCAAATTTTCGAAGAAAAATCAGACTGGTCGGCTTTTTTTAACAGAGACAGCCTCTTAAAACCTGGTAATTCCTTCAGCCTATTTGCCTAGCAGGACTGTTCCCGCTAGACATTCTCTTTCTCTCTCTGGAGAGAGAGGTTACGTGACGTTCACCTGGGAGCGGCTGGGAACGGAATTGTGTGCCGGGCCCTTCCTATCTCAGGAAGCTCATTTCGTGCCAAATCGAGTAAGCGGGAGGGGAACACCTGAGTACTTGGTTACCAGATCCTTTTAGTCCTTTTTAATTGCAAGGTATTTCCTGGGCTTGTTTTATATCACATAACAAGTTGGTCAAACGGAAAATATAAGATGTGAATAGAAAGTGGAACGACATTAGTTGTTTGATTTTCCGTGAATTAAAAACAAACTACAGGTTGTTGCTATAATAGTTTTAGGATACATCAGTGTCAATGTTAATAATGCATGAACACTGAATGTTACATGAAACAAGCACAAAGCTTTGAATTTTATAAATTCGTTCACTGGCAAACGGGGCCGCTACATGTTTGCCAGACGTGCATGACTAGATTTATTTATTACGCTACATTTTTATATTTGAGTTTACTTTCCACAACTTTTTATTCTTTTTAAATCAGTATTTGCAAGAGAGACCAAGACCTCTCAGGGGTGATTGATAATATAGGTCAAGACTTCGTTCTCGCGAGTTGGTTTGCCGGTTGATGGTAGTGGCAGCAACTTTGTTTGGTTTTGTAATTTTTTTTTCTTTGTTAGGCAGGCAACATCCCTATGCTTTGGCTAACCACGGGACTAAAATAATCAGGCCTGTAGGGTGAGGGGTGCGACAGGCCGGCGTCCGTAGGACCGAATGGCTGAAAAGAAAGTGACTTAAAAGCTCTAATTCGCTAAGCTGGTTCCTGGTGTAGGTTCTTGAAATGAAGCCTGAATGCCAAGCGAAGATAACATCGCAAGGGTGCCCCATTTGGTTAGATTTAAAACTCCTGGGTGACACATTTAATTTTTTGGACCAGATCTTGAGATTCTAGTCAGCGTGAATTTAACGTTAACGATAAATTCGACCTAAAACCCTCATCCGAAATTTTGTTAATCCCGAGGCTCCTATCACAATGAGAGAAGACTGGGTACCACACCCCAATAATGAACTGCAAAAGGGGCTCAGGCCTATAGTGTCCTTCACATGTGTGGATGTCATAGATAATGACTAAATAAGGAATCAGTCCAAGTCTCAGGTTTGTGTTGTATTCCGTACTCAAGTTTATTTGGATCAAAATGTTCCACACGAAATTTATAGGAAGTTGTAGAAGCTCAGTATGGAAATCGACCGCGTTGGAGTCGCGTCTGAGGGGGCTCCAACATGGGCGCCGGAAATAGGAAAGAAACATCTGGAGTTCACTTTTTTTGCCAGAAAGGAGGTTTTTGTTTTCTATTGTGAACGTTCGAATATTGTAGATAAATATTTATCCTTAAACTTAAATTGTTTAGCATGCTGAAAATCACACCGAATACCTCATGTTTTTTGATAGCGGAACACGCTCTGTCAACGGCCCCGTGCCTGCTGATGTCACAAATATGGCGATTGAACTCGGAAATTTAAAACAACACCGTTCTATTTATCAAAAGGAAGCATGCGATACGATCTAAGAAATGGTGAAAAAAGATATATATTTAAGAGGGACTGTGCATAATAATTACCAGGAGGGTGGGGGGGGTTGGAAAACCAGAGGGGGGGCATAAAGTAAAATCAAAGCCCGGAGAGTGGGGACTCTCTAGGTAAATCAAGTCACTCAAGAGCGGGGGGGGCAGTAACATTTTATTTCAAGTACTTAATTACATTGGGCAATAAGTCCATACCTAATTTATAGAGGTGGAGGACCCGAAACAATTTTCGCTTTTCGACGCGGTACCTGAAAATAACACTCATGCTCTTTTCCTTCTGCTATGGTTCTGTTGAACATTGCTACGGAGGTGATGTTTGTTCCAGACGCAGATGGCCAACAATTAAACATGCAGTAGCAGCTCTTCTTTCTGTTATAAGATTTTAATCCACAGGTGCGTGTAGAGAAAATGTAGCGTACTTGTATAAAGGTGTGTGTATACTGTGAGGGGGGGGGGGTCATACATAATTTCTGACTGATTAGAGGTGGGGCAATAACTAAATTCACTCCTTTAGGAGGGCGGTATTACCTAATATTTGGCTACATGAAGCCCATTTTCCAACCCCCCCTCCTGATAATTATTGCACAGTCCCTTAGGTAATCTTTTCTTGAATGAAGGTAAAAATTCTGTAGGCCACGCGGTTTTGAATTTTAGAATTTGATGACGTCACGTGAAAACCAAGAATCGATAGATACCTTTGTCCGTAAATTGTAAATTACATGTCACATAAAGTTTCTTGTTTGTCAAAAATCCATTTGAATTTTAAAAGTACAAGAAATTTTTATGTTTATACGTTCGCTTTTTGCTGCCTGGTTTCATCAAAATGCACGAAATGTGAAATATCAAAATTGTCCCGGCGGGACCCCCCTACAAACTCGGGAGGCACTCGAAAGTTAGTACACGCAATCCTCTCCCCTTTCGCACACCCGCTTAATACGGATACCCGCTTTCACGGACAGTTTTGTTTGTCCAGACGAAAAGCTCATATATTTTATCTTACATTAGCCCGCTAATAAGGACAACGGACACTTTTTCGCTCTCATACAAAGTTAACCTCGCCTTATCTGTGCACTGTATATTTTCATTTGTCATGACATGTTTGACAACTGTCTTTCTTCCGGTGTTTGACCCTTGTAGACCTAACGTTCTCTGCTCACTGTGCTCACACAAAAGTAGCCTGCGTGACAGGCGTAACACTAAAGTTTCACTTCCTTGGCCTTTTACTGCAGTCATTAGACGTTGCTTAACACATTGACGCCCATACCGGCCATAACCGGCCAAGAGGAGACCACGAACTTCTACCACTTGTGACGTCATCACTTTTTACGCCAGAGGATGTCTTTGATAATCAAACGGATAGAGTTGGAAAATGTTTAACAAACCATGCCTAAACGAGCACGAAATGTTAAATTGGAGCAGAGATACACACAAAAACAACTTGGATTTTTTCCTCCAAAATCACCCAAAAACACGACCTTCACTACCATTGACACTGTCAAAAATTCCCTTTTCCCAACGTTTAATTTAAAACTTTTTCACGCGAACAAAGGCGATTGAAAGGCCACCAAAACCACAAAACAAAAGGAGAGAAAAAGGAGAGCAAGAACGGCAAAAAAAAGAAAGGAAAAGAAAAGCCTAAAGTCAGGTGAGTTTTTCAAACCAAAAATTATGTCCAAATTTTGATTTCTGCACATGCCCGGGAAAAATATTGAATTAGTTGCTTCTACGTAGAAGGGGATTTAGTTGCCGTGTTTTAAACTAAGTTTTAGACAGTTTTGACATTAAACTGTTGAGATAATGGCCAGAAATAGGCATGTGGGTTGTTAGATTGCCGCTTTTTGGGAAAAGCCCCGGGTGTCAATGGCTTAATACGGACAATTGAAAATTGCGTGTCCCCTTGGTGTCCGTCTTATCCGGGTTCCACTGTACATACGAGGTGTTTCAATCACAGTCAAAACAAAGGGATTAGTTGACTTCACGAAAGTGAGAAACCGAAAAAAAAACCTGCCAAAAAAACCCCCTGTTATCTCTGTAATTACACGCCGCGAAATTATTGACATATTATAAATAGCTAGACGACGAATTATTACACAAGAATCCATCAAAGAACAGTTTCATCTTGCCTTCCTGCTATAATGTCACGCGATTTTCCCCCACTATACACTTATACAAATTAGAAGTTGCTCGGTCGTTTCAGACTCCCTCACATGGCAGCAAATAAGTCACAGAACAGCCATGTGTACTGGTACAACTTAATTTTATCTTTTTATCAATAAAGACGCAACTTAATTACTTACATCTTTGTTTCCTTCACAAAGAAACCGCATTTCTGGTATCTTATGTCAACACATAGTCTAACGTCACTGTTGTTTTTGTTCCGTCTTATCTTTCCTCAGCACGTACATGCACGCATCAAATGAGTCTGCTGTTTCAACCTATGCTCTAGGCTCGATTTCCGCCGCTCTCTCGAGTCCGGTCTTCGTCGACACTACAAGTGACTCCACCATGTTAGAATCACTCATAAGTACAGTTGCATCAACAGTCTTTCAACTGAACTGAAGTTGTGAACGATCAACCTCAATTCAAAGCGGGCTGGAAAAGGTAATTACATTTCACAGAAATGCTAACTAAAACTTCTAGTAGCCGAATCAAACTCTTTATGTGTAGAAAACTACAACAATACCCGCGTGTCTGAGGATATTTTTTTCCTTGACGAAGATAAAGGACAGCAAAAAAAAGCGATTTTGTTTTACTTTGGCTTTGCCGTCGTGACTCACCGCTCAGTTTGCGCAGAGCAAAAAAAACCTTTTCACCTAGGGTACTATAACAACTGTAAATGCTTCAAAGTCCTCCAAACAGCCACGCGCGTACTTTGCGCGTTCGTGGCTTCGACACGAACGCTTTATTTTGCCAGCGAGCGCCAACGAAATCGCCAGCACGCAGCCATCCATGCTGGTCGCTTCTTCTTTGCGGCTTTGTGCGGCTCCCGGGGGGGGGGGGGGAAGGGGCACTCCCTTATATACGCTATATAGGTACGTGTCCACTGAACAGGGTTATGTTTTTTAAGCAGTTTTGGTCCTGGAACAGGGTAATAACAAACGCCATTTTTTTGTCTGGAACAGGGTATCAGTTCCTCCAGAAGTAGGCACAAAGATCGTTGATTTTGATACTCTAGATTATGTTTGTCAGACGAAACGATACGCGTAGGAAGGAAGCTTTACAACTGCTGCTTACTAGTTTAGCCTTTTGGGTTTAGAAAAAATCGTTTTAGTCTGAAACAGGTTCGCAAAATTAGCGTTTTGTAGTTCTGGTACAGGGTAAGGTGTTTTATAGCCCAGCGGCACACCCCTACCCAATATATTTTGGGAGTATCCCCCCCCCCTCCCGCGCTTCGCTCCTTGCGCGTGACGCGACTGCTGCTCATATCTCCAGCCAACTGAACTGGGTAATTACAGTACACTTAGACTCAACGATCACACTTTTAGCAACACTCTCCTCTCGTAAACTAGCTCGCCGACTTTCCTCAGTTGGCGGAAAACAAACTCTGTTCAGTTTATTTACCTTCATGTCATTTTGATCAGTACATCGAATCTGACAAGACTTGAAACACAAGCTAATTTGAATACAATCACCCACTGTTTTCTTATAACAACTGAAACTGTGCTCAAATGAGGATGATATTATACATTATATTAAAATCATTCCTCGTTTTGAAAAAACTTTAACACACTTAAACAATAGTAGATCTAAAATCCTATTTTCTAATATCATGGTTGTCACGATGTCCAACGTCAGACTCCCGAAAGCGCGGTGAATTAATTTTCTGAGCAATCCAGCATGCCGGCTTTGATCTTTGTCCACAACAGCATTCTCAGCATTCATGCTGACAACAAAATTCTCAAATCCACTCATCACTCCATACTCTTCTGATTGTCGTCATACAGTTTTAACGATATTATCTTGTTTTACACCAGCAGCATTTCCGCGCTTACATAACAGAATCTAAAAATAAATTGCACATCAGCCTTTCAAACAACTGAAGCTCTGAAAGATTTTCAAAGAGTTAGTAAAATTCACGCTAGCCATACAAAAAATTATTTGGCCCCTCAGCAATACTTTCTTCTCTGACTTCACCACACACTCGCGCGTGTGACTAAAAAAAAAAATTAGTCTATCGCAACCCAAGGCTTAACGAATATCACAGTTTACCTGTATAAATTTCATTTATCTCTTGAGATCATTCGATTGATCGTTTTATAACTGTTTCATCACCTTGTTTAAACAACTGAAGCTGTGCCGGAATGATTTTCAAAAACTCTGCTCCAGTAAACTATCTCGCCGTCTTCTTTTCTCGGTAATTGTGAAGAACAGCTCCATCTCACACCGACTGTCGGCCGACAGTTAACCGAACAGAATTTACCTACAGATGGCCGACAGCTGCCCGACAGGTCACGCGAACGTCGGTCAACACACGATGCCCGACAGTAAAATGTACTATAAAAACTAAAAACATGGCGCTTACATGACTGAAATAAACTTGCCGAAAGACTAGTACAAAGCTTGCATCGTATCTCGGACTCAACGTTATCTTTTAATACTTACATATCATCCATCAATCATCGAAAAGACCACAATCTTGGCTAACATCTCCACTGTTTTAGAAACTTGAACTTAGGCTTAATTTCACAAAAACGACGAGCAACTTTGCGCACGTTTTCGAATCGCCCTATAATTCCAATAGCGAGCCCTTATGGTATGGTATGTCATGTAAATCAACATAATGTTTTTTCCCCGTAACTCTAACGTTTTTGTTATTTATTTACAGATTGCAGTGCTACTTTCCAGCTTCGTTTATTAGGTCAATTTCCCCTGCCATTTTATCGGGAATAAATAAAATGTACTCAATCCTAAAAATTGTGTCTTCTTAATTGATTTGTTTACGCAATCATTGGTTTTGCGCGTGCTGCATTTTAGCTAATTAAATTGACTCTACATAATGTTGGTTCAAGACTATTTCATTTGTTGGCTCCTAAAGGAGCCGTTTGTTGTTACTAAGCGAACTTAGTTCAGATGGTAGAACTCAAGCAATGCCAGCGTAATATGTTGTCGTAAGTGATCGACTGGATGAATTTGCCGCCAGTTGAACTCATCAGGGTATCCTGGGATTTTGCTTTTGAGAGTCCCGTTCCATCGACTTCAGCTTCCTCTTCACCTGACTCCATAGTCCCTCGATCGTGTTCGTGTGGGCTCCCGTGTGTGGATCAATGAAGTGTTCTTCGAATGGTTCACCATTAGATGGATGTAACCGACGTTCTTTAAGTTGAAGTAAGGCGAAAACTATGTCAGAAATAATCAGGGTTCCAGTTCCTACGAAAGTGCTGTATCAGTCCGGTTACCAATGGTTTCTCTTGTTCGGTTAGGTACTCGGAAGGTGAGAGCCCTGCCACTGTCTCTTTCAGACATGCCGAAAACCCAGGTACCTTTAGAAACCCGCCCGCGATTGTACTGGCGCTTTTTACCAAACATGGATTCGTCGATCTCTAAAAGTCTTTCCTCTGCCGTCCTAACTTGATGTTGCCGTTTAGGATTTTTCAGAGAGCAGATGTCTCTGATTTTCTGGAGTACTGTAACGACTGTACGCAGCGATAATCCTGTTAGTCGAGATACTTTCTTGGTTGGACTCGTTCGAATCGACCACAGGAAGATGATGTAACAGCCATTGCGTCTAGTGGGATCTTTGAATCTTCAAAAAAGGAATCAGCCCCGGATTGATCGCCATTTTCTACACTGGTGAACTGGACATTCCCAGTGATATCCGTCTTCAGTAATTGGGACTATCTCTTAAAACCATTTGTTGTTCCGCAATGACATTTACGCGTGGCTGCGAGCCAAGCCACGATCGACCAGGAACGTGAAAATAGTACGTAAACTCTGGATCAAGGTAAGAATAACTCGTAATGATTCATGATGAAGTGAGTTTATTTAGTATTGCGATAAACCTTTTATAACCCTCGGTAGGATCGAAACAGGCCAATGAAACATAACTTATTGTAATGGATAAGTATTCATATGCAAAAATTAACACAATTAATAATCTTTAGTGATTGGTTAATATATGTTATCACTCATTGGTCGAAACTAATTATTAGCCTTTGACCAATAAGCATTAACATAAAGTAACGCAATCACACGTGTTGTTAATTTGATCCAAGGGAGATTATAAAAGCTTTAGTTTTGGAACCATAGGTATCACATTACGACCTAGTTTCGTAACCGGACAGATTACCAACATATTGACCGACAGGTTACCGACAGTTCTGCCGTCTGTCGGCCGAGACAGATGGTTTACACCGTGGAAAAAACTGTCGGCCGACAGTTGGCCGACTGTCGGCCGACAGTTGGCCGACTGTCGGCCAACAGTTGGCCGACTGTTGGGCCAACTGTTTTGGTCAACTGTCGGCCAACAGTCGTGCCGACTGTTGACCAACAGTTTGCCCGACTGTTGGCCGAACAGTCGGTGGCGGGGAGCTGTTCTTCACAATTACCCCTTTTCTCCCTTCGCCTTTCGCGCGTGAATGAACTCCTTGAAAGCCTAGCCAAACAAATACAGCTCCCACAAACATGACTAACTAGAAGAAAAAAATGATCCCTCATGTATTAGTAAATATCTTAATTTAACCTATTCCCTTTTTAGCACGTTTAATCTCTATTTTCCAGGAAAGTAACCGCTCAAACAAATGAATTGTACGAAGGACTCTAAAAGGCCGGCGGTTACTCAACAAAAGCTTCAACAATGTGACTCCATCAAACGTGACCCTGTTCGTGCAGTTGTCAAAGAAATTACACCTACGTAGATAAAAACATTTAAAAACAAACGTGTTCTTTCAATATTTATTTTGCAACGTAATTTTCTCTCCATATAGCTCACTAATATATACCAATCTTTTGCGAATCAAGCGCTAGAGCGAGCCGCTGGGAATAGAACAGAGGTACATCTGACCTCCCCGACCTACCCTTGACTACTATGCAGGCTTCAAAGTAAACGGACAGCGCTTTCTTAGCGCTTTTAATATCCGTACAGCTGTAAGAAACCCAATTTTGAGCAGTCGATAGACCGGGATTTAAATTATTTATTCGCCTCAGGCTACGTGAAATATTTGTGAATATTCCACTTTCGCCTTCGGCGATAATTGTTAATTATTAAAATACTCAACCACTGTTATTGGGGGGGGGCATTTTCTGGCCCTTGTGATTTGGCTCCCTACGCCCATGTTAATCACCTCATAACACAGATTCTGCCCAAAATATGGTAGCTCATAAAACCCGCGAGAATTCAATTTGCCGCAACGTGAACATTACTTGTGAAAGTTTTTAAACAGAAATGGCGGAGAAATAGATTTGAAGAGCTATCGGCCGTTTGAAATACAAGAGCTGTTAGACAATGCCACCCCCAGTTCCACAAAAAGAGCTACACAGTTTGGGATATATAAGGGACCCCCCCCTGCTTCAGTTTTCCGCGCTTTCGCCGCTCACCAGCAATTTGAAATTTTTTAAAAAACTCAAACCGAAAAAGGTGTTCAAGGAAGCATGTGTTGGGAAATTGAAGAAAATCCAAAAGTTAAATGGGGAATGCGGGGACAGTATGGAAGGAGTGAGTTGGAGGAGGAGGAAAAGAGAAGAGAAGAAGAGCGAAAGAGAGCCGTAAAAAAGAGAAGCGTGGATAAGGTACAGAGGACTGTAATGCACTGTGTGCACTGACTACATGCACTGGAAATGCACTTGTAACTGAGGATTGAAGGTTGGCCAGGAATAAATATTTGGCTTGAGGTCCATGCCAGTACTCTACGACAACTAACTTTTTAGTGATAAAGCTTGTGTGAGTCCTGAATAAGCCGTGAGCCAACAAGGGTGAGCTACTTTGTCCACAGAATTAGAGTCCCCCACCTTTTTTATTTTTCTCCTTTGTATTAGACTGCAAATAAAATAGACACTTTTATAACTCAGTGTTTCGCAACTACAACCAAATTTGGCATATCTGCATGTGATTACCAAAATATTTTTTCAGGTGACTCCACTTTTTTAAACCACCTAAGGCCCGTTGTTCAGACGCCGTACTTCACATGAGTCCAAAGTCGAATTAAGATTTTGGCCGACCTAAATTATTTAGGAAAAAAACTTGCATACTATCACGAATCCCTGCAACGTCTGAGAGGCTTTCCCGGACTATCTATTTTAGCGAGTCAGAACGGCAAGCTCGAGGTTTCTCTAATCGGCTGATAGTGTGGTGAGGGGCAAAGCCCTGAGCCAACCTCATCAAAGTCGATAGAAACGGGCGAGAGGCGAGCCGTCTAACCTGTTTTTAAGGCACTAACCCAGTAGCTGAAGCTATTAACATAGAATATCGATAAAACTGATTTATTGTATGGTTTTTGATTTATGGTTTTTTCTGGCTGTAAAATGGCATGAAAAATTGTGCGCGCGCTCCGGGAGCCGTCTCATATCGATCGATAGTAGGTGCCTGTTGTAGCCAATCAGATTTGCGAAGCTTGCCAAATATTCAGCTGCTGGGTTATGCTAATGAGGCGATAGAGAGTGAGTTCTGAAATATGCTTGTGGAAGCACCTTTTCCTGCCACACTGAACCTAGTTTTTTTTGAGCAAAAACAAAACTATGAATTTCAGGTGTTTTTATGGCGCAAGTCGGGTTTCTACTAAAACGATTAGACTACTTGTTCTTGTTTTCTTTGAGTCAAATAGTCCAACTCGGGCGCTTTTTCCGAAGATCAAATGAGGGCTCATATTTTATATTATTTTCCCATCTCAGTTTACGCTTGGAGCTCCATCACAAACTTTATATTACATGCTTGTTAGTAACGCCTGCAGAGGAAGAAAAACAAGGAAGGGGAATAGTCATCGGGGAAATTTGCATCGAAGCCCAAAACCCCCCCCCTGAAGATCTGTCCTTGGCGTGGATTACTAAAACGTGTATTTAAACCATCTTCAACATGTTAATTGCCCTTAGTGGAATTAAAGACACTTCTCTGTCAGTGGATGCTTTGATAGCGGCACATTGAAATACCCACCGCCGAACATAAGGATTCTGTTACTTTTTTTGAACACGCCACTTTGGATCAATCTACAAGTCCGCATCGCTCAGTTGTGACAGAGTTAAAAAGAAAATATGGCGTGGGAAAAGTTTCTTTCAATGTGGCGTATCAAAGCATCCGCTGAAGAGAAGTTTCTTTATTCCACAAGGGCAATTAACATGTTGAAGATGTTTAAATACCCGTTTTACACCTTTTTGCCCTTCAAGAACGCAAGATAAATTTTCATTAGCGCTACTTTAAAGTTAAATAACACGAAAGTGTTATCAAGTTAGCGAGAAGACAATCATTATGACGGTTTTAAATTTCATTTAGGCTGTTTGCATAAATACGAAAATTCATTTACACCAATATACTTTCATTTTAATGAAAGTACATTCTTTAATGCTATTGTGCAATCAATAATGACAGTTCTCAGCTTCATTAACAACTATAGAATTTCAATTAAGTTTGTTTTCCAGTAATTGTCTATCCTTCTATTGCTTCGCGGTTTTAAGCAATGCGGGATGCAGGTTTTACATAAACCTAACCATTGAGCGCATTTTCGGACAGTTATTGCGTTTCATATTTCTTCGGCCTGCTCTTAACAGAATTCTCTGGCGATAGTCTCCCAGTGGAATGTCCTTGAACGTCTTCAACGCCCTTACTAATCTTTCTTGATGCTCGTTTGGAACACGGTTTTCGTATTCTGAAAGCCATTTCTGCAAGAAGAATCTGAACAGCTTCGTTATCAGATATAAAGGCTCTTCGAAATCCTGTTGGAAAATTTAATAGTGAAATTGAAATTTTATTGATGTTGAAGAAGAATAGAATGGCGCTAATGAGCACTCAGTCACATTAAAGAATGTTTGTTTTACGTTGAAATGAAACGGTATTGGTGTTAATGAATACTTCTAAATACTAAATGAACATGTAAAAATCAAGACGACTATTTTTTTTCGCTAACTTGATCACACTTTGGCGTTAACGAACTATTCATTGAACCTATTTGAAAATTTTATCTTGCGTTCTTGAAGGGCAAAAGGTGTAGTAATCCGCGCCAAGACAGATCTTCAAGTGGCTTCGACGCAATTTCCCCGATGACCTCTCCCCTTCCTTGTTTTCTTCTCTCCAGGGAGACTAACAGCACTAATATAAAGTTTGTTTGATGAGCTCCAAGCTTAACTGAGATGGAAATAATATAAAATATGAGCCTCACTTGATCTCGGAAAAGCGCCGTCATCATCACTCTCTCAGATTTAACGGTGTCAGGATACCCCGACTCTCTCTAAGACACCACCCTAAGACACACAGTTGGTGTGTCCGTCTTGGAGAGAGTTGACTGTATTCGTTAAAACACAAGGAAAGCTTAGAAGACTGCTGGCGTACAAGGACTGCTGGTGTTTACTCGCTTGTTTGCAGTGTTGTAGGAAACTGTTATAAAGATCGGCATTCTGATCCTGACTGTGTATCACTAAGGGACTGACCATTTTTGAGGGAGTTTATAGTTACCGAGAAATTATTAAAACCCAGGTTGGGCAATGTTTCTCACCAATTTAGAAATTGTTTCCATCTTCCCTGGTATTTGTACTTTTGGTTCGTAGTGCACTGTATTTTTTTTATCTTCTTTCCCTGTGCATGAAACACATTCCCCCACCCCTCCTTAAAAGAAAATGGTCCATTCTTAACCGCATTCTTTACCACAGAGTGCGAAATCGTTGTGTTCGGTTTGTCCTGTTCTGGAGCTCAGCTGGAGTTAACTGTTAACTCTTCAGAACACTCTTTAACACTTGAAGTATTCTGTGGTTTTTCATGTTCCACTAACACACTCGTACTCGCCACAAGGTACGCATGACGTTAATGAGGGCTTCATTCCTGTTTGATTTCTTTAATGTCGCTTAACAGTTCACAGATACTGAAGCAATTGTCACGCTCCTCGTCTGTACATGGCCTCTCTGCATCATGTGTGGTTTTATGTCGCTGTAGATTTCCTGGCTCACTAAAACCCTTGCCACACTGGTTACACTCAAAATATTTCTCACCAGTGTGTGTTATTTTATGTCTCTTTAGATTTGTTGCCTGTTTAAAACACTTCCCACAGTGGTTACATTCAAAAGGCTTCTCACCAGTGTGTGTTCTTTTATGTCTCTTTAGAGTTGTTGCATCATTAAAACACTTCAAACACTGGTTTGCACTCAAAAGGTTTCTCTCCTGTGTGTGTTCTTTTATGTCTCTTTAGAGTTGTTGTATAATTAAACACTTGCCACACTGGTTACACTCAAAAGGCTTCTCACCAGTGTGTGTTATTTTATGTCGCTCTAGAGTTCCTGCCTGACCAAAACACTTGCCACACTGATTACACTCAAAAGGCTTCTCACCAGTGTGTTCTTTTATGTTGCTCTAGATGTGCCTGCCTGACCAAAACACTTCCCACATGTATATAACACTTGCCACACTGGTTGCATTCAAAAGGCTTCTCACCAGTGTGTATTCTTTTGTGTATCTTTAGATGTGCTGCTTGAATAAAACACTTCATAACACTGTTGCACTCAAAAGGTTTCTCCCCTGTGTGTGTTCTTTTATGTCTCTTTAGAGTTGTTGTATCATTAAACACTTGCAACACTGATTACACTCAAAAGGCTTTTCACCAGTGTGTGTTCTTTGATGTCTCTTTAGAGTTATTGCCTGACCAAAACACTTCCCACACTGGTTACATTCAAAAGGCTTTTTGCTTGCAATGCATTCCTATATGTTGCTTTGGACCTCTCGGCCATACTAAAGCAAAAGCAAAAGTAAAAGTGAATTTAATATTTTTAAATGCAAAATAAGGTCAGTCTTTTTACAATAATTATTTATAATCTATCATTAATGTTGTGATCATGTAATGCGGGCTGTGATTGGTTGTGCAGGCTACATAAACACCGTTAAGATTGTTTTTTGTACTCTATTGATCCCGGCTTTTTGGCTTGAGAAAGTCTGGGTGAATTTGAAACTACTTTATGTGAACCCTTGCCTGCAGCTCAGGGTTACACAAACATTTAAATTTCTCCCATACTTTTCTCCCATGTAGCCTGTGTACATCCGCCTCCTCTCCTCAAAAAAATCGGAGAGGGACGTCTGTGTGTTCACGTTAATAATCGTGTTCCGGCATAATTTTGCATAAATTAATGACCACTGTGTTTCTGGCGTGACACTCGGAGAGAACAAAGGAAATGTCGGTGCGTGAGATCATTCTAATTAACTTTGTTGAAAGATAATGCACTGTAATTTCCGGAGTTTACTTGGAGAAAAAATAAATTTCATGATTTACCTTCTTAGAAAGGCTTTCTGTAAAGCAGAAATACTCGGTATACTCGCTTGCCAGTTCAAAATTGTGTGATTTCTCCTTGTTGGTAAATTCTCACTGAAATTCCCGTGACCCAAACCACTCAGTGAATTTTCTTGATCCGATTTATAGGTTACGGCAATGTAAATTCCTTCGTAAACATGAAGTCGCTTTTTTACACAGGCTAGTCGCTTTTACTTTCGTTCGTTCGTGATCCACGCGCAAGATTCTTATCCGAGTTCTGTCCTATGCAACTTGAACTGGTCCACTGGAATGACTCAGTGTAATGCCTTCACCACTGTGATCCCGGGGCCGTGATGCTCGCGAGGTCAGGAGGTCGTTGCGAAGATCGGACGCGTTTTATTACATCAGTCCAACGATGATCATTGAATGCCGTCCGTCGACGAGATTTTTGTCCGAATTTAAATGATGAAAATAAATCTCCACAAAGAACACATAGTGGTATGATGTAATGGTATTAAAAGTAAGAGCCAATCAGATCATTTTCCGGACATTCCGGGAAAAGTCCACGTGGCCCTCTGAACACGATTATCAACGGTAAAACACAGACGTCTTCTCTCGCCGATCTTTGAGGGGAAGATGACGGATGTGACACAGGCTATCTCCCATGTTTACATCAGGCTATGTAAACACGTGTACCATTTTCTATTTTAATTAAGGTCGCGGAGGAACAGGTTATGCACGAAAGAACAACAACTGATCCCGAAAATAAGCGAAATATTCATGAACAGGCTCCTTGAAATATTCTGTTTCTGCAACAATAATCACACGTGCAAAGCACTATCTGGGAAAATACACAATTAAAATTAAAATTAATTATTAAATTAAAATTAATTAATTACAACATCACATAGGCTAAGTTTGAATACAGTCGAACCTGTATATAACGGCCCTGTATATAACGGTCACCCTGTATTAAGCGGCCAGTTTTCCAAATCCAAAAATTTTCGCCCATACAAACATCGTATTTGCTACCTGTATTAAACGGTCACCTGTATTAAGGGGTTGCCCACCACCCTTCAGCAGTCCTATGTTTGTCTGTCTTTGTTATTTTTACCTGTGTTTAAGCGGCTCACACTTGAATGGAAACCTAAAACCACATATCATTTATTACGACTTTATTTCTCTTTAAAATGTATCCATCAACCCTACAGCACCATCGACAGCTCGACAACCCTTGAGCTAAAACTGCACGTAGTTCTCCGATTCCATGAATTCTTTGTAGATCTCAAATGTCCATGAAATGAAGTACAATAAAAATGTATTGTATAAAATGATAAAGAAAGAATATTGGTCCTTTGGAATTACTGCTTGACTTGATTGTGTTACTGTTAGCTTGAATGACTTGCTAGTGTATATTACTTTAATGAAATTGACATTTGACCACGCCCACAAAGTATTTTTCCGTAATTTGTCCTTTTGTAATCAATAAATATATTTGATGCTGACCGCGTATCATGACTATGTACGTTTTCATTTAAAGTAAAGAAATTTTTAAAATATTTTGGTAAATTATTGCTAAAGTATGAGTACATAAAGAGTGCTATCAAATAGTATATCTAGCTCATATATATTAAGAAGTTTAAGAGATAGACATAGAGGCCCTGGATTTTTGTTGATATTTTGAAAATGTCATTATTCTAACAATTTTTTCTGTATGGTAAATATCGGTTTCAGCCTGGTTGGATAAGTGCTTGTCCATATAATGCTACAGTATGTTAAATATGGATACACCATAGTGTTATGTACTTTTTTCAGAATCGCTACGAGCTATTTGTGGAATATTGTTTTAAACTGTTTGCAACCCCTCGATGTATAAAAAGATCGTAGAATAAAGAAAATTAAAAAAGAAAGCACGAAGACTTTTGCGAAGCAAGCGCTAGAGCGAGCCCTGGGAATAGAACAGAGGTACATCTGCCTCCCCGACCTACCCTTGACTACTATGCAGGCTTCAAAGTAAACGGACAGCGCTTTCTAGCGCTTTTAATATCCGTACAGCTGTAAGAAACCCAACTTTGATCAGTCGATATACCTGGATTTAAATTATTATTCGCCTCAGGCTCGTGAATATTGGTGAATATTCACTTCGCCTTCGGCGAATAATTGTTAATTATTAAATACTCAACCACTGTTATTGCTTTTCTGGCCTTGTGATTGGCTCCCTACGCCCATGTTATCAGCTCATAACACAGATTCTGCCAAATATGGTAGCTCATAAAACCCGCGAGAATTCAATTTGCCGCAACGTGAAACATTTTGTGAAAGTTTTACAGAAATGGCGGATTAAAATAGATTCGAAGAGCTATTCGGCCGTTGAAATACAAGAGCTGTTAGACAATGCCACCCCCAGTTCCACAAAAAGAGCTACACAGTTTGGGATGAAATATTTAATGTTTTAAGTATCTCTGAAATTTATTACGAAATTGTGAAGACAAGCAATGAAGCAGTGAAGCTTACAACAAATTAATTTTGGCACAATGTTACAATTACATTTTGATTTACCTTTTTTTAGAGTGGCTTGCGAATCCTGGTGGCAGCAAGTTTTCAAACCAATTGAAGAAATGTCAAAAGAAGAGCCAAATGCATGTCTGAAGTGTTTTTATACCTCAGTGAGGAAGCAAGACGGCAGCTATTACAAGACATGCAACATCCATTAAATCGATCCGTGCCGCCATCGACCGGTTTCTCCATTGTCCGCATCAATGCAAACCTTTTTCTATCATTGGCGACAATGCTTTTTACTGAGGCCAACAAAGTCCTTGATGCGTTTGTAAAAAACCTCACGAAAGTCTGTGGAAATAGCAGGGGTTATTCACAAAAGAGCCATATCACAGGAGCAAATCCAGAAGCTGTACGACTGTGGTGAACTTGGACCGGCCGACAGCCCAAACCCAGCCGCAACTAGAATGTAACCGTGTGGTTTTTTACCTCGGACTGTTCTTCAGTCGACGAGGACGAAGAGAACCAACGTGACATGAAGAAGAATATGCTGGCCCTTAGAGAAACAACTCAAGGTGTAGAGTACTTTGAGCGCAACAGACGAGCGCCTGGTTCGCTGCCTTCTACAAAGAATCACCAAGGCGGGCTTATCCGATGCTTAGGATGAATCAGATGCGAAAATATTTTGTTCTGGAATCTTCGAGATGTCCAGTCAAGACGATCCAGAATTACTTGGCTCACCTTAACCCTGCATCAGATGTCCTTTTCCAACAACCAAGAGATGGCCAAAGTCAGAAATTCAAGCCTGAAGACAGCAATATGATAATTATGCCACTTGATGCGAGCACTCTTGACAACTTCATGAAAGAAATGGGTAAGCAAGCGGAAATCGATCCACACCTCACCAACCATTGCCTGAGGGCTACTTCTCTCACAGTACTGTCGGACAATAACTGCGAAACAAGGCATATCAAGATGGTAACGGGGCCACAAATCTGACCAGTCAGTTGAATCGTACAGCAACAGCAATTGATGTCTTTGGTCCTCAGCGATTTTCTTTCCAAGGAAGCACCGCATACTACACCTGGGAAAGAAAATGCCAGCGCCCTTGTTGGATATGAGATGATTATAACCATTTCATTGTTTTGAGATGATCGTTTGATGTGAATATTTTCTCTAGGTGTACCATGTAACAATGGAGGATTTGTCGAATACAAAGATGTACAAGATTTGCAATCCACGAGTAGGCGCGACATATTTAATAAACGTTTACTACCTAACAGTTTGTGAACATGCTTTTTACGTATCTAGAATCGAAATAAATATAGCTTATTTACCTTGGAAATGTTTTAGAACAAACTTTGTACCTTCACGTATTTTCCGGTGTACAATTTCAAGGAAAAAAAGTCGAACGATAATTTAGGCCGGCCATTTTAATTTTTCTTCTCAATAAATTCTCTGCCAAAAGGTTTTCCTATAATTCCTGGCACTATTCACCTCCTAGGAGGTGGATAGTTAACAATTATTCACCGAAGTGGAGGTGAATAGTGGAGGATATTTACCGAGCCGCCAAAGTTAAATAGTTAAATATCAGAGGGGGAGGGGAATGGGCACTTACTCTAGGGGGGGGGCATTTATTTCAAATTTTGGCTGATGGGAGGGGCGCTTATTTGAAGGGGGTGCTTATTCAAGGGCGCGTATTCGATTTGACTTCAAAATTCTTTTAAATTGTCTTTCGCATGGCCTGCACAATAGATCTGTCAAATGATCTGTCAAATGTAATTTATCTAGTCTCAAAGGTCAAGTCCGCCATATAAATATTGTGGACTGAAATTTTCTGAGTCACTGACATATGAAATTCTCTGATTTGACTCTATAATATGGGGTGACCCTAAAACATAGAATGGCAGAATATCACCCCAAATCCTAAAATACGGAACGGCGTGAAAATTACCCCAAATCCTAAAAGACGGAATACAAAATAAAATATGGAAGAGAAAAAATAAAATAAAGATAAACGTCTGTCTTTCTTTCTATCATAGAAAACTTATAGAAACACGGGATTGAATATTGTTACAGCGATCACCAGACACGCCCCCTGGGAAGGAAAAGTCTAGGCTAAAAGTTGTGTTTTTGGTGGACATCAATCATCTCCGCCTCTGCGCTCCTTCAACACTTTTTGAGCACTCGGTTGTATCCAACCTCAAGAATATTTGAAATCCTGTATTAAAAACGTGCATTTTAGATTACAAAATATAAAGTTTTGATTTCCAAAACACGACCAAACAACATTGGAAAATAATTTCTTTTGTGCCAGATTTTGTGGTCATTCATGCATGTGAATGGCGGTTCAAAAACCTAACAAAATTTCTCATCAAAAATTCGATGGATCGGAGAAATAGGAAATTCTGCTGTATTAAAAATATAGATTTTTAGTGGATTTCAAACAGCTACAGTTGCAGTTCTATGTTGCTTTGTGATCTGGTTTGTGACACGTTTTTGTGGGAAGTTACTCAGTCATTAAATAGCCGAAAATGAACATATTTTTGATGGTCTTTGACGAGCGATCGAAACAAGTCAAAGAATGACGAAAACATTATCAAAACAGAATTCTCCGATAAAGATCCATCGAATTTGTAACGAGGAACGTTATCGAGTCACTTGTGATATTATATATAGCGATTTTTAAAAATATATTAGTGTTAAACCCCAATCTCCTTCCCAGAGTCCTCGTTACCCTTGTCCAGCGGTGGAGCGGCCAACAAGGACCTCTGGGATAGAGTGATCCACCTGACTTACGCAGTAAGACCGGAAGTCCAAGAATCTTGCGTCTGTTAGTTTAATATCTAGTCTCATTGGCCCAGTTCATGGCTTTCAAATTGCCCTCCATTAATGAGAGGGTAAGTTCTGACAAATCCTTTATTAAAGATTATGGTTTACCACTATTTGATTGGAAACCTACTACAAGACAAGGAGGATGCAATCGGCCGTGGCTCCTTTGGATTGGTTTTCGTTGCAAGAGCCAAGGAAGAAAAGGTCGTCATCAAGAAGTTACTAAGTGATGATGACCAGGAAATGCGACTGTTTCTAAAAGAAGCGAAAATATTTTCAAGGGATCAGAAGTGAACATGTCATTAAAGTTCAAAGCAGCCTGCATTGAGCCGTGTGCAATCATGCTAGAAATATTTGTACTTCGACTTTGCTCCATTCGGCCAAGTATCAGAAAAGGTGAGCAACCTCGATAAATTTCTTCAGTACATTCATATTAATCGAGATATCAAGCCCACCAATGTGCTTGTCTCCAACCAGCATTATTGTGCTTTAAAGGACAAACAGGACCTTGGGCATGAGTTCCAGACTAGGCCAATAATTTGCAACCTTGCAGATTTTGGAGAAAGCTAATCAGCTATAAGCCAGACAAAACACTGTTTGCCGCATGGTGGACAAGCAATATTGTCCGAGGAACTCCCGCTTATCGCGCACCAGAACTTTTCCGCTCAGAACGGATCAACGCTGTCCTTAGAAAGACCTTAAGACATGAAAGAAAAAGATGATTTCACCCGTTAGAAAACAAGCAGGCCTCGGTGAATCGTTTTATTACAACAATGCAG
This sequence comes from Desmophyllum pertusum, assembly GCA_029204205.1. Lineage (NCBI taxonomy): Eukaryota > Metazoa > Cnidaria > Anthozoa > Scleractinia > Caryophylliidae > Desmophyllum > Desmophyllum pertusum. The sequence continues at coordinate 480,249 of MU826382.1, read as the reverse complement.
CAGAGTCCAAACATCAGTGAATAAAAGCCCGAAAAAGGGCAGATACTTTATATCTGTTTTTGGAACAGTCTCAATACTTACAGAGTGATTATAATTACTGGTACCTTGTTGAGAGCAAACATTAGCTGTGCAAGTTAACTGTTAAAATTGGAAGTGAAAAATAATTTTTGGTTTCCACTCTTCACAATCAATTTACTTGCACAGCATATAATGTTAATTAATTCTTAGAAAAAATCTTGCTCACTTCTAATTATGATTTCTGTTGGTGATATTTTCTGTAAATGGTGGAACTCCACTCCTGGCTCCAGAGCGTTTGTTTATGTTAGCACTGTTAAGCAAGCAGCTAGAAGGAAGTCTGCTACTGGATGTGCAGCTTTTCTCCTCAATGTATTCTACACCAACCAGGAGCTTACTGGCAAAAAATTTATCTGAAGCCAATGGAAAAGACTCAATAGACCAAGACATTCTCCGAAGTGTTGTTAGTAAGTAGAAAATCTAATTGAGCCATGGTATATGATGTTAACAGAGTTTAGAGCATATGTAGGAAACCTACAGAAAGGGTCTACATACCGTACAGTTGGCTGCTAAATCTGAAAGTAACAAGGGTGGTACGAATCTTGCTGCCGTGGGATTTTCACACGCACACTTGCATGCTCTCCCGCTCGACTATCCCTGAGAAAAATGAGGGACTGCTTGTAGTCTACTTTGCATAAAGTTAGTTTATTATGCAACTCACTTGTGTTAGCGCATGCGCATGCAACACACATGAAAGCATGCTCGGAGAATAAAGATGTCTGTTTAATACAACCGCTTGTTTATCCTGAATCACAACATGTTGTCAGAAGCGGGATAGCGAATCCAGAAACCAAGCCGGTTCTTTGTCGTCGTTCAACATTCACTTCGTCTTCGTCCTTGTTCTTCGTTCCATTCGTTCGCCTTGGAACGCTACATCGCAAGCAAACATGGCAGAACTCGCCGGCCTACCGATCCCCAGAATGGACTGGTCTTCAACCGACGCGCCGCAAGCTCTAAAGAAATTCAAAAATCTCTGTCAGCTCTACTTCTCTGGTCTGCTAAAGGAGAAAGCGAGGAAGAGCAAGTCAGCTACCTTTTAATTTGGTCAGGTGAAGAAAGAATCGAGCTGGTTTCCACGTGGTCACTAACAGCCGATGAAAAGAAAACGCTCAGCACATACTGGGAAAAGTTAGAGGACTACGTGGCGCTAGAAAGCAATTTTAGGCTTGCACGCTACAAACTCCGCACCCTGAAGCAGGAACCTGGTGAACCCGTCGATTCATTCCTCAAAAAAGTACGGATTCTAGTAAAGGAGTGCAAGTTTACAACCCCCGACGAACACATTATTGACGCTTTGATCTTCGGGTCGAATAACCCACGCGTTCAGTCAAAACTCCTCGAGTTTGATGCCACTCTAACACTTACCAAAGCAGTGAGCATCACAAGAACCCTAGAAGCCACAAGTAATCAATTACAGGACATCAGAGGTGGCCAAACCACCGTAATAGACTGCACAATCGATGCTCTGGGACAACAACATGGCCGACACACAAGGCACAGGGGACCCAACATGAACACACCACCAGCACAGGCTACCCAAGGCGAGAGATGTGGAAATTGTGGCACCTTCCACGATCCACCCCGAAGATTGTGCCCAGCATATGGAACAAAATGTGGGGCCTGTGGCAAATTTGGCTACTGGAAATCTGTCTGTCGTTCCCGCCCAAGGGCCGAAACCAGTCACAAGGATAGACAGCACAGACCCACGACAAGGCATACATGCCCTAGACACCACAGAGCCTGACACCGATGCTTCACACATGATGGACACCCCACAACTGTATTTCCACTCCCTGTGTATAGACAGTGTCTTCGAAAGAGATACTCAAGCCTTATTACAGCTAGAAGTGAATGCAGGTCAGAGCATCATGCCCCTACTGTGCAAAATCGACACAGGAGCTGAAGGGAATGTTATCCCTGTAAACACATACAAGCAGCTGTTTCCACAGTCAGCATATAGCCCAGATGGTGCACCCCTCGATTTGAGTCCTTCTAACGCAACAATTACTGCTTTTGGTGGTCACACTTAACTTATCACACAACGGCCACTCCAAGCCGTACTCCTTTCATGTGGTGAACACGATTGGGCCAACGATCCTTTGTCTCCCTACCTGCAGAGATATGAAACTCGTCACCCTCAACTACAGCCTCACCACCACCTCTCCACAGGCAACAACCCCTATACAGAAACCCTTGGTGATACAGATGCAAAGAAGGAGCTTCTCCTCCAGTATGAAGACTGCTTTAAGGGTGTTGGCTGTTTCCAAGGGGAGTTTCACATTACTCTAGACCCTACGGTTCCACCAGTCATCCACCCGCCACGGCGAGTACCTGAGGCACTGCGTGAACCACTTAAAAAGGAACTTGATGCCCTTGTCCAGCAAGGCATCATAACCAAAGTCGACGAACCTACTGACTGGGTTAATTCATTGGTCTGCGTTACAAAGAGCAATGGCACACTCTGGCTGTGTCTTGACCCTAAAGACCTCAATCGCGCTATCAAGCGGCCACACCACTGCACCCCGACACTGGACGAGGTCTTACCAAGGTTGAGTGGCACCAAATATTTATCTATTGTCGATGCCTGCAGTGGATACTGGAACATCCAACTCGACCATGAGAGCTCCTTGTGCACCACTTTCAACTCACCTCATGACAGGTACAGATTCTTGAGGCTTCCATTCAGCCTAATCTGTGCCCCATATTTCAGAAGAAAGTTGACGAGGCATTTGGTGACCTCCCTGGTGTCACTGGCATTGCTGACGACATAGTCCATCTACGGGTGTGACCAAAGTGACCATGACACAAACCTAAGAGCTGTCATGGAACGAGCATGTGAAAACTGGCCCTCCGCTTCAATGCAGACAAGTGCAAGATAAGGTTTACTGAAATACCTTCTTTGGAAATATCATCAGCGACAGCGGCCTCAGACCAGACCCACAGAAGATCGAAGCGATCATTAACATGGATCATTCAGCGAGCCTTGCTGACCTACAAACCTTTCTTGGCATGGTACAGTTTCTCAGTCGTTTTGTACCCAAGCTGGCATCCCTATCAGCTAACCTCTGGGACCTGACCAAGAAGAGCAGCGAATTCCAGTGGGGTCCAGAACACCAGTCGGCCGTCGATAAGGTCAAGGAGGCAGTCACACTCACCAGTTCACTCCAGTACTTCGACAGTACAAAACCAGTCACCATCCAAGTTGATGCATCCATGCGTGGCCTTGGTGCGACTCTCTTTCAGGACAAAGGCACTATGGAATATAAAAAGCAAGCTTCTCACTGAAACAGAAGCCCGCTATTCAAACATTGAAATAGAAATGCTAGCTGTCATATACGGCCTTGAGAAGTTACATCACTATGCATACGGCCGACACGTCACTGTCGAGACAGACCACAAGCCGTTGGAGGCGATTTTCAAGAAAACACCTCTCATCTGCTCCACCATGCATTGCAAGAATGATGCTTAGGATTCAAAAATATGATGTGGAAATAAAGAATGTTCCAGGAAAGGACATTCCACTGGCTGATGCACTGTCTCGAATCAGCCCACTCCCAGGCGACACAATTGAAGGGCTTGATGTGTCAGTCCATGAACTTCACCTTCACCTGAATGCCACCCCAACTAGGATCAACGAAATTAAAGAGGAAACAACTAAAGATGAAGTTCTCCTCTCACTCCGTGCAGTCATCACGCAAGGTTGGCCCGATACAAGATCAGAATGCCCAGTGCACCTACATGCATATTGGAATTACCGTGATGAATTGACTGTCGCAGATGGCATCATCCTAAAGGGTACACGCATCATTATCCCTAAACGCCTACAAGCCGATGTGTTGCAGCAGCTACACTATGCACACCAAGGTGCAGAAAAGTGCAAACTCCGTGCCAAAGGATCAGTGTTCTGGGCCAACATAAATCGGGACATTGAAGAAATGGTCAAATGCTGTGCCCCATGCCAACACAATCAAAACATGAATGTGAAGGAGCCCCTCATGCCCCATGATGTTCCTCAGAAACCATGGCACACTCTAGGATCTGACTTATTCTTTTGGAACAAACTCGCCCTATTTGCTATTATCTGTTTACTATAGCAAATTCCCACTAGTGAGGAAGTTAAACAACATCCGATCGGATACGACAATTGCCCACTTGAAATCCATATTTGAGGAGCACTGCATTCCAAGCAAAATCATCACTGGCAATGACACTCAGTTCACTTCCGCCTTATTCCAGGAATTCAGTAGCAGCTATGGATTTGTCCACACAATTACCAGTCCATACTTCCACAGGCTAATGGTTTTATTGAGAGAACTGTGCAAACGGTTAAAGAACCTCCTTCAGAAGTGCAAAGAATCTGGTGCAGATCCTCACCTTGCTATGCTATGCCTGCGAAGCACTCCCCTTGATTCAAAGCATTTCCATCGCCAGCAAGAACTCTTAAACTCAAGAGTTTATCAAGCCAATCTACCGGCGATCTCTAAACCAAGCCTGTCCCTATCAGCAGATGGTGACATCAACTCCAAACAAGACAGGCAGGAAAAGCAAAAGTCACAATACGACAAAACTTCCAAGCCTCTTCCTGCAATACACCCCGAAGACCCAGTGCGTGTCCTCAACCCACACAGCCACAAGTGGGAACCAGGCGTCGTCAAGTTACAACACACAGACCCCTCGCTCATACGTTGTTGACATGGCAAACGGCAGTATCCGCAGGCGTAACCGCCGCCACATTCGCCCTACAGGAGAGAACAAACATCACGTTGCAGAACAGCAGCAACATGGACATTTCAGAGCCTCCACTAGTACCGCAATCCCCAACCTGTACCACTTCACCGAGCGCATTGTCTAGTGATGGTACCCCTACAAGCAAGCAGACCGCACCAACATCCCCGGTGCCTAGCCCCGCAACCACAGCAGGACCTGTTAACAGAGAGAGCACACTGCGCCGATCCTCCAGAATGATCAAACCCCCTGTCAAGCTGAACTTATGAACTGAACTTAAAACTGATTTCCTTTTTTTTAAACCAAGTTAATGTTATAGTTTTTGATCAAGAACATTCACATGAAACAGTGAACATTGCATCATTTCTTGTTTGATCTTACTAGCTTTTCTTGTATGTACCTTGTTTTACTTAGTTGTTATTCCCTTTCCTTGTTTGGAAAGAGGGGGATGTCATAGTTTATTATGCAACTCACTTGTGTTAGCGCATGCGCATGCAACACACATGAAAGCATACTCGGAGAATAAAGATGTCTGTTTTAATACAACCGCTTGTTTATCCTGAATCACAACATAAAGTTATGCTTAACTGACTGACTTTGGTTTATGCTCAAAGGCATGTAAAGCAAAAAGGTGTTTTGAACACTAACAAAGGTCCCTAGTCCCGAGTAAAAATAGCTATTTATTTTTGCATACATACTTGTTTTCAGTTTAATTTTTACAGCTATTACAAAATTGCAACATTATAATTAAGGTATTTAGTTGCTTATTTTAAGTTATCATTCATCCTATCGACCTTAATACTGACATCTCATCCTCCCTTCTCATTTTATTTTACACAGCATTTACACTCAAGAAACATCCTGGGGAAATTGGAGAATCTGGAATAAAGTCCAGCCTAAGAAACAAACTAACCGCTCTGCAGTTACGTGCTGCAACTGACAAATAAGTTAACTGCTTATTTTAACTGCCTTGATTTTCTTGATAAAACAATGAGTAACATTTTAAGGTTGTGAAGCTTATTAAACATTTCATGAGAGTACAATTTTATTATATCGTATTATAATCCATTGTCCTCACATTCAGTTTTGGTACCAAATGAATTGTTAAATTTCAGAATGTTTGGAACAAACTAGCAAGATTTTTTAACACCTTGGCAGAAATAATTTGATGTTTAACAGCTTAGCAAAGATCTCCCAAACAGAGAGGCCTGTGAATTAAAAATATTTGAAGGATAATTATGAACACAGAAGCTGACTTCAAACATATGCATGGATATCTGCCCTTGAACATTATATTTTCCTGTCTTGGACAACTGTTTGGGTTTAATTAACTTTTGTATAGTAACTAGAAATTAAGTATTTAATTCAAGGATGCTTAATGTTTGTATGGTAAAAGAAAGTAAAACATAAACAACTTCGCTGATGAACAGTCAGTTTTGCAGGAAGCTGGTTACGGTGGCCCATAAGGGACATAAGGGATTTGGTTTATTTTTATAAGGTCTATTTTTTTGGAAACCCAATTATCTATTTTTAAATGTCTTGGAAATTTTCTTTTTTAAGAAAACCTAATTTTTTTGAAAACTGAATATTTTTTTTTTGAAAACTCAGTTTTTTTTCGAAAACTCGGTTTTTTTTTTAACTCAGGTTTTTTTTAAAACTCAGGTTTTTTTTTGAAAACTCGGGTTTTTTGAAAACTCAGGTTTTTTTTTGAAAACTCAGGTTTTTTTGAAAACTCAGGTTTTTTGGAAAAACTCAATTTTCTAAACTAACACCGCAAGCATTTTGAACGCAGGCTCATATGCTCAAATCCAAGATGGTGAAGTCGACGGCGGAGTCGTCGTTGATGGAGTCACTAAACGAAGTAAGTGCGTCTCTTCCGTTACACAATTAAGTACCATAGTTTACAAAAGTAACAAAGCTAGACTTCCTGTGTGATCAGGAAGCTGTTTGGATGGCTATTTCACATTCATCCACGGATTATCGATTGTAGTTGTATTTATAATCAGCCGAAACCTTTTGCACCATATTTTGTACTCAAAGTCCCATTGTATTTAGGAAATCGTCCACAATGAATGAATTATTTAAGCAATGCACTGATGAAATTCAACAACTGCTAAGTTACCCAAATCACAAACAATTATTGACAAACTCGCAATATGATCGATTGGCTACACAGTCAATTCCAGCAGTACCCATCCCTCTCCCCCGGGCAGGTTGCTTGTGTTTGAGTCTTGGGGATCTGGCATTAGACTACGCCGGGGAATTTGCCGGCCAACTGCGTTTTACCTGAAACTATCCTGGCCTTGTCAACAGTTAATGAATAGATCACCTGGAGTTTGAGTTGAAGTTGAAGGATGTTGTTGAGAACTTTAGGAGTGAAAAGGCTAGTGTTGCAGCCTGAACTTCTTCCCCCCCCCCCTTTTTTCACAAAACAGAAATAACCATTTCCTTATTACTTTATTTGTACAATAACACCGTACAAATACAAAAGTTTAACCTGTACAAAGAAACCTACAAGACATAGCTTTAGTCTTCCAATTTTAAAGATTTTGATATATTAAAACATACTTAAGTGTTTTAATATAAAAGATACAATAAAGACCGGTATTAAAACAAAGCGGGGAAATTAATTCCCTTATTGTTTTAATATAAAAGGATGTCGTACAGGTGTAAGGGCTTAACTCTTACGAGGAAACCAACTATACAAAGCTTGACAATCCATATGCCCAGATACTCGGTATATGGCGGACCATGTCTAACCTAAGATCCTGCCACTTGTAGGTCTGTTCTGTCAGGTATATGGGTTATCTGTAGATGGACATTGCACCCGTACCTCGGGTTGACATTTGAATTTAGTAGTTCTTATGATCACCTGTATAAATCAGGCTGGATGGATCTGGGGAGGCGCCTCATGGCCCGAAAATCTCCTACGTATTGCTTTCTTTTGTTTTATTGTATCTACCAAAAAATGTTTCACCCAAATAAATTATTAGACAAAATTCTCTTCAAATGATTTATTTTTTTAACAACTTAAACAAAATAATCAATTATATCCAAGACAAAATTATCCTCATCTTTTAATTATTTAACTTAACCATCAACTTATCCAAAATTAAAATTACAACAATCATAACAATCGGAGTTTATTGTGTAATATTTTCCTGGTACTTAAAATATTTCTTAATTTAGGTAACACACTCTTAGAAATAACCAACCTTGATTTTGAATATAATCCCCTACTGGCTTTTCTTATAATATTTTCAACACTTTCAACCAAATTAATAGTCTTATTGAATAGCATAGTATAAGCTATAATTTTCCTTTTCTAAAGTAGCCTTGACACCATTCTTAGTAAACTGCAATCTACCCTTATCATAATCAATAATATTCATTCTTATAAAATTAATTTTATATCCTCTTTTCTTTAACCTCATACATAATAAATCAAACGGAATGATCATAATCCCCTTTTGTTAAGGAATTCCTTAAATATCGAGCACACTCAGTTCTAATCAAACCCTTAAAAACATGATTTGGGTGATTCGAACTTGGCTCTATATAAGAAAATTTGTGGAATTTTTCAAAAAAAGTTTTATAATGTATAATCCCCTCTGAATCACTTATATCATCTAATGATAAAATTAAATCTAAGTACTGACAACAAACTACATTTAACTTAATATTGATAACTAAATTCTTAGGATAAAAGGTTGACAACCTCCTAAGCTCACTCAAAATTAAAACCAAGTTCTTTGTACTAAAAAACATGAAACCATCATCAGCATACCTCCTAAATATTACTAATGACATTTCTTTATAAGTCTGGTAAAACTTATACTCTGCATACAACAAAACTAAATCACTTATTTCTTTACTGAAGTAGCAACCCATGCTCACCCCCTTCATTTGTTTGTACAAATCATCTCCCACGTTAAAATAATTATAATCATTACAAAGCCTATACAAGTCTAAGATTAGCATAACCTCTTTCTCATCTAACAATGTGATTTTCGCAGCACCCTTAATTGCCTCTCTTGCATCCTCAAATAAAATATTTGTGTATAAATCCTTAAAATCAAAAGTTACAAACATATGCTGCTTATTTTTATCTAAAGGGGTTTTGGATAACTCCTCTACTAAATCCTTACTACCCCCTAGAATTGTACATTTTAAACCCTCAATAGACATTATAGTTTTCAATCTCCCAAGTATAATTTTCAATTTGCTCTGTAATATTTTAGATGCTGCCACAGTACACCAACTATGGCCTGTTACAATCGGCCTTCCTTTCAATTCTCTTTCATTCGTAGGAATTTGCTGAATATAACAACTTATGAACCTTTGGCATAAGATTTAAGGTGGCTCATCTCTGTTTTGCAACGGCATACCTTCCCTAATGTGAACGGCTGATACTTCGCTGTCAGAGCAACGTCTGACTAGCTACTTCACCACTTTACTAGAAATAGAATGAACTTTCCAAAAAAGTAGTTTTGATTGGCATCGGTGTTACCATAGCAACGCAGCGATGACGTCATGCATTTTACATATGACCATTTTTCTCGACATCTAGACGTAAACTTTTAAAACCACCTTATGTTCCTTGAAGCCTAGATGTAGTTCTTCACGATTAAGAATTTTTAAAAAATTATATGAGAGCGTTTTGGAATAAAATGCGGTTGAATATTTTCATTAAAAAAAATTAAATATTCACCTTACGTTTGTTTAATTCGTCGATACCAATGTCTTCTTAACTGATTGAGGTAATGTTTTTACCACATATTATACCTGTGACATAGGACTGTTTTCTGTCAGAGTTTCTTCGAAATTGCTTCATTCGATTTTATTTCATGTAGACAGAAGTAATCCCTGCTAGATTCGCATTTTACTCAACGTAGTAACATATTTGTTACGGAAGCTGTAATTAAAAAACTAGTCGATACATTTTTTTTAATTTTTTTGATGCGAAGTTTAACATCTATTACGCTTTCTCTGGAATTTTCAAGTGGATTGAATCATTGTAAGGGTACGAAATAAAAATAAAAATACAAACACGTTACATTCATCCGCACAATCGTTTTTGCTATATTATTTGTTGACAGCTGATCTCTTTCAGAAATTTCTCTTTTGTCTATATTCAGGCATATTTGTGTGCGCTTACCATGCCTGCTTGCAACGCTTCGCTGCTGATGACACGTCGCTCGTGAAAATGATTTTCTTCACCGATAATCAACATATATGAGTGGGTCACGCAGCCAGATGTAACGTTATTATAATTGATATATTAGTTACCGCGGAAGCAGTGCGTTGTTTTCATGGAAGGATATTATTTTGATTGCTGTTTCAAAGTTCTTATTCAATTACAAATGAATGCAGAATGTGGATAATCGAATAAATTTTCTAATCAATAATCAATAATGGAAAGTACATGAAAATTAATAACTGCTTACATTTACTTGATCTCCCCACTCCTTCACTCTCTTCGTCTCAACAGCGTTTTCGAACAGAAGAGCAGCCTTCCTTTTTCGTTTAGAGCTTGGCTTGACCATAGTCAAGCAAGATCTGGATTCAAAAGCGTTAAAATTGGCTGCGTGACTACAGATTTATGTTAATTTCCATTGTACTAACGAAAAACAGAATTTTCACGAGCGGCGATTTTGGAGCAACGAAACCTTGCAAGCAAGCGTCGTAGGCGCACACAAATATGTCTGAATATAGACAAAAGAGAAATTTCTGAAAGAGATCAGCTGTCAACAAATAATATAGTAAAAAACGATTGTGCGGATGAATGTAAACGTGTTTGTATTTTTATTTTTATTCGTACCCTTAAAATGATTCAATCCACTTGAAAATTCCAGAGAAAGCGTAGATGTTAAACTTCGCATCAAGAAAATTAAAAAAAATGTATCGACTAGTTTTTATGGGTACTGCGCTTGCGCAAGTGCCCATTATTGTCGCCGTCGAAGCATTCTTAACATTCCTTCGTAAGACTTTCTTCGTAAGACAAAATTTTGTCAAGCGTCAAAACTGACAGATTCGTCAATTCACACACATTAATCTCAAGGTTACAGCGATGATTATTCGCTTGCCTCGGTCCGTACAACTTGTACCGGTCCAAAATTTTACCTGCTAGCAGCACCTATACTGATGTTTGAGTAGCACAATTTGCTTTACAAGCAGTGAACAGTGCACGTCCGATCGGGTACAAGTTTGCGCTAAAAAGTGACAGTGACAGTCGGGAAAAGCGGCAAGAAACATGCAAGTCGTTTAAAATTTCAGTCCGAGAAGAAGAAATATCTAGTTAATCAGTTTGTGTATCATACCACGAAGGCAGGAGAGTAAAAACTTTAGAAAGTACTGGTTTTAAAAGATTGTCGAGGAGTTGAATGCAAAATTTCACAGCAACAACAGAGGTTTTCGGTTTCTACGTGATTGATATGTTGTGGTTCGCCGCAAGGTCACTGATGTTCTTACCACATTTTGACGTCTTCTGTGATCTATTACTGAACAGACCCACGGCAACATGGAATCTATTTGTTTTATATAATTTTGGAGATATTCGCTTCGGATTTTCACTTGAATGTACGCTAAATAAGCCGATAAAAATTATGTCAACAAACATCGAGTTTAGGCCACAGTGTTTTCATGCACTCAAATAAAACTTTGTGAAAAACTAAACGGCTTAAAATAAACTACAGCTCAACTCAGCAAATGTTTCGAAAAGCAAATATTTAGAGACTAACCTCTATTCCGTCCTGATATGAGGAAAAACAATCTGAATTATTCCAGTCCAAATCCCGTTGCAAGTCGCTTATAAACGGCGAACGATAAGCTTAATCCCGCTAAATTTATCGGATTCTGTTCACAAATTATGAGCTAAAGGACCATCATATTTTCCTCCAAGTTCTAGCCAAGCTTGAACAGCCGATTTAAAATTCGTATCAATTGAACAACATTGAATTTCCTACGGAATATTTCCAGTTTGACGAAAATATTTCTCTGTTTTGAGCGAAGGATTTGTTGGAGCAGGCAGGGCGCCCGCGCGTTTTCCCGCTTCGTGACGTCATTCGTGCGTCTGTACTCTAATAGATAACAGTTCTAAACCAATCACGGCGCGAGTTTTACACAGTGAATTATATAATTATTTTTAGATTCTGTTATGTCAGCGCGAATGCTGCTGTGTAAACAAAGATATTACAGTATGACGACAATCAGAAGAGTATGAGTGATGAGTGATTTGAGAATTTTGTTATGTCAGCATGAATGCTGCGAATGATCAAAGCCGCGTGCTGGATTGCAGAAAATTAATTCACCGCGCTTTCGGGAGTCTGACGTTGGACATCGTGACAAAATGATATTAGAAAATGGATTTTAGATCTACTATTGTTAAGTGTGTTAAATTTTTTTCGAAACGAGGAATGATTTTAATATGAAAATATCTTCTAAAATTAACGACGAACTTTATATCTGCTTGGTTTGTAGACGAAAGATAAGATCATCTCATTTGAGCACAGTTTCCGTTGTTTAAGAAAACAGTGGGTGATTGTATTCAAATTAGCTTGGGTTTTAAGTCTTGTTAGATGTACTGATCAAAATGACATGAAGGTAAATAAACTGAACAGAGTTTGTTGTCCGCAACTGACAAGTCGGCGAGCTAGTTTACGAGAGCAGAGTGTTGCTAAAAGTGACCTAATAAATTTGTTACGTTAAACGTGAATCGTGCAGTGTACTGTAATTACCCAGTTCAGTTAGCTAGGATATGAGCAGAGTCAAGATGAGAACTGTTCAGTTTGATGGATTCTGTAATAATTCGTCGTCTATTTATAATATGTCAATAATTTCGCGGCGTGTAATTGGTCGGGTTATTACACAATTACAGAGATAAAGGCAAATAGCTTTGACAGTTTGCAGGGGTTTTTTTGGCAGGTTTTTTTTTTCAGTTTCGTGAAGTCAAATCCCTTTGTTTTGACTGTGATTGAAACGCCTCGTATGTACAGTGGAACCCGGATAAGACGGACACGAACAATTGTCCGTATTAAGCAACGTCTAATGACTGCAGTAAAAGACCAAGGAAGTGAAACTTTTGTGTTACGCCTGCCACGCAGCACAGTGAGCAAGACAGTGGTCAAACATGTCATGACAATATACAGTGCACAGATAAGCGAGGTTAACTTTGTATGAGAGCAGAAAAGTGACCGTTGTAATGTAAGATAAAATATATGAGCTTTTCGTCGGGACAAACAAAACTGTCCGTAATAAGTGCGAAAGGGGAGGGGATAGCCTGCGTGCAGATGTCTCCTTTTCCTTGCGCGTACTAACTTTCGAGTGCCTCCCGAGTTTGTAGGGGGGTACCGCCGGGAAATTTTTGATACAGTCGAACCTCTACTAACGGCCACCTCTCCACAACGACCACATCTCCACAACGGCCACTTTCTTTTGTCCCGGCGGACAGTCCATACATTCACTCTTGTTTTAACCTCTCTACAACGGCCACCTCTCCACAACGGCAACGGCCATTAAAACCCTATCTTTTTTGGCGTACAGTAATAAAAGGTCACGCAACTTCATCTGTACCACGCATCGTCGGGCAATACAGTATCTTATATTGCGGCACGTGTTTAGCCACTGATGGAAGAATCACACAATACTAGAAAGTACAAGGCCCCCATTTTTTTCTATTTTCCATTTTTTTTTACGCTTTTACAGTACTGTATTTTTATTTCAGTCGTAAATCGAGTACAGCTGATAAGGCTCTGTGTTTAAATTGCATTGCGAAATTGAAAAAAAAAATGCCTGGTGGCACAGTAAGTCACATTAAAATAGAACCTCGCAGCCACTCACTCAAGCAAACAATCCTTGACAACTTAATTTCACGAAAGAGAAAGTAAACGATGTACAAACTGATGTACTCACTGTACTTTACTAGCTTTGTTTTGTTAACATTCCTGTTCTGAACATCATTTTGGTTTCTGTTTTATTGATACATTTTGATTGTGTTACGTATTCATATGCTATAATAAGCATTTTTAAATAAAAATGTTGTCCCCCCCAAAAAAACAAATGGTGTCATATTACACCCCTACCTCCCCATAACGGCCACCTCTCTACAACGGCCACTTACCTCTGTCCCCAAGGTGGCCGTTGTGGAGAGGTTCGACTGTATTTCGCATTTCGTGCGTTTTGATATGAAACCAGGCAGCAAAAAGCAAACGTATAAACATAAAAATTTCTTGCACTTTTTAAATTCAAAATGGATTAATGACAAACAATTGCAAGAAACTTTATGTGACATGTAATTTACAATTTACGGACAAATGTATCTATCGATTGACAGGATTTTGCTGCGGCCTTTCTATTTCGCTCTTCTGTGACCTCTGGCTCTGTTCGGTCCATTTTATCCAATATTGACACACATGCTGAGCCCTTTTGCAGTTCATTATTGGGGTACCCAGTCTTCTCTCATTTTGATAGAGCCTGGGGATTAAAATTCCGTATGAGGGTTTTAGGTCGAATTTATCGTTAACGTTAAATTCAGCTTATAGAATCTCAAGATCTGGTCCAAAATTTAATATGTCACCCAGCAAATCTACAAATGGCGGACCTTCGATGTTATCTTCGTTGATTCAGGCTTCATTTCCAGACTACACCAGTTAGCGAATTAGAGCTTTTCATTCACTTTATTTTCAGCCATCGGTCCACGGACGCACCTGTCGCATCCCTCGCCCTACGGGCCTGATTATTTTAGTGTGGTTAGCCAAAGCAAGAGATGTTGCCTTAGGGCTAGGGTTATCAAATGCAATACACCAAAGAAAAAAATAACAAAACCAACAAAGTTGCTGCACTATCCTCAACGGCGACAACTCGGAGAACGAAGTCTTGACCTATATTATCAATTGAGAGGTCTGGTGAGAGTTAACGAAAGCCATTGGCGTGGAAATGTTTATATCTAGTATGTCTAGTATACATGTTATAAAGGGATGATGTGGATTCATGACTGCTGGGTAGAGAAAAATATAACTTACTGATTGAAATCGTGAGAGTCCCTAACCCATTTCGTTTAATCGGCTCATGGGCTACATGTATGCGCATTCTCTGAGTAAAAAATGCAGTAGCCATGAGCACGCCTCGCGGGCCTATTTTTTAATTACAGCTTCCGTAACAAAGATGTTACTACGTTGAGTAAAATGCGAATCTAGCAGGGATTACTTCTGTCTACATGAAATGAAATCGAATGAAGCAATTTCGAAGAAACTCTGACAGAAAACAGTCCTATGTCACAGGTATAATATGTGGTAAAAACATTACCTCAATCAGTTAAGAAGACATTGGTATCGACGAATTAAACAAACGTAAGGTGAATATTTAATTTTTTTAATGAAAATATTCAACCGCATTTTATTCCAAAACGCTCTCATATAATTTTTTAAAAATTCTTAATCGTGAAGAACTACATCTAGGCTTCAAGGAACATAAGGTGGTTTTAAAAGTTTACGTCTAGATGTCGAGAAAAATGGTCATATGTAAAATGCATGACGTCATCGCTGCGTTGCTATGGTACAACCGATGCCAATCAAAACTACTTTTTTGGAAAGTTCATTCTATTTCTAGTAAAGTGGTGAAGTAGCTAGTCAGACGGTGCTCTGACAGCGAAGTATCAGCCGTTCACATTAGGGAAGGTATGCCGTTGCAAAACAGAGATGAGCCACCTTAAACTAGGAAGTATAATATCTTCATCAAACTTTCCATTCAAAATCCTCTTTTCACTATCACTAATCACACCTTTATGCTTTGCAACCAAATTTGCCATTTTCCCCTTAAACTTAGTTACAATATCCCCAACCCCTTCCACTGTCCCAACCCTTAAATAGAAATCAGAATTTAACTGACGGCCATATACTCCTCCTTGTACCAATTTAAAGTATTTAAAGACCAACCAAGATTCTTATCACTCTCCCTTAAACAAAATTTGGATCCTCCAATAATAAACAGGCCCTTTTTAGATTTTTTGTTACCTTTTTTAAACCCTTATTAGCCCTCTGCCTTACAACCCTTTGCAAATTTAGTGAAAATCTGTCTATTAGCTTTAAAGCTCGGTAAACATATTCCCTCTCAACACTACCTAATTTCGGATGACATAGATAACTGCGAATTGTAAACCTCTTAGAATGCATAATCCGGTTCGTTTTTCTTACCCCCCTTCTGTTTTTCGAATAAACTTGCCTCCTTTCACCAGTCACACCCTTAATAAAAGCTAAAACTGCCTCTTCTGCATGTCTTTTAACATCTAAAATACCCCGGTAAGATTCCGCACCCGAATAATCCAGAGGAACATAACCCCCACCCTTATTCAACAACTCAACTAAGTCTGTATCTAGTTTTAACATAGTAAAATTATGTAGATTTGTACTGTCTCTTTTGACTCCCTTTCATAATCTTCCTTTTCTTTCTCCAATCTCGCTGATCCTACTTTGAACATGAAATCCTTCTTAGCACACCTTTCCAAATCGTCAATCATTTTCAGATATAATTTCAACAGAGATCTGATTTCGCCAACGTACAACACTTGTCCTCTCTGATCCTTCATCTTGTTTAATTTGTTCTTAGCCTTGAAGTTCAATTTACGCCTACCGTTCAATTTGCTTATTTCAGAGGTTATTAAAGCCACTCGTTTGTCAACAACCTCCTTAATAATTTTTTGAACTCTCTCACTAGCTTGCTGTAGCTCATTTCGTCTGCTAGAATATTGTTCAGAACCTTCACCAACCACGAAATCCAAATTTCCATCTTTGGCGACATATTCAAGATCATTATCGCGGTCAAGAATGTACATTTCATAGTTAATCTCAATCAAATCTTCTTTTAACTCCCCCAATGTTCGCAGCTCTTTAACTAATAAAGAAGGCAGTCCCCGAACACCAGTTAGCTGACGCTCCCATCCTTGCATTGTTTCAAATAAACCTTTTCGACCGATTCTCTCCATTTTTCATCTATTTAAGCTTAACTTCAACTCAAGCTTTCAATTCCTTTCAAAATTAAGCCGTACGTTTTAACGAACTTTCAAAACCCTCTGACTTTTTCAGCTCGCGCTTAACGAGTCACGCAAATTCCCCTTTAAATTTCTCTAACACGCCATCATTAACCGTTTCACACAGAAAATCTTCGCCACAACTTATTCGTAAAGAAATAGCGTAGCACTCGTAGTCTCTGCGTCATCACCACTGCATGAACTAGCTACCCCCGTTGGTTTAAACAATTTCACGAACAAAACTCGGTAAGAAAACCATATTAAATTGCTTCACTATAATATCTAGATAGCTAGAAACTTACCAATTTACCGCTATTCTCCTGCTTAAGATGGATTCCGATGAACAGATAGAAACCGAAGAAAAACTGGCGCAATTTTTTACAAACACAATCGACGAGAGCATCCTCCAGGGCCACCCAACGGATCGTTTCGGTGGAATATCTGTTCGGAAGGCCTATAATCGCCTCAGATATTCGGTTAGGGAAATGTCATCTCAAACTTTCTTAATATAGGAAAATTAATGCCTTTTGTTTTCGGAGAGATAAAAATGTCGTTTTGGATACAAAAATAGGTCGGCTAAGATTTTCGGAAAGGAAAATTCAGCTCATAAATTCGGGTAATAAGATTTGAATCCCTAAAATTTTCTGAAGTTTGGAAGTTCAGCTAACGTATCCGAACAGATACATTTTTCTTAGCGTTTAAAAATAAGCCATTCAACTGCACAAAAAGCACAGTTATAACGTAAAACGACGTTCCGACACCTACAGGAAAATTTTCTCGTTGGGTGCCCCTGATCCTCGATGACTCAATTGTTGACCAGAACGTTAATCTTCCAGAGGAAAACGCTACTGGGGCAGACAGTCAAAAAGTAGAGGTATTTAAATATTTAGTCCTCACAACATAAACATCTCCTAGCTGCAAATATCGCGTAGGTCTCAGCCTTGGTACCAATGGCGTTGAAACGTGTGGTTTAAATAGGCATCACCTCGGTAAAATTACTTAACCCACCCCACCCACAATGGAAATTTACTCAGCCCCCTCCCCTTATATGCCTATTTACCTTGTATGTCTTCTGAGGTCCTGAAGAGACAAGACATACAAATATTTGTAGTAGACGAGATGGCTATGTTTTTAGAAATAGTGAGCTCACTAGTTTTAAGGATTAAAGGTATTTATATTATAATAATATCCTAAGCAGAGTCCTGTTCGATATTAGGTGAACATCACACTGAAAGTCTTAAACTCACTAAAGAGGACCCTCTGTACGGTGGCTGAAAGAGAAGAGGAAGCAAAAGAAAAAAAGAAGCGGCTAAAGGAAGAAATTATCAAAGGAAAGGAGATAACAGCAAAAATGATGAGACTTTCAAGAAAATTTCAACAAACCATAAAGAAAATTGATGAACTAAACCAGTAAAAAAACCAAAAAATCACAAAGGTTATAAAAGCCTGTATAAAGTTAAATTTTATTTTGTTAATATTTCTTGTTAAAATTTCTTGTTACATTTCAAATAATATCTATGAATTTCTTGTTACATTTCGGAATAAAAGTTATTCAATCCATGGGTTGAAAGACACACACCCATTTATTAGACTTGTTCTCCATTAGTTATGTCATTTGGGGTCCACCCTTCCTCTTTCCAGCACTTAATTTTTATATCACTGAGGACCACCCTTCCTCTTTCCAGCACTATTAGTCGGTCTCTTTGTTTGTTATGCCACTGGGATCCAACCGTTCTTTTTCCAGCACTAATAGGCTCTTTCAATCTAAAACAAGAATAAAGTAAAAACTAAAACCTTACTTTAAATTTATCAACTAAAAATTATAAACCAATATAACAAAAATTTCTAAAGCCAACTATACTCAATATTATCACTATAATCTCTCCGCCCTCCCTCTCTCTTTCTCTTACCCTCCAAATCCTTTTTGTAATAATAAATTTAGGAATTTCTTAATAAAATTTCCAATCCCCAGTTTTTCCTCTCTTTCTCTCTCTCCCTCACTCTTACAATAAAACTTTTTCCACCCTATAACCAAACCACTACAACCCCTCCCCCCTCTCTTTTTTCTCTCTCCCATCGCTAAACTGCTAATTATTAGTTGTTACAACTTACTATTTATTATAAACTATTAATGTTTGTGCATTCGTAGAACTGTAAGCAAGGAACTGTTATTATGGCGGGCTAAAATAAAGACTATTCAAGCCACTCGTTTGCAGATCTCAGAAAGTAAAACCAAAAATAGTATTAAAATAATTTCAAGCTTGTAAAAATTCAAACATTAAAGTTGTATTTGGAGGTCTATTAGTACTCAATACTCACTTACAGTATCCCTTTATCTTTCCTCATCACTCTCTAAATAAAAATTCTCAGAAAAAACTCAAATTCTCTCCCTCCCACTGCTTTCCTCACTCTCTCTTACCAATTTCCACTCCAACTCGATTACAGCAAACGACCCCCACCCCCGCACAAACCAAACCCCCACCCCCCCCTTTTCCTCACCTCTCTCCACTTCTCTCCTTGCACTTCCTCTCTAAAAAAATTGATACAACCACGAAAGGAACAATGAACTGTCAAACAATCACAAAAGGAACAATTATAGCCTAGAATAATTATACTGGAAACCATTCAAGCCACCCCTAAGGAGGAGTAGACCGGCAGAATAAAGACACTACTTGCAAGCAATTTTCAAGAAACAAAGAAGTGGATCAAACCATGTAATGATTGTTGTAATAGTTTCAAAATAATGGTAGTAGTATCGGCTATTATACTAAACATTTTCTGTTGGCATAAAAATTGTAGCCCTTGTTATAATAAAGTAGTAATAGTTTTTTTACCTATAATTATTATTGTATATTGTAACAACCGTTAATATATTAAAAGTTGTAATTGTCATTAATTAAATATCAGAACTTGTAAATATCCAAATATTTAAATTTTCTTGTCACTCTCTAACTAAAATATTATTTCATTTAGTTAAAACTCCAATCTCTCTTTCACCGTTTCACTCTCTTCTTCCTCTCTCCCTCCCCACAGTCTCTCTCACCAAATTTCCCTCCATCCAAACAATTATTCCAATTTAACCCTCTCTCCTCTTCCCCTCCCTCCCTCCCCCACCCCCCCTTTTACACAAAAGACGGAAACATCAATTTTCTTATTACTTTATTTGTACAATAACATCGTACAAATTTAAAGGTTTAACCCGTACAAAGAAACCTACAAGACATAGCTTTAGTCCTCTACTTTTAAAGAATTGTTTATATTAAAACATACTTAGAGATATTTATTACATATGATACAATAATGACCGGTATTAAAACAAAGCGGGGAAATTAATTCCCTTATTGATTTAATATAAAAGGTTGCCGTACAATTGTAAGGACTTAACCCTTACGAGGAAACCAACTATACAAAGCCAATTTAGGTGTTGAAGACTCAGAAGAACCAGGCTGCTTAAGCAATGAACTCTTAAAACCGTCAAACAGTCACAGGAAGGAACAAATAAAAACAAATCAAGCCACCCTTGAGGAAACAAACTGAACATAGACATTACTTACAAGCAGCTTTCTAGAAACAAAGAAGAGGTCTTAAACAACAACCATTTATTTCCTAAAAAGCAGTTGTTTTGAATTAATAATTATCAGAGTAGTTTTTTCTGAAGCTTGTAAATATTCAAATATTCAAAATTTATTTTTATAGCTGTGCAAGTACTTGATATCACCACTTATTCCTTTACTACTCTTATCACTCTCTTTTATTAAAATTTGAAAAAACTCCAATTTCTCTCTTTCACCACTCCACTCTCTTCTCCCTCTCTCCTTCTCTCTCTCCCACCCTCTCACCAAATTTCCCTCTACCTTAACACCTGCAAACTCCACCCCCCCCCCCCCCCCTTCCCCACACCCTCCTCTCCCTAATAAATATTACAAAAACCTCCTAGTAAATATTATAAAAACCTCAAGATACCAAAGCCAATTTAGATGCTGGAGGCTCAGAAGAACCAAACTGCTTAAGGTATCAGTATACCCCAAATTTGACCATTTTGCAAGATTTTACTTTTTGTTATCTTCAGATAGATTACATCAAGACCTTTCATTTCCAAAAGTTTCACGAAAAAAGATTGCTTTTAAAGAAAGTTATGAAGAAAAAACGATTCTCGCCATTAATTATTTCTAATCGAGAGCCGTCAACAGTTTGTCAACATGTACGTATAAAAAGTCACGTAACACGAGGGCCGACATGTTTGTAGATTCACCCGAAATTCGAAAGCCGCATCTTGCAATGTTCATGTTCATAGAAACATATTAAGAGACTGTGTCCGCGTTTTCAAGTAAGAATATACCGAAATGGGAAATTGTTCGGTAAGAATTGAGCCGAAGCACTCGTCTCAACCAGGTCTCAAATGACACCGGATCGCATCACTGATTAGGACAACTGAAAATCGCTCGCGGTTGCATATCCATGTGGGCGAATATCCCACAGTGAAGCTAAATGGAGGGAAAACTGAAGCCATAAACTCTTAATTTACTTGTAGCACGATCGGTGAGAGGAGAACTTTCTTCTCTAGCCATAAGAAGCGTGCATTTGAGGTCATTTGTATTCGATACGTACTCTGTTAATTAAAGTAAGACGAGCCTTCTCTGTTATCGATCAACGCATAATTATTTTCACGCGTCTTGTGTTATTCTAATCTCATCAGACCGGAAGAACGCCCCAAAACAATATTTTCCCCTGTTTCTCGAAACTAAAATTTCAGCGAATGAAGCGCACGTTTCAAGTTCGTTTGCAACGAATTTCCAAACCTTTTTCGCTGTAATTTGGAGAGAATGTTCTCCAATAGTCTGACAAAAAAAACTGTGTCGGGGAATTTTAATTTTTTCCCTCCTTCGAAAGTTATGAGTATTTTCGTACAGAGAATGCATGTTTTGTCAACCCTCGAAGTTTAATTGTGTATTAAAAGCTAACCAGACAAGTAATCAAAATTCCCCGACACAGTTTTTTAGAGAAAGGTATCAAGAACACGTAGCGATGTTTTTCGCTTTCTCCCGTTCAATTCCGGTCGGAAACGAACTCGATTTGTGGACCAATATACTTTTTGAAATTGAGCGCTATATTCGAAACACGTTAATCTTTTTACTTAAAATGAATACATATTCGTAATCTACAATTCTTAAGCTTTCAGGAAATATATACTTTATTGGCGTTTTTGTTAAACCTCCGACCGTAAAACAGCGCCAAACGCATGATGGTCATTTGGGGTATACTGATTCCTTAAGCACGGAACTCTTATTAGATCATCAAAACAGTCATGGAAGGAACAATTATACTTGAAACTAATCAAGCCACCCTGAAGAAACAAACTGAACATAGACATTCTTACAAGCAGCTTTCAAGAAATAAAGAAGAGGATCAAACCATGATAAGAATTCTTGTTATAATATTAATCCAATAATAATATATACCTTAAGTTTGTTATTTGAGGTTAGAGATTTACAACGATTATTGAATATTGTAGTAACCAATTATTTCCTTAAAAGTTGTGGCTTTAAATAAATAATCATCAGAGTATTGTTCTGTAGCTTGTAAATATTCAAATATTCAAAATTTTAATTTTAAAATTCCGCAAGTACTTGGTTATATTATTAGAGGTCTGCAAGTACTTAATACTACCACTGGTCTCTTTACTACCCTCTCCTGTAATAAAGTTTTCGTTAAAAACTCCAATCTCTCTCTTTCACCACTTCACTCTTTTCTCCCTCTCTCCTTCTTCTCTCTCTCTCCCCCACTCTCTCACCACATTTTAATCCACCCAAACATTTATTCCAATCCTACCCTCTCTCCCTCTTCCCCTCTCTCCCCCCCCCCCCCTTTTTCACAAAACAGAAATAACCATTTCCTTATTACTTTATTTGTACAATAACACCGTACAAATACAAAAGTTTAACCCGTACAAAGAAACCTACAAGACATAGCTTTAGTTCTTCCAATTTTAAAGATTTTGATATATTAAAACATACTTAAGTGTTTTAATATAAAAGATACAATAAAGACCGGTATTAAAACAAAGCGGGGAAATTAATTCCCTTATTGTTTTAATATAAAAGGATGTCGTACAGGTGTAAGGGCTTAACTCTTACGAGGAAACCAACTATACAAAGCAAGAACTTTAACTGTTATAAATAACTTTAATATTGAAGTAAAAGCCAACATACTTTGCAACTTTAGGGACTGTGCAATAATTATCAGGAGGTGGGAGGGGGTTGAAAATGCATGAAAATGGGCTTCATGTAGGAAAATATTAGCTAATACCCCCCCCCCCCCTAGCCTGAAGGAGTGAATTTATTTATTGTCTCCCCCCCTCTGATCAGTCAAAAATTGTGTACGACCCACCCCCCTCACAGTAACACACATGCCTTTATACTTGTACCATGAATTTCTCACCTGTGTGATCTTATAACAGAAAGAAGAGCTCCTACTACATGTTCACTCGTTTGGACATCCACGTCAGGAGCAAACATCAACTCTGTAGCAATGTTCAACAAAACAATGACAGAAGGAAAAGAGCATGTGTTATTTTCAGGTCCCTTGGGGGGGGGGGGGCACTCTTGAAAACGACTTTGAACTAGGGATTTATGGGATACCGTAACTGGAGTACATTGAGGAAGAAAGTTTGTCATTGTTTACCTAAAAAACGGACAAAGCTTGCTTGCATGACCTGCTGCATTCAAATTTTTTTTGGAGAAGCTGCAGCTTGTTAGGGACTTTTGCAAACCTTATAGCGAATAATAGACTATAATCATATTGCAGCGGATTGAATTGAATATTGGCAGTTCAGCCACAGCTAACAGAACATCAAGCATTTCAGTGAGAACCAGTGGCGGATCTAGGGGAGGCGACCGGGTTCCCCTTGTGGTGGTGATAATACTTAAAAAATGTCTCTGGGCCCCACTGTTACTGGAAATGCTTGCTTTGATTTTACTTTGTACCCCCCCCTGTCTGGTTTTCCACCCACCCCCACCCCTCCTGGTAGTTATTGCACAGTCCCTTACCTATCCCTTACCATTGTTCATGGAACTTACTGTTACTATGGCACCCATATATTCACAGAAACAAGAAAATAAATATTTTTGAGTCGTGTTGGGTGGTTTTCTGATGTACAGTATTGTGCAAAAGTAATGCAAACGATATTCACCGAATATCGCTAATTTCGCGATATATCGGCGAAATTGAATATTTCGAAACGATATATCGCGCGATATTTCGGGGCATCTATTGTTCGATTCGTTGCGATATTTCGTTGAGCCTTGTGCGAGATATCGTTGCCTCTCAGCAAAATATCGTTGGCTGTCAACGAAATATCGTTGCCTGTCAGCGAAATATTGTTGGCACTCAGCAAAATATCGTTGCCTGTCAGCGAAATATCGTTGGCACTCAGCGAAATATCGTTGCCTGTCAGCGAAATATCGTTGGCTCTCAGCGACATATCGTTGCTTCTCAGCGATACATCGTGGCTACTAAGCGAGATATCGTTGCCACTCAAGTAGATTAAGGCCTGGTTCCAGAAGCTTTTTGCATAAAATTAACGCCCAACGGTTGCATGGCAACGTCGCTATTTTGGTATCGAATGACCTCGTATCCAGCGGGTCGCGTGAACTGCACGCCACGGACTCCACGCTCTTCATGTCTGATCTGTTTGATGTCGAAACTCATGATTTTGCTTCGAAACACTAGCTGGTTTCCCGAGGTAAGTTGAATATATTTCCCGGCTTCTATAGCTGCTAGTTCTCGCCCTTTCTGTTTGCGAGTAAAGGCGAATTTGCTTGACGGTTGTGTTTACATTGCTGCATTTTAGAATTTAAAAGCTGAAGCTTATTGAACCTTATTGCAATCGAATCTGTCGACCAAATTTTTAGACAGACTTAAATATGATCGCTTCTTTCAAACGGTAAATTGTTGGTGAACTGTAAGCTTATATGCATGATGCGCTCACGAATTTCCTACGCCATGTTTGTGTTCAATCCTCTTTGAACTGCACATTTTCTTCCCTAGTTAAGCTTAATTGTTTTAGAGCTCACAAATCTATCACTGAATGAAATCAACATTTCATGATTTTTTTATGTTTAGTGCATACACGACTGCAGTTCTCTTGGTAAGTTATATAAGTTAAGCTTACAGTATATGGTGTATTTCTATTGAATCTAATTTGATATTTACATACATGTATTGATAACAAGATAAGACATGTGTGGGTCATCATTTTTCACTGTTTGTTGGTAATCAGGAAGAAAATTGAGTTGATGAGCTTACAGTCAAAGCCTTAGTATTGCTTCAAATTATTTTTTTTGTAGGCTATGCGGTATTACTTTGACTTAAACTGCACAGATTTGAGTTAGAGTGCCTTAGTCCAACACACTATTTCACCTTCAAATTAATTAAAATTAGTATTGGTAATCAATCGTATGAATGCGAGTGCAATTAAGGATTTACACTAGTGATATTTGAAAATTCTCTCAAAATTGCACAAGCCTTTAGGTGAGTGCAATTTGAAAGAATTGTCAAATATCACAAGTAGCTGTGTAAATCCTTAATATATTGCTCATTTATTATATGACTGAGAAAACTATGAACATGTGCGCATTAATTTGCATTGTACATAGTGCAAATTATAAATAAATGATAAATTTGCCAATCATAATGAAGTAATTTTCTCAGTCATATAATAAATAATGGTACTAGGACTGAGTGGAGTCCAATTCGGTCTGTAATCATACGAGTGACGAACAAAATCGGACGACTGCATAGCAGGAGTCTGATTTGTCAATCACGAGTATGATTACAGACATAATTGGACTCCACTCAGTCCTATTACCAATTAATCATAACTATTACAAAATTCGAGGTAAAAACGTTTAAACGTTTTGGTGAATAAAAACATAACAATCAAGTTTGTTTTTGACCGAGATGCATGCAAGAGCAAGGGACAGCACACGCAAATGTGTACTGTCCAATTGCATTGTCCAATAATTTTTCATTACAAGCATGACGCATACACTGTCCTATTAGTGCTCCAATCGGGCCTGCTGATAACCAATCAGATTCAAGAATTTTGTTATAGTTTTGATTATGTTATGCTGCTGCAGAATAACATAATTTGTTGACTTACAGCAATACAATGCGGTTGGTTTTCATAATTTATCTTTGCGGCCTGTACACTGTAACATTTTTTGTTGGTCTTGTTTCAGTGAGCGGAAAAGGCTAATTCTCCTGAACATAGATGTGAAAACTGTCTATTTCAGAATTATTGTGAGCACCAGGACACAACCTCCAATTTTAAAGGAAAGAACTGACATGTAGACTGATACACCGTAGCATTATATAGATTACAAGATGATATTTTTGCAGTGGGTAATCACCATGGATGAAGGTTGCTATTAAGAAACCTCTACTGAAGTATCATGTAAAGAATGGCTTGCAGGTCTTACTGTATATCAACATGAACACACAAAGGGCTGTTGGACAAAGGTCCAACAGTCACTGAACAAATCAGTTTTTATTTTAGTTACATAATTCAAAACTGTTGTTAGCTTAAAAAGCAATTCATTTTGCAGTGCCATGCTCATGTACATTGTGTAATAAGATATAAGATGCATGTAGTGGTTGTACATAATTTATCCAAGCAGTTATCAAAAATGATAAGCACTTTGCAGCTGTTATTGTTTTCACTGGCTGCCAAAAGATGACTTCATCTTTGCAGTGAGTTTCCTAAAAATGAGTGCATTTTGAAAACCCAGTAGTGAATTCAATGACAGACTGAAACTGCCTGTCACTTTGCCACATTTGAATTGTTGTGCCCACTAAACTAAGAGGCCTTATATACAGTGTATGCACCAAATGGCACAAAGAAATAGGTAGATAAACTATGCCTGCTTATAGAAGCTGTGCAGTATTGATTAGTATTGTATGGAAAACGCATTCATTTGTTGCAAAGGGATGCATTTGTTTCGAGCTGATTAAGAAGATAAGAAACAGAACATCTTAATTTGGGATCTTCTTCTAAGCATTTCCTTTGTCCTTCAAAAAAACAAAGTTCAAAAGGAATGTTACCACTGACATCAGACATGACTACACCAAATGAAAATAAATCTGAAGCAAATGATGGTGGCTGGCCAAGAATAATTTCTGGAGCAATGTGTCGGTACTTTTTACGGTAGTCATCCTGTTCATGTGCACTTAGACACTTCTTTTTGGAAATAGCCTCAGAAACTTCAATGGACTTGCCAAAATCAATGAGCATGGGATGGAATCCAGTATGCAGAGTTGTCAGCAGAATATTGTCACTTTTGATATCGCGATGTAGAAGTTGTTTCAAGTGAAGATGCTGTAGGGCTTGGCAAAGTTCAAGCATAATCTTTCCTGCACAATACTTTGTGAGGGTTATGGTAGGACTGCGTAGTGCGTGGTACAAAGTGCAAGACTTAGTGCAGTTGTTAATACCATAGAAATAGGAAACTAGAAAATAGGGTTTTTGTGTCAGATTGACACCAAAGATGTGAGGAATAGATGGATGGGAGCATCGTGCCATCACATCTGCTTCGCGTCTGATATCCTGGATAGAAGAAAGGTTATTGTACAATTTTATAGCAACTGGTATTCCCTTGTAAAACATTTTTTCACACTTTCCAAATACACCATGACCAAGATGCACTGTCGTGTCTTTGCCATCTTTGTCTTTTGGAGCCATTAGGTGACACCTGGAAATTTCTGGTATGTTTTTGTCAGAAATTGTACTTTGTGGCAAAAAAAGCTGAAATAAAGTTAAATGAACATGGAATTATTTTTTTAAAGAAGTGAAAAGCTAAAATAATAATAATAAAAAATTAAAATGCAGTTCAATCCCACTTTACGAGCACCCACTTGATATGGACACCTCGTTATTATCCCGACATTGATAATTGAACCGAATCAAAGTTTCGATTACTGAAGCAATCAAACTCAATTGTTCAATTAAGATCGATTGGGTTCGATTAAGTTCAATTACGGAATGGTTCGATTAGTGGAACGTTCTAGTATTATTGAGGTTGATCTGAAGGTCATAGATGGTAGCTTATAATCTAAACCCCATTTTCTTCTTGAAGAATATATGTTTCATAAATTTATTTACAGTCATTTTCCTTATCCTTCATTTATTGAAAACAAGTGATTATTATTATAATACTCATAACCAGACTTTTCAGTTCATTAGCTTGTTATTCTTAAAATGTACCTCCCAAAACAATAAAAAATAAAAATAAAGAATAAATATAAGTTAATAAAGAGAGGAAATGTGTCATAATTTGTACTTCAGAAGCATCACTCACCCTGGGGTTAGTTCCAAATCTAGAACTCATGGATAGGTTATTCGCCTTGGACTGAAGTGTTTTGTGCGCTTCGTTTACTTGTCGCCACTTCAAGTAATATTTCCTTGCAAGAGCAAGGAATCGATCCTTTTGAATGGCTTCCTTTTGTATGCGCACAGACACTGCATTCAATGCTTCATCTTCTTTACATTTTGTTTGCTGAAGCCGCTTACGCTTCTTCCTGTCATTTCTCATGCGTCGCCGCTCAGCAAGATTATTTTCTCGCCACCAAAAAGGGCTCGATTCGTTCGTAGTGACAGCCTCCATGTTCTCCGGGGAGAAATTTTAGCCTCTTGAAATTTGGCGGGAAGGCGGGAAACCATTGTTTCGATTCATGACGTTTCATGACCCGACTCAAATTTCTCCTTTCGTCAGCGGTAGACGTTAACAGCGCATCCTCTTTACGACGAATTGCAGTGGTTGCTATAGAGATGAGCGTTCAAGTGTTCGGGTTACAAGCTCTATTTTGGATCGAACCAGAAGGTTTCTGTCGAAAACATGTCTTCAAAACTTGGAAACGTGTTTTTTCCTACTATTATTACTAGTCTGCTGTTATCTCGACCTTTTGGATCGAACTATATGGGGATAAAGAAGATTCAGATGCGAAGAATAGCTTTATAATGAGTGGTAAGTGAGTCATTTATTCACATTAATTTTTATAAACCTGGTTTTAAAAATATATAAGCTTAATATTATGTACAGAGAAGGGAAAAGACCCCAAAAGCATTCAAGACACCATACGAAGGTGACTTCTTTTCAACATAAAACCATCAATAAGGCTTAAGCTTAATATATAAATTCGGAGCAATTATAAAAAATATATTAAACTATGGCAATATTTATATAAGATGCTATGTAAGCTTATATAACATCAGTAGCTATAAAATGTGGAAACCCGAAGGGGGCCCTTTAATATTCAGGGGGGGGGGGGACTTAATTGACAGATTGTGCTGATTTTGGGGAGATACAGTTGTATGATATATGAGTTATTGACCAATTATTGTGAGGACAAGATAGCGGGACATTGACAAAGTTCTTCTATTGAGCATTAATTGAACAAGGTCAATATACTGCCATCTTGACTGCACAATAAAGTCATGAATTATTGCGAGAAATCCCGAGCAGGCAAAATATAGGCCCATCTTGCCTGCTTGGGTATCCAATCACAATGTAGGATTTACTTCATGAATATTCCCTACTCACAGAGACAGGCATATTACAATAAATGTTTATAAATGTACAGTAATGTTCCAATGCTTTAACAATTGCCTACACAGTCGCAGTGTTTTGTATAAGTTGTATCCTCTCTCATCTTTCTCAATGTCAGCCAGAGTTGGTTCTAAGCAGTCATTTCTGGATGTGAATAATGTTTCCCATTCTTTGAAGCTTTTTGCTACTTGAGAGTGTTTTCCGAGGACTTGTGTCTGCACATGGGCCAGTTGAATTTTATATTCTTCCTGCAGAGCCTTACTGTTGGGTTTTTTCCGCAGATTGTGTCTGGACCTGTCAAGTTTTTTAACATCTTCAGTCTCGCCAATTATTTTTGATACATTTTTAGCCAATGTCGAGGATAAGGAGGATGTGGATGGATTGTTCGCATTGATGCAGTGGCTGGTCTCTTGGGCTTCAGGTGTTGATGGCTCTTTGTGTTGTGTTGGAATACATATTGCTCCAGTTTCCTCCTTCTCTAGCTCTTCCTCTTTCTCTAGCTCTGCCAACGCTTCTGTTTGATCATCCTGGCCCAGAAGATCTTCCCCCACTTGTACAACAGCAATAACATTTTCCTCTTCTTCGTCCGTTTCATCATTATCATCTTCACTGTCATGATCCATTAGTCTGCTGTCTTCTTCTGCTTGACTTCTGCCTTCAAAGTCATCATTGCCATTACACAGTGAGTCTGCATCACCTTCTGCATCACCTTCAGCATCATCGTCATCATCATCATCCTGTAGGAAGCCAGTATTAATGATGTGGTCAAGGTCACCCCTTTCATCAAACACTCTGATGGCTTGGTGAGGTATTAGAAGACCAGCTGACACCACACATTTCTTCCAGTTGTCTTGCAGGTATTTGTCTTCTGACTTTAATGTGTGAGAGCGGAAATGATGTAAAGGTGGACCGTCAGCTTCAATTTGAGCTTCATTGGGTGTAGAGACATCAAAGAATTCAACTCCACTAACGATGTGCCTCCACCAAACTCCCTCACCACAAAGAAGAAAATCTGAAATGCGCTCAAGGTGTGCCTGATAAGCACTCTGGTACTTGAGGATTATTCTGTGTGGGATGATGCTATTTTCAGCTTTAGGTAAGCATTTGGATAATTTTCCCAGTCGTGATTCTTGCTCTTGAAGGGAACTTCGTTTGGTAACTTCTCCTTGCTTCATTTCTGCCTGCATTCTGATCATACCAGGTGTGATGATCTCTCCAGGTCGTCTGCTTGATGTGGCTAAGGATACACTTGAAAAAGTGTTGAAATGGCGCTCTTGTTGTTCAGTGTTGGTTGACCTTAAGCAGATGATACGATGTTGGATAGGTGCATGGCATACCAGTGAGTGCAGGTAACGGCCATATAATTTTTTCTGTAAGTATTATGGGCTTTCCAATAACCTCCTGACATGCAATAGCATGAAGAAAGGTTTGGTTGTGAAGCCTCAACACACTTTTTTGGCATCACTCCTGTATCTTGGCATACAAAATGCGGGTGATTTCTGTCATGGTGTCTAACAACAGCTGCACCTTTTCACTGACAAAACCTGTACAAAAGGATAAATAAGCATTATAAACACTTTGAAAAAGAATATTATTATTAGTTGTTTTATAACAGAAACATTACTCACCTCTCAACTGTTTTGCAAGCACAATGCAGATTTCGCGATAATCTGAACCACGCAGCTGGTCTTTTGTGCCAAACACTAAGCTCAGTGTCTCCTCACACAACTTTTTTTCATCATCTGAGAGGTGGGCAGCAATTTCAGTTATGATGTTGGAAATATTTTCCTTGACGTCATGCAATGGCTCGGTGGGAAGGACTTCGTACAGCCCTATGTAAAGAAAGCAAGATATACAAGTTATACGAGTGTAATAAGAAAACTAGGGGGATTGAGAGTGAAAATAATTATTGTTGTGAGGTGGGGCTGTACATCCATGCCAGAAATATCAAACCTGCATTTACATTGTTGCATTTCTTAGCAATAATAATTATGTGTATTATTGCTGTGTATTTTTACTTTATTTGTGCTTTTATGAGTTGTGTGAGTCAAAATACAAACAATGAGTAAAAAATATACAGTGATACTACACACTTAACTGCCTAATAAGAGGGTTATTATCCAACTACCTTCAGACTGTCCAAAAAAAATTTGAAGCACTTGCTTATGGTTTCCATTTATGATTTGCAAATTATTTTGTACTCTACTGACCTTGAAGTTGGATAATAAAATTATGTAGTACAGGGCAGTTAATAACATAGTTACCTAAGTGGAGATCTTCTATGCTTCTTCCTTGATCATTGATCATCATGGCTGGTACCCTCTGTATACCACCAAGATGTTCTTTTAGTGTGATTTGGAGATCCTTCTTGTAGCCTTCATCACACAGGCCCCGAGCTCTACATTCATTTCGCAGTTCAGCAACTGGCATATCTTTGAAGGGTTTGATACCACCATTTCTTTTTGCTCTTCCTGCAGGCCCTGCCAGTACTATGCGTTGGCGATCAGCTAACGATAGTTGGGGGCGTCGAAAACTGTAGGTGAGGTCACGATATCTTCGTGAATCTCCACTACATGCACTGCAACCAGCATTCCCTCCTCTCTGCTCTCCACTCTCAAACTGCTGCTCAGGGCCATCTCCATGGAAGAAACGCATTACATCATTTACTTTCACTCCATCACTTGTTTCTATTTGGTGAGGAAGGGAATCAAGGCATTCTTGTCTGGTCTCGACATAAGCCAGCTGCTCAACTTCTTTCGAGCCACACCTTCCAAGAATGTAGAGATGAGGCCTTTCGACAATTGCTGGTACATCAACATCTCCATACCCTCTGATCTTCATCTCTTCAGGTGTGTAAAAGAAGGCTGGATCATATAAACACTGGACAAGATACAAGATGTGACCATGATTCAGAATGGTAGAATTATCTCCCCAGACCATCAGGTGTCTGGTTCTTTCAAACTTCATGAGAAGTTCCTTCCTTTCTCTTGGATTGAAATCCTCCTGTACATTCCTGCTACATTCTCCAATCTTTGTTAGGCATTTCTTGACATCCTCATCTGACATTCCATCATAGTGAGCATCTGAATAACTACGTACTATATTCAGTTGCTCACACCTGTGAAGCTCTCTCTTCCTGATTTCAGAGAGTGGTATTTTCTTGCGGAAACAGTAAATTCAACCTGATGAAGGGTACCATCACTCTTTATAACCAGCTTTTTGTACCTCTTGGGAACCACCAGTTCACCAATTGTAAATTCTCCTGCATCAAGTTTATCCTACAGTGTAAATAAGGAAAATGTAGATTGACTCCATGCTTAATTTGCTTAGTATAGACCATACATAATAATGTAGTGACTGTTTTTATTTTGCGGCCTAACATAAATGGGCCAGGAATGTATGATACATTATACACCACTTACAGATGTATCATCAAACTAGCCAGATCCAGAGCATGCCTTGTTTTTCAATGAAACTGTAATTTATTATAATTAATTATTAATATTCATGTGTAGGGATATGTTTGTGGCAGTTACTGTTTGTACATGAACTGCTGAATAACATAATTTATTGTACTTTAGTACCAGTATAGGGATATTATGTAATCTACACTGTCTTGTGAAAACAAATTTTATGTTATAAGAAGTGAAGTTGATCACAAAAACAACTATTTGATGTGACTGCATTGATCTAAAAAATATTATTTGGAGGATTTTCATTTCTGGTTAGTTTTAGTCAGAATGTTTTCTCACTGCTACACTACTACAATATTTCAAGTTTACCTTAAGAGTTTCTTGATGTCTTTATTTGTTCTAGGTACTGGAACAGTAATGTCTCCTCCGATCATTCTGTTTATTCTTCGTCTTGGGATTGGCTTACATGTAATCCTACTTGACTGCTGGAAGCGCTGCAAATTTACCCCTTGGTTTCCAAGGTACTCCTTTACAACCATGTTGCCCAACCTCACATCTGCTAGACCATACCTTCTTGCAAGGTCAGAATAATTAATCTAGGAAATAATCCATAACATGATAATGTGAATTCAAATTGTATGTGGTGTATTTAATGAGATTAATTTTGGGATCACAATACTGGGAAAAGTCTTCTTTAAGTTTTACTACTTGCAATGCAACCATGTACTACTAACCACTAGAGAATTATGACTGTTTGGGAAATAACACAATACAATTGATTGGAAAGAAACAGAACAGCACACTTTCTTGATAGAGCCCCCTACAATGCCCATGTACGTACATGTATGTTATATTATAGTGTAAAGATGTTTCTTATATACATGTGTTATGTGTACAATTAAGTTAACTCACCTTGTCTCCATCTTTCATGTTTGTTACTTCTTTCAGGACGTTTTCCTTGTCGAAGTCCACCTGATTTGGTGGTGGGGAATGGCGCTTTTTCTTCCTGACTCCAAGATCCTCCTGCCTCTTCCGTTTTTCAAGCCTTGTGGTTGCCTCCGCCATGGTCTCAAAGTACAGGGATTTCCTTTGTTTGGCCCTCTGACTGTAGGACTGCCTCGTACCCAGCATCGTGTTGGTGTCATGTTTAGACCATGCCTCCTGTACTTTAACCTTTTCTTGGCGTGCTCGTTGTCGGCGTTCCTTTTTTTTTGAATTTTATTTATTTTTTGCTGTAACTTGAGCTCAGATACTTTCGTTTGAGCTACAGCAAAGCTGACTTTAAAAACTTTCTGAAAGGGCCCATCGATTTTTGAGTAAATGTGCTTTATGGCTGTTTTGATTGCTTTTTGGGTGGGCTTTACTTTGCTGTTTCCATTGTTTACATGTTCAGCAAGGGCTTCTTGAACTAGCTTTTGTGGCTTGAACTTGACAGTGTTTGGAAAGAGGGTTTGTAGGGCAAAATGATGTACTTGACAGGCATTACAATGCGACATGGTGTGTTCTGATTTCTGTGCCTCAGGTAGATCTTTCCAGTTTGCAGGTGAAAAGTACTCGATATATGTATTCCTGCTCTTGGAGTTCAGTTTGCGAAATAAGTCATAAATAATTCTTGACTTTTTCATGTACACTGTCTTGTCCACAGTAAAAACTGGCCGCGCCGATTCATCCAGCATTTCTATGTAGTTTTGCCATCGCTGAACAGGATCAGACTCCTTCGTCGTACTTCCAGGCTTGTGGAAACTTTGTTTGACAACAACCCGTGAAAACCCACAGCTAAAGATAAGAGACATGCTCTGTTAGATATATCGTGCTCGTTGCCCGCTAACTGATCGTCAGTTCTTTTGAATCCTTTTCTCGCTTGTATATCGAACGTTTGATCTCGCCAAAAGATGGCCGCGCGCTGTTTACTCTAATTTAAAAATTGCGCCCAAACTAGCACGTATTGTAATGTACTAGTGTAATATGAAACCTTAAGAGATATAGTTATTAAATTAGTTTACATATCCCGCGTATTCTTGTACTGGTTTTAGATAAAGAGAGGAAGGCCGTATTTTTATTGACGTCTCTACTATACCGCAGGTTGTTGTTGTATCAACCCTACTTGTGCATTTCACCTTTTCAAATATATAACAAATCCCCGTCAGAAAGAAATGGATTCTCACACCATTTCCGCCGAATTTTTGTCTTTTGGAAGCCTCAGTGCAAGCGTTTTGGCTTTTGAAATTCGCTTTTCCTTCGACTTGAACAGCTTTGTCCGCCATGTTTTCTACTTCGCACCCTCGCCTTGTAAACGCGTATCCTCGCGTGACAAAATGGCGGCCAGAGAGCTTTACACGCAGTTGCGAGTTTCTGAATTTCCCACCATTAGTCGAGGTTATTTCTTCACAGTGCCACATATTTTCAACTTCTTTGGTACCATTTTCTTTATTTCCGCTCGGAACCTACTGTGAAAATGCTAATATCTTGTGTACATTTGGATAAAGGTTACGAAATCAAACTCAAGCGAACTCGAACGATTACGTGTTTCAAATTCGGGATACTTTACACTCATTCCGAGTGGATTTATAGAGTTTATCATTACATTGATATGAATCGGAGGTTATTCCCTTGTTATTGTGTGGATTAATGGTGGGAATTTCCACTGGAAGGCACACATGCTTTTTGGCGCCAAAAGTACCGGTTTTTGTCAGTGTCAAATTTCACCGCCGTTCTTCGACATCGATGAGCTATCCAGCACATAAAGGCGCAACTTTTGGCAAAGTTTCAAAGCAATCGGCCCCGTTTTAACAAAGTTATGAGCAAATTTCTTAAATTTCTGTAAAATAGTCATGGGAACCAGGCCTTAATCTACTTGAGCATTCAGTGTGATAATGTTACCACTCTAGTTGCCAGAGGTTTTCTTTTTCCTTTGCGTGAACTGTGAGTGGCGAAGCCGACACAACGATCCAAAAATGTGGCTAGCAAAAACAGTCTCACTCGGGATCGAACAACGGCAAGCGATCCATATATTCACATTTCCAGACGTTGAAATGGCGGACTATCCGTTAAGATAGCCTTGTATCAGTAATGATCAGAAAGCAAAGTACTCACACTTCCCAGCTGACTTTCGTTTGGAAAAACTTCATCATTTAAACCGTACATGTATCCTACGTGGCCAAGTGAAGCCCGACATTACAGAGCATTTTAACAATTATACATTCATTCACTGCATCCAAGATTTGTTTTGCAAACAAATAATTTCGAAAATGAAGTCCGGGTTTATTTCAAACAGACACAGGACTGATAAAGGCCAAACAATTTGGATTTTTTTGAGTTTGTGAAGACAATCACGGTTAGAAATCATGTGTTTCATTCACAAAGTAAACATTCCTCAAGTGGTTGTCGCGTGTACACGTGACGATTCGCGTTCGCTGGAAATACATCCCTTTGCTGTTCGCTTTTATTTTTATCATTGTTTATTTACAGTAAATCATTTTTTCTGCCAAATGTGTGACTTTGGAAGTTTCTCATTTGAATTGCATTAGAAATATGTTTGGAATCGTGGCAATTAAAATTATTTACCGAAGTCTGGACTTGTGTTTGTTTCACATTTCTTTGGTTTCGATTCGATCACTGCGCGTGTTTGTTTTGCATCTATGGATGGTGGAGTTTAGATGAAAGTTGCCATTCCGTACGTAAGTACCTAAAACATTTAACTTGATGTCAAGATCATTTGAACGTTTTACATTTTATTTGCATGAAAGCGCTGTTCGTTTTGGATTCGGCAACACAATGTTTCGTTTGACTTTGGGAAATATCGTTACGGCGAATTATCGCCAAAACGATATCTCGCTTGACTCTGGGAAATATCATTGCGCCGAATTATCGCTAGAACGAAATCTCGTTCGGCTCAGCGAAATATCGTTACGGTGAATTATCGCTAGAACGATATCTCTGCGAGATATTGGCGATATCTCGGCGATATCTCAACGGATTATCGTTTTAACGCGATGCTAATCCATGCGATATTTCGCCGAGATTTCGGCAATTTATCGCACGGACAAAGCGCGATATTCGACGAAAATCGTTTGCATTACTTTTGCACAATACTGTATTAGAAAAATCAAGAAATCAGCGATGGCAGATGCAAGATGGCCGCTGTTCGGAAATAATGATGTATTTTCCATGTCATATGATGTCATCATCTCATCTTTCATATTTCAAGTTTCATTGATGGAACTTTGATACTCTTGGAGTAACGGGGGGAGGGAAGGGGGGTCGAAAGGGGGTTAAGAAAAAACCCCGAAATAACTACATGTATTTAAAAAGATCTGCTATCTTGGATTTCAAGATTTTTCAAAAATGTCTGAAAATGTTCCAAAGTCACCATAATTTATTTCCATCTCCAAAATAAATTGTTTAAAACAATTTAAAATATATGTCAGGATGTGAAATCTGTTATGTTTTTGTTGGTAGAAACTCCTCATTAAAATCGAAAATCTTATTATAATTAAAAAGTAAGCTGAAAAACACCAAATTTGGTTAGAACACTTAGTCAAAACATGGTTGTCATGGATATGTCAAGTCACATCAGGGACAATGGACAAACCAAATGTTCCCCGATATGCTTTAGGGAAAGTCACGACGTTTGGTCGTCACTATTTAACAAACAGCAGGCCCCGAATAAACGCCGAGTTTTAAATAAACGCCGGGGGCGTCTAATTGAGAAAATGCGGTACGTACAACTCTGTGTTTAGAAGGGGATCGGAGGGTAAATATATTTATTTATTATACGACAGCATTTTAGAGTGTGAATATGCACCAAAACGAGAAGGCGAGAAGGCCGATCATGTTTTGTTCTAGGGTATCACTCAAGCCCTGTTTAGAAGGTGTATATAAATAAACACAGACTTAAAAATCATTTAGCGACTAGAGCGACCTGCTTATAAGGTCTTATAAGTTGATTTATACCTCATTAACTAATTTTGTAGGCTTCGTTTAAATATTCGGCCAATATGTTCGGACTGGTTGCTGTTCGTGAAATAAAATATTTCAATCATTTCAAAACGTTCTGATCTTGTTTGTGTAGTCAGTGTAGTCTGTGCTTCGCACGCACAATATAAAATTAATTTTATATGTAAACATTCATTGTCATACACGAAACTCTTGGAAAGAAAAATACTTCAGTTATTTATGAAGTTGCAATCCTTGGACTAAAATTAGCTACATTTAAATTATCAAAAATGGTTTTGCTCTCCTAGATCAGATACTATGAAAGTGAAAGGTTAATCTTATTTGTTTTGTCCCCCATCACGCAACGCTTCCTCGTTCCGATAATAATTTTAAAATTCTTTCAACCATTCATGCAACCAGACAATTTCATCAAACCACCCTTGCGAAATGAATTCCCAGAAAACTTGGAATTCCTAAGAATTCCTAGGAATTCCTAGGAATTCCTAACAATTCCAAGACATGCAAATTAGGATAAATTTGGAAACTTGGAATTTCTTGGAATTTCTGGGAATTGTAATTATACAGCTGGGAATTATTGGGAATTCCTAGGAATTCCTAACAATTCCAAGACATGCAAATTAGGATACATTTGGAAACTTGGAATTTCTTGGAATTTCTGGGAATTGTAATCATACAACTGGGAATTATTGGGAATTCCTAGGAATTCCCAATTATTCCAAAATTTTATAAAAAGAAATCAGTCTTTGGAATTTCTGAGAATGTTTGAGAATGCTAAAAAAATTGTTAAGAAAAAGACACATGGATTTTCTGGGAAATTTTGATAATGGAATTTAATGTAACTGTCAGTAATAAGAGAGAAGTTAACAACTGAAGCCTTAAATAACATGTCTAAGATAAGATTCTGTTTTTCAAATGAATGTAATTCTCTGTAGTAATAATCATATTCACATGTTAATTTGCACCATAGAAATACTAAATATTATTATTATTACTCTGAAATTAAATGCACTAATTATTAATTTTTTATACAATTGCTGTAAGAAATACAAGAACATCTGGTCTGGATGAATGGTACAAGGGTGTTCTCTAGGATTTCTTCTGTGTATAAGATGAGACCTTGCCATCCTAAAACCAAATTTAAGGTTTTAAGTTTTTATGTCCAGTGCTTCAACCACACACTCCATTAAAGTTGGGCAAGCGTACAAGGCAAAGGTTTTCAGAGTTCCCTTCCAAATAAAACACTTTTTCCTTGATGTCCTCTACTTTTGCCAGCTGAAGTTCAGCTCTAAAGATAAGAAAATAAAACCATTAGAAACTTTGAAATATAATTTTGTTAATGCTGCTTTTGTCAGAATTAACCTCTTAAAATGATATTTTGTTCAAGTAGAACACCATATAATTTAAGACGGGAGTTGTAATTTATACAATATTATTGGGTGTCTAAAAGTAACTAGCTACACCTTGCACGTGGATGTGAAAATGATTGGAAAATGCATTTTTTAAATGATTACATGATGTACATGTACTTTTGTGATGCAGAAGTACAACTGGTAAATATATATATGTTATTTGCCGGCCTTGGTCGGTCCGTATTGAGAAAAAACTGTGCCCTCGGTCTTGAGTACGGCCTCCTACTTGGTTTGGTAATGCTAGAAATCTTGAAATCTTGTTTTGAAAAATCTGTTTTCCACGCGCGCGCGTATTCCTTTAGCTGATCGCAAGCTCGCTATAAAACTACCGAATAAATAAAACTTAATCCAAATAACAAGAAACTCAGACGATTAATTTTTACACCACAATTGCAGAAAGGTAAATGTGAAGAACAGACGATGGAGACTCAAACGGAATTTCACCACAAAAAGCTATTTCAAAACAACAACAAACTTAAATTATGTCGGTTAAAATCAAATGAACACTCGCCTTTTTGAAGAAATGTAAGCTCTTTAATTCCACTGTAGTTCTCCATTCACTTGACAACGATAAGAGAGCAATATAATGTGAAAAATTCAGTACAAGCTTCTTCGCATCGACCTTCGCACGTTGCTGAAATTAAAACGTTTTCGCTTGGGCAGCGCAGGCCTGGCGGCAAAGTCATTTGATATTTTGACCTTGGGCAAGATTGGAAAATCTTGCCCGCTCTCGGAACCAATCAGATTGCAGGATTCGAGAGTTCCACCCGCTCGCGCTCTCAGAAAAAAAATAAATATAAATATATATATACCTTTTGTCTACCCTTTGTTATGTGATAAAGAAACAAAAGGTATATATATTTTATATATATTTTGAAAATAGCAGAGTTTTTGAAAACGGGTGTATATATATATATATATAGTAATTCGCCAGTAGTCTAGTGTAAAGTCATTGTTGTAAAGCCATATTTAAGTCTCATTTGTAAACTCTACTGATGTAACTGATGAAGGTCGTGAGACCGAAACGTTTTTACTAAAATTTTTATCTTTTTATATCAAAAGTTGTCCATTTTCGGTCTTTTAACTAGTTTTTACATATCACATTCACCGAATCCGGACTGTGAATCCATTGTGATCCTTTTGGTACGATATCTTACGTTGGCTCGGGAAGCACTATATATACACCCGTTTTCAAAAACTCTGCTATTTTCAATATATATATAAATATATATATACCTTTTGTTTTCTCATCACATAACAAAGGGTAGACAAAAGGTATATATATATATTTATATATATTTTGAAAATAGCAGAGTTTTTGAAAACGGGTGTATATAAATATATATATATATTTAAATTCAACTCAGTCTGTTAATTCTGAAGTAAATACTAGTCAATAATAACCTTTGTGGCTTCATTCGTAGCACATGACAACCGGCATCATCAAAGAAGAAGGGTTTGTCAAGATCAGGCTCCATTTCTTTATATGCAACAAGTGTGTTTCCTGATTCCTTGTTCCAGATGAAGAAATTGATTTCTCCCACTTTTCCATCAGAAAGCAAAACAACACAGGCATTTCTCTTCACCATTCTAGTGTACTCCTTAGAGAAGTACACATGTCCTTTCCTTACAATTCTAGACACTTTTAAGCTGTTCTGACCACATTCACGCACAACTTCTTCAATCAATTGCGGAGGTAATCCCAATAGCTTCTTCGAGCCACCAGCAATCTGGCAGTCTTTAGCCTCTTTAAGATTCCTCAAACTGCAAAACAACAACAGTGAAAGAGTTTGATAAACAGTGTAAATTTAATCGCAGAAATAAAAAAAGGCAGTCATTATGAATCATCAATAATACATGTATGTCGATTGTGATTGGCTAATTTACGAAAGTATTATAAGCAATCGCTTTAGAATGAAAACTACTACCAGGCCCCCAACGTGCAAAATCAAGCATAAAACGCCTAGTTGACTGTTCAATTCGTCCACAACGACCATTGTTGAGTGTTTCTGAAGTGTTTTTAGGAGTCAAAAAAAGTTTAGTAAAAGCGAGGATCTGTCATGTATTTTTTCACATTGTGCGATTACATGTATTTATGAATTATGCGATCTGATGCGATTTGAGGTCAATTGTGCGAAATCACACCATCGCGTAATATCAGAAGCCCTGCCATGTTTGTACAAAATCATAAAATTCATTCTTACTGCTTGTTTACCGAGAATTAAGTCAATACAAGTCAGCAAAAAATTGAACACTGATACCCTCTTTTTGTGATCAGCATTCTGGTTATAAAATCCTTGCTTTCTCCAGCTGGCATTAACTCCACTTCACTAATCAGTCGACTCTGAGCATGCAACATCCAAATCAACTGAAAATAAACAGCACAAAACAGTCATGGTAGTCAATATTACCATAAGCATAATCATATTTACCCTACTAGATAACATCAGGATCAGATAGGAGAAATGACAGGTACTGTAAGAAAAAAAAGTGTAGGCTACATACAGTACTTGACGTCCTATAAGGTATTTGCTATATATGTACATGTAGGTACACTCTCAATCATCACAGGTTAGTTAAGAACTGTAACACTTAGTACCAAGATTGTTCATTGAGCTATTTACCTGCCTACAAACATTTCCGGTACCATGGCAAAAATCCATAAGAGTTCCATTCATGTCTTCAAACCCAAAGGTAGACCAAGCCCAAAGAGGCCCCCAACCCTCAACATAGTCAACCAAGTGGGCACCCGCATTGTGTATATTAAGGCCACAACTTCCATCTCCTGTAATTTGAATACAATTTCATAAATTTCATTATGTACAGGCAAGCATCTTAAATTGGGGACAGAACATAGTGTCCTTTAGGTGCCCACAGACAATGGGTGACACTCTAGGGTCATGTCTTAGGGACATGTAGTAGCAACAAAATCATAAGGTGTTCACACAATGGAATACATGTATGCGAAGGCAATGTGTAGCAGGGACAAAATTACAAAATTAATGAACACCCAGGAAAATGCACTAAGAACATGCCACTTTTTTATCTTTTTAAATGTTTTAGCTTTTAACTCTTTTTGGTAACTTATTTAAAATTTTTATTGTTTTATTTTATTTTTCCAGAACCTTTCTGAAAATCACTTCGGTGAGAGAGCCTCCTGACTTTAAATATTAGTATTTAGTGTCAAAACGTGATTGTTGTTATTGAGAAAACAGTGTTATTATTGGTCTGTGATCTTTAAAAAGTGCATGCAACATCATGTGATGTCATACCATATAAAATCTGAAAGTCCATGTAGAATTTGTCCAGCAGGTCTCTTGCTTGTCCTAACTGGGTTGGAGTTATTGCAGCCCCAAGCAGAATGTAAATTGCTTCCGAAAAGTGAGCAAAATGTTTCAGATATTTATCTGGAAGGAAGCCCACCATACATGGCAATACATAATATAAAAGCCAGGACTGCAACTCAGAAGCTAGAAAAATAAAATTATACCATTTAACTATTACATGTACTCAATTAATAATAATAATTATTAAAATTTCATATCTACATGTAGTACAAAAAACACCTTCTAGAATCCTTTGCTGATTACATGTATATCACAATAATTTATTACTACCTTTGAAGTTCTTAAAGTGTTTTTCTAGGTCCCTTGGTAGCCTCGCCAACACATCTGGTGGTCTCATTTGCAGGACACGTTTGTTAATTTGTTTTATCTAATGAGAGAAACAAAAATGTTAAAATATACATACATGTACATGTAGATGTTTTTTGTTGATGAAAATCAAAGTTATAGCCCATCATACATGTACTAGACTTATAGTGCAACACACCTAAAATACTGTAGCCACCCAACAAACTTTTTTACAAGTGTCCTCTTGTAATATTATAAGAAGAAATAGTAGCAAGCAACCGTGAACAAAAATTCTGGCAGCTGGTATACATCGGAATATTATAACTTTTATGCTAAATAAAATGTATGTATGTATGATGTGACAAGTTTCCATTTGATCGTGTTCAACTTTGCAAGGAGACATGTCCGTCAAACAAATTATAATATTATGAGAGGACACTTGTAAAAAAGTTTGTTGGGTGGCTACGGTAAGGCGCGTCGCACTGTAAAGAATAAAATGTGTATGACAATGTCTGATATGTCAGAATCTCTCTCACATCTGTTTCGCTAATCAAATCATACCTGACCACCAACAAAATAGTCCTTCTTGTGATTGGTTGAAGAAAACCACTTATAGAGAAGGGTCTTAGTTATCCCCAACAAACACCCATGCATATAGTCAGGAACCATTCCCAAAACTATGTCAAACCAGGGCATCATGGCCAAACTGGTGACATCAAACATCCCTGCAACCTGACAAACAGATACATGTATCTCTTAGCTAAAAGCAGTGGTAGAGTTATCACACAGGTATGCAGTTAATTTATCAATATATTATAGTACAATTCATGTAATAATATTACACTTTTATTACTTGCACTTACTTTTTATATTTAAGAAGAACTACATCTAGTCATATTTACACATGTACATGTATACAGTAAGTTACATGTAAACCACAACCAAGAAACATACAAATACTGTTGCAAATGTATGATTAAGTTATCAAGGAATGTGACAACAAAAGGAATGTCAATATACATGTAAGAGAATTTAGTTGAACCTTAAAAGTCACCTTTTTTTTACTCTGATTTGCTTGAATAGCATTTGCCAGAAGTGTTGCCATAGTACGGTTGGGGGCTCTTTCAGTTGGAGATCTGTATGGGTAGCATCGTGTATGACCTTTTCCTTGGGCAACAACAATTCCAGTTTCTTCACATGTAACACAGCCACTTTGGCCATTATGTTGAGTCATGTTTAGGAGATAAGCTTTCCCTTGTAAGTCAGCTGAACCAAGCAGTACAGCAACTTTGACATTTATTGTTGGTGCCATTTGTGGTACATCAATGATAATTCCTCGAATGACAAAAGTCACATGTAAAATAAATAACTTATTTACTTCTATACCGACCATTTGGAAATATTGGATGCCGAACTATTCATTTGAAATTGAGGGCACCAAAAGTAATTTCAAGGCTATTCTCACTCAAAAAGATAACATTAAAAGTTTTACATACATCTCTATACATTACTAACTCACCTTCGTTGTACAATTTGTTCATTTCAGAGGTAAATGGGTCAAAGAACGCATTGAATGGAGGTTTTCCCTTTCCCTGCCAAATGCCCCACAACAACATATTTCTTTTTGAAAACCTAAAAG
Source organism: Desmophyllum pertusum (assembly GCA_029204205.1). Lineage (NCBI taxonomy): Eukaryota > Metazoa > Cnidaria > Anthozoa > Scleractinia > Caryophylliidae > Desmophyllum > Desmophyllum pertusum. The sequence continues at coordinate 435,776 of MU826382.1, read as the reverse complement.
AAAAAAAAATTCTTATATGTAATCTATATGGTTTTTGGGTTTTCATAGCTAGGGAGCCTGCCCAAAAGTGTGGCCACTTTTAATCAATTCAAATTTTTTAGTGAGTGCAGACTATCCAATCAGAAACCAAGGATAGCTACATACATAATGTATCTCCGGCTTCTGATAAGATAGTGTACACACAAAAGATTGTGAATTTTAATAGTCACACTTTTGGGCTCTTTGTTGCAAGGGGCATCTGGGTTTCAAAAATGTTATCATCAATGGGTGATATTGTTGATACAGTATCCCCTTCCATAGGTGGTGTGGGCACATGCTCCCCCTATTGTGGGCATTCTGCTTGCCCCATATTGAATCTTATGTGTGGTCATGTACATGTATGTATCAGAATCATAAGAATAAATCATAAAATAATAGACTCCTACAGTTGCACTTATTATTTTTGTGATTCATTCTGACTTATGATTCTGATATATGTACATGTATGAGCCTGCATAATCACTACAAACTAGTTCAGTCTATAAATAATAGACTGCTACAGTTGCACTCTTTGTTGATGCCTTATGCTCCAGTGGGAGCTAAGAGGACCAGACCAGACAGTTGCACTTTTGTTCACATTGTTCCAATATTATTATCTGTATTGGAGATGTGCAATGTGACTGATAGCTAGTGAAAGGGCGATGAAGGTTAGCATTGACTAAATAAAATTAATAATGGTATTTCACATGACACAAGATGAACTCATATTGATTACTGTACCTCTCTGGAGATGGGAGCTCATTGATAGCTAAAAATACAGGCCAGAGAGATATACACGAGGAAGAATACAAAGGTGCACCATCCGTGTTGAAGATGAAGCTTATATTTGATGGATTAGTCAAGAACTGGCCAGCTTCACATAGCCTTTGGTAGTTTTTTCCATCAATGATATCAGTGATCACTTCCTTTCCACGTTGTCTGCTTCTTTCCTGGACAGTTTGCCATATTCCATCTCCTTCAAAGTAAAGTAAAAAAGTAAAGCAACTTTATTTATACACGGTTTGTGTTTAAAGCTAGAAGCTTGTGGGGCTGTGTATAGAAACAAATATTTCAAATAAACATAACATGGTTGAAAATCCCAACTGGCATTTGGCAGATGAGTTGGCTATTTACAGAGCGCAGCCAAGGAGTTGAACTTGGGGCAACAGAGAACAAATCCAATGAATGGCAGGGTGGAGGGCTTGAACCCGGGACCTCCGGATTACAAGTCCAGCACCCTAACCACTCGGCCACGCTGCCTCCTGGACATGAACAGCGAATGTGTTGATTACAAAATACACATGTACATGTAAACATATGGGTAACTGCGATTATTGAAAGCAAGCAGGTGAAGTTTGGAACAGATCTCTGTAATTATTACAGATACATGTACATTGCATTTGGCATTCCATGTTTATATAAGGTCCACCAGTTAGTCACATAACAAAATACATGTACATGTAATAAATAAACTTCTCCTTTTATAAACACCATAAAAATCTTGATGTGATTTGATGAGCCCAGGTGAGAGCTTGAGGTTTAATTATATTGTAAAAGTTCTAAGTACTCACTTTCTAACAAACATTTCAATTGCTCGAAGATGTTAACAGTTACAAAACTGTTTTTGTGTAGCTTTTTTCCTTGTTGATTTAGACCTCCCTTGTATCTCAGTCTGTAAGAGTAAACAGACTAAAGTTTATGACAGTTAAAAGTTACTATGGATGCTGCACTGATTAAACATACAGTGTACATGTATAAATTGCCAATTCTTGACTTACAGCATTCTGGTTTCAATTGTATGTAATTTGATGGAAGCTTTTTTTAGATCCATTGTCTAAAATTTTAATAATCTCACTTTGATCAAGTGCGATTGAGTTAGTTTTGAGTTTGATTACCATGTACCAAATAGATTTACAATGTAGTTATTTAAGTTAAATGCTGGCAATTTATCATTACAAGTTCCCATTTAGCATTGACACTTTTCCTGAATTAATACTGTCTACGTGTATTAATGGGCCAATTTCGATATATTAAAATTCTAACTTGGCTCCGAGACTTAGGGGAATAAAACAAAAGAAATTATTTATTCATTCCTCAACCTCGATGTGATTTCTTTTGTTTTATTCACCTAAGCCTCAGAGCCAAGTTAGAATTTTAATATATCTAAATTGGTCTATTTTGTTTGCAAACAAACCAAAAGAAGCATTCATTCAGTCTGGTTTATAAGCCAGGCTTACACCAAGTAATACCCTAGGTTGACTTCTCCAATCTTTTCCAGTCATGTTTAAGATACAGTCGAGCCTCTCCTGACGGACACCTCTCTAATATGGACACCTCTCTATTACAGAATACAGACAGTTCCCTTGGTCTCGGCAAAATTCCCATCTATTCCCTATAAAAAAACCCTGTAAATACGGACCCTCTCTAATAAGGACAACGGACACTAAACATTGGCCCCAGAGAGAAAACTACATGTAATATAAACTGAACCTCTTTATTACTGACACTCCTGTGAGTGAGCACAGATCAAAGTTAATCTATATATTGTCCATACAATAAAAGTAGCAATTTTGTTTTCAATCAGTTTATCGATATGTTATCGCCATTTATCGTCAACATTTTTTATCGTCAGTGGAGCCATATTCACGACCTCTATAAATATGGACATATCTCTAATACAGACACTTAATTTGCTTCATCCCTTCAGTGTCTGTATTAGAGAGGTTCAACTGTAATACATGTACATGTAGATTATGGACTATTACATACCCACCACAGCCTGGTGTTGAACACACCACTTGGTCCTCCAGGTTTGTAGGAAACAGGCCAAGACATTTTTCACAAATGTCATAAACAAAAAGTTCACAAATTCCGCACACTTGCTGCACGTTTGTATAACTAAGAGTCTGTAATGTTTCATTATCTGGACAAAGTACTTTAACCAAATCAATGATGTCTTTAGCAGCCTCGTTTGTAATACAGTGTCTTGAAATTAAGGACAGAATAGCCATAGAGGCTTTGTCCAGGGCTGAATATGTTTTTTCTGGGAAAGTGTCACATTGAATTTCATACGGTGAATCAAGTGACTCCTGGTCATCAGTATCAGAGTCATCATATTCTACTGAAGATTCAGAAGTTGATGAATTGGCGTCGTCATCGGACGTATTTCCATCGGACTCACTCTCCGACTGCCTATATGATTCCACTTTGTCTTCACATACAACAATTTCCTCTGCATAAGCATCTGCAGTTGTCTCCATCTCCTCCGTTAATGACTCCGTAATTTCATCTGAAGTCGCTAAATCTGGTTCGCTTTGTACCACTTGCTGGAAATCACATCCAAAGACATGCGAATCCAGAAAGATTGGGTAAGGTGAACTGGAATTAGTATTTTTTAAACGATTGATGCGGTCAAACTTTGTGGATTTTGGTATCGGAATACTGGGATCATCGACATATTTCTTGTACTTTCTTTTGCGGCATCCCACTGTTATGAAACAAAATGAAACACTTTCTCATTTCTCGGAAAGGAAAAATTAACTCAAGCTTAAGCTTGAAGCATGCTGATAACTTGCTTCTCACCTTTGCCATGAATTGAACTCAAGTGACTTTCAATCCTTTGCATTCTGGATAACCTTCGGAGACAAATCAAGCACCTGAAGTATGTTCCATTCTCGTCTTTAATTTCTTCATAATCTTCGCTCTGATCTTCGCTATTTACATCACGATCCATCGTTGTGAGCTTCGTTGTGAAAGCGAAGGACACGTGAGACCGCAGTATGAAAGCGCCAGCGGACTTTCTCAGTTGACCCAATCAAAATGAGGATATTACACACGTGACTATCCTCGGATGAACAGAAGCTTTATTCATTCTCTTTTGGCGCCCTTCTTTGAATTCTGTTGCCGGTTGATCGCTCGTGCGTTTTCAAGTGATTTTCACTTAGGGCGTATTTCAATTAAAATGGTTTTCGTTGTGGTCCAGTGGAAAGAGGAGAACAGTGTAAGTGTAATAAGCGAAAAACAAGTTGTTCTTGGTGCCAATCACGAGCTGAAAGAAGGTCTTACCGTGGTCATGTCGACAGGAAAGAATTCGAAAGGAAGAATAGCCGTTTACAAAGCGGTGGTTTTAAAAGTATTTGGTGAGTGGGATTCATATTATTACTTAACTTGAATGCAGGCTTGACATTTCGAGAAAAACACAATTTGGATGAACACAATCATCACATCGGACGTTTGTAGTCCGTGAATATTGGCAAGTCGTTAAATGTTACTCAGAGCGCGGTAAACGGTGTTCGTCAGTTCGTTTGGTATGACGGGCGTGTAATGATCACTCGAAGTTTTCAACAAACTTTCTAACGAGGCAGTCACCTTCCCCATGCTCATCTATTGGTGATGAGTTTAATATATCGTCATTTTACGGGATAATTGTTAAATAGGAGGCGTCCTAAAGACATGCCTAAGGAGAATGTCACATTCCATTGTTGCTAAGCGATTTTAATATTCAGGCCAGCCCACCTAAACTTTGTTTGTAAATGATTGTAGTGTTCAATGGACTTCATATTCTTTTCAGATAAAAAAGCAAAGGCGATCGAATACGAGAGCACTCTGGTGACTAAGCCCGTAGAGAGTAAAGGTAATAATCTTTACAGTGGTCAATTTTATTGTTATTTTTTTTAAATAAATTTAGCTGGAGCAAACTTTAAACTTTAATAATATTATTTGCGCAGATAAAAAAAGAGCAAGGAAACCTTCAACGAAAGCGAGGGAAAGCAATGAAGACATTGACAGACAAGGTAAATTAAGCCTATAGAAAGTTGACCTAAATTTTGTCCATGATACCATATTATTACTTCTTATACAACTTTGTAAGAGGTTTTGGGTTGGCTTATAAACGGGGGGCTAATTTCTATATATTCGGGGGTGGGGGTTGGAGGACTTATAAGCTGAATAAAAAAAGGTTTGAAATCAGCTGATAACTCACAAGAAACAAGTTGATGCAGCAATATCAAGATACATTTTCCATTTACTGTGGGGGAGGGCTTTATATAAGTGACAGAAACTCTCAGACAATCAATACCACATTTTATTTTAGTTCATTGGCTTGAGACTGTCCTGTAAGTATGACATTTTTTTGAATTTATAAATACTGTTTCAAACATGAGCCTTTTCTGTAATAATTTATTTCTTAGACTCTGATGATGATGATTGTGAGGAGCAAGAAGAACTCGAACCAGAGAAATCAGTTAAAAAACGGAAACCAACAAAAGATGATCATGATGAAGGTTATAATTACATATTTTTTTATGTACACATAATTAAGTTTGGTAATAACTAATATAAAGGGGTAAAAATACATGGAAGTACATGTGGATCAAGGTTTATATTGAAAATAAACATGGTACATAATTAAGCTTGATTGGTTATGCTATTTGTTTTACAGGCAAGCAACCTCCACAAAAAAAGAGAAAGAATAAACAAAAGGGAGTCAAAGGTAATTCAAATACTTAGCTTTAAGCATATAATATTCACTAACACTTTTATACACATGTCAGTGAGAACTTTTTTTAACTTGGTAGCTGTGCTGTATTCAATCCTTTTTTTTTTAGCAGCATTCCTTAACTTTATTGAACAATATGATTACTTGTACTACTTACAATAATAATGATGATATAGTCAGAAATGTTTAAGTGTTGTGTTTTGAACATGATGAAAGAACCATTTTCTGCTATGAGAATTTACATGTATTTATATTGTTTTGTTTCATTTTTACTGCAGTTAATGAGGAAGAAAAGAAAAGGGAAAAGGAAAATGAAGAGGAGAAAAAGAAGGTAATGTCGTTGTATTACCAGCAAATTTACAGTCTCGACAGCTCTTTGAATGGTGGAATTTCCACCTTACAGAATTTGGAAAATTTAATTGAGGCTTCCAAATATCAGTCATACATTTACTCAAAAATGCCTTGTCAACAAATTTGTTTTTTCTCTTCAAAGTTGCAACAATCTGTTCAAGAAGATAGGATCAAGTTGATTCTCCAGGAACGTCAAGCGAACAAGCATATCACCATTATTGATGACGATAAGAATGACGGTGATGATATTGCACTTACACACACCATTACACCATCCACACCTACACTGCCACATACACCAGCAATAAACCAGCCCCCACATGCACACACCATTTCATCACACACTGCTACACCACCACATACACCAGCAGCAAACCACACTGCACAAGCATACACACCTTGCATACCTTCAACACCTACTACACCTGCAACAATTACAAACCATATCACACGCAGACCCACCAATTTTACACCACATACACCTACAACACCCCGTACACCATTTTCCATACATAGCACACTCATCAATCCCGCATCAACACCATTATCTCACCACATGCACACATCACTCCCTACCAGCTTTACGCAGGACCTGCTTGGGGAGGACATTGACAACTTCATTCCTGGACCACGTCTGCCCTGTCCACCAAGTTCAAGGAGCCCTGCAAACAGTGGAGTGGGCGGTGAATGGGAATCATTCACTGCTCACTTCACTCAAGAGTTTGAGTGGCTTAAAGCAGAAGTAGATGGCCTAAGGAGTGAAATTAAGAGTCTGAAAAAGACTGTTAAAGAATTAAAGGTAAGGAATCATAAGTCAGAATAATAAAATGCAGTAACACGATAAAGTCATTTGACTATAACAGCTTCCTTTTGCTTTTTTATTTTTTACTTTGGACTTATGATAAAGGAGTTATGTCACAGTTTGCGCATATAAAATTTTCAAGTTTGTTGTTTATATTCTGTCTTAATCTTCTCCATCCTCAACCATTCTTGTTCCTGTTTGGTTTCTTATTGCCTCTTTAGTAATAAGTTCAGTTTGAAAGTAATTTTGCACATCACAAAATCGTGACAAAGCTCCTTTAAAATATGGAAAACAAATTTAATTCCATGTAATAATGTAGTCAAATTACATGTAGTTAGTCTTAAGTAGCATGATTAATTTACTTTTTTTGTACCAGTGGTTTCCAGTTAAATATCTAATAACCTTCAATATGCTGTTTAAAAGACCTTATTACTATGTTGTAGTTGTTTTCCTGTTTGTTATTTTATTCTCTGATCAAAACGTAAAAGTTAAACTTTTGACGTCTTCACAACTCTGTATTTCAACCTTTAAAAACATGCACCTTGTTATTTTCCTGTATTTAAAAACTTTTTTTTTCCTACTATTAAGGCAAACCCAACTGGAGAAACCCAACTGAATGAACAACACCAGACTCCAAAGGTAAATTTTCACATTATTCAAGCAAAAAATTATTTCTATTACATGTAATGCCTTGTTTCAAAATTTGGAGATCATAACACATGAATTTCTAAAATTTTGATGGAATGAATTAAACATTTAAATGACAAAAACTACTTTAAGTTTTGTCATCTTCATGATCAATAAAGTTTTCCAAGTTGTTAAATTTTTTTAAAGGTTTTGAAATATGTCACCTTTATTGTTTTCCAACATACAAAAGACTCAAAAGGGATACTATATACTAGGTTAAACTACAGTGTAAATCTAAAATATTTATAATAATTTTTTTCTACTTATACAGAACCAGTTATCTGCAATGGTACAAAATACATCAAAGCCACTGGATGGATTGAAGATCTTGCTATATCATCTCTTCACCGAAGATGAAGTAAGACAGTATTCCCTCAAGGGGCGTACCACTGTAACTGGAGGTGAAACTGTCGGCCTCGAAAGAGAGAAACTGGAACTAATTTACTGTAAGTTTTTTTATTCATAATTATACAGTTGTACATGTATATACTGTAGCATGTTGTACAAACTATTAATTAGCACACCTTTTAAATTACCTTATTCTCACTAATTTTCATGCGTACTTAATTTCGCGAAATTGAGAAACCCGTATTTCGCGATTTCAGAGAAAATAAGGGCTCAAAGGCTTATTTTTTTTCGTGAAAATATCGGCTTTATTTTCACGTTTCTTTGTTTTCTAGTGGAATTTCAGCTGGTGATTAAGTTCTGATTTTTACCTGGTAAAAGTTGATGCCAGCTCTTAGCTGCATCCCTTGTCCTAAGCATAATATAATCCTCACTCTTGTAACTCATATCATATAATTTTATTTCAGGTGCAATGGAAGAGAAGTTCAATATTGAAAGAATGGCTGTCGAGAACTTAATCCGTGGGCAACAGCGAAAGCTGAGAGGACAGTTAAAAAAAAAAACAGCAGCTAAGTCTGCTTACATTATTTATTTTTTGCTCATTTTTATAACTGCATAATGTAAATAAAAAAGGACCATGTTCACACTAAACTGGACGTTTTTTGGTGCCAGAATAAAATGAGTTTGAGTTGTGAACATTGTATGTTGATAATTAAGAGCAAGGTAAACACCAAAACCACCCTGTGGTAAACATATTTCACATCGAATTAAATGACGTAGAGTAGCAACACAATGATTTAAAAACCAAGCAACACATTTATCATATCATATAATTATTATGCCAATTAAAGGCATATATTGACATGTCTAGTATGTATGAACATGGTCTCATAAGCAAGATGTTTTTCTCAGAAACGTTTCAGTTAAAAATAATCATTATTCAATTGTTTTTATTCCATTCAAAATATGAATTCCTGATGACTTTTTATAACTTTGCATAATAATTTTTGAATACTGAAATTTTTATAATTTATTTCAAAGAAAATTATGGTTGTTTTCAAAAATTTAACCAGAGCAAACAATTATTATTACTGGTTATATTTTGTAATGTTGAAAGCTGTTTCCATAATTTAAAAGGAAGTGTACATTACCTAGCAATAAACAGATTAATAAACCTTATCTGTCTCCTGCGAATTAAATATCGGGACTTTTATTTCTATGCATTTCAGAATAAATTCAGATTGTAAAATCAGTTATTACAGTTTCTAGAAATTCCCAGAAATCCAAGCTTGTAAATTTTTCTTAATTTGCATGTCTTGGAATTCCTAGGAATTCCTTGGAATTCCTAGGAATTCCTAGGAATATTTATGATCATAAACTCTTTTATGTGACTTGGAATTCCTAGGAATTCCTAGGAATTCCAAGTCTAGTTTTATTCATGCTAACCAGAACTATCGAAACTTGGAATTCCTAGGAATTCCTAGGAATTCCAAGTCCGAATTTACCATGAAAATTCACACCTCTAATTCCTAGGAATTCCTAGGAAATCCTAGGAAAAAATTCCTAGGAATATCTAGGATAATCCTAGGAATTCCTAGGAATTCCTAAAGGTTTTTCGCAAGGGCAAGACACATCTTCGATTTCTAAGCAACTTCAGGATGGGGTATTAATTTTTTTATCTTGTCATCAAATAAACTGGGACTTTCGTGTTGTCTTTAATATTTACAATGTAATGCCGGTCAGATTTTAACGTGTATGTTTCATGATCATATATATATTTTAAAGCTTTCTATCAATTATTCGCTCCTGTCGTTGGCACTTTTGCGGTAACTATAACTAGTATAAAGAAAATATATACACACTGATCCAGATAAAATGGTACTTTATTCATGAAACAAAACACGATGAGATGTTTAATTCTCCTCAGAGAATATTGAATTAACAACAACAACAAACAACAAATAATTCAAATATAAAATGCTACATTTCCTTTTAGAAGCAGAAATAAAAAGTTATTTCGCAAATAATTTTAGCTGAGGCTTCATCTGCTATAATTTTTCATCGAGCGAAATCGTACAGCTTCATACGTCCGAGTACAAAAGTTGTTTGAATTGGAATCAATCAAGAAAAGCAACATTAAAAAATATCACTTACCGAACGGCACCGTTCTCGTATTAAAGTCCTGAAAACTCCATTGAAGTACGAGGTTCGGTTTCCGTTTGAATATAGCTTGTCTTCAATAATTATGTCCTCTTATTTGGCGATCGAGTATTCTTGACTGTTACTTCTTTCCATTTCGAACTTTACTGAAGGTGTATTTTGATCGTAATTTAATATGCCCTATGCGACACTTGGCGCCCACAGGATGGATGATGATTTTGATCATAGAAAGCAGAGAAACACCGTCTTCTAACAAGAAACCAATAGGGTACTGTGTTCGTTTTGTTTAAAGATCGAAAGAGCTAGAAATACTTAGCTTGTGGTGTGCCACATGAATTCTCGCTAAGATGGTCTTGAATATTTTGTCAGGGAACACAAACGCCTTGATTCGCGAACGCCATAGACAGCTCCCGCGCACAGATGGATCCAGCGTGTCCAGAGATAAAACGTCACTGTATCTATCGTCCGGTTGACCCGAAAACTAAGGCATTCATTCACTACAAAAAAGTTCCTATAGCCTGTTTTATCAGTGTTATCCAGCCCAAAAAGCCGTAAAACGAGCCAGATTAGCAAAGTTTGAGCCTACAGTAGTCGTAATTTCGGTCAGCGTAGTAACAATGGCACAAAACCCCCCCATATGTATTTATATGTTTCGTATACACCTTCAAATCAACAAGTGCTGGCGTGGCGCAGTGGTAAGGTTCTGAGTTCCAAAGCAGGACTTCGAGGGTTCGAATCCCACAACCCCTCGTTTCAAAAAAAATAAAGGAAAAAAAAAGAGGGAATTAATGTATACATTAATTTAATTGATTAATTAGCGATTCAAAGTTTACAGCCCATTGACCGAGTGACATTGTCCACCAATGCTATAACTCGTTCTGCGCATGCGCGCATTCACGAGTTAAAAAAGGGCTGAAATGAAAAGAAAACTAACGGAAATTTTAGAAGCTTCAAAAAGCCGCAGAGTGTCACAGAAATCAGTAAAAACCGCAACTGGAGTATCACGAAAATCTGTAAAAACCCCAGCGAGTGGAAAGAAAACCACCTTGAAGTTCGAACTACGGTGGAGACACTGTTAAAGGTTTTGGGTACAAGGCCAGAAGGTCCGAGCAGGGAGGGGGAGTGCGCACCTTAGACATCTCAAGAAAGGCCAGTGCTAATGATTGTCTCTTTTTTTCCAAATGGCAAAAGCCTTGTTGGAAACGCGGATGATATGGAATTCGTTTTGGCTGATTTTCAATTACAGAAGATTTCCATATCCGCCGACTTCTCACCTGAAAGATACAAGGCAGAAAACCGTCTTTAGTCTCCCCGTTTGTTCCTTTTTAGTCAAGACAAAGGATTGTCGTCAGAAGAGTCAGATAATGAGGATTTGATGAAGTCCCCATTTGATTCATCAAGTCCAAGCGATACTCTGATCAACAGCCGTGTAGCAGACGCTGTCAAGGATGATCCTGTAAGTATCACATCTAAAGAAGCTAAATCCTCAGAAAGGTCAGCAGAGGAGAGCGAGCAAGCTAATGAAGGAAGCAGTTTAGGAAGAACACCTTCTGAAGAAGACGTCTCAGAACATTCAACGGATGGATTGATTGGAACATCTGACGAACGCAAAGAACTAATGGATCATATCAATGCAGAGTATGAGGCATCTCTAGCTGTTGATAAAGAGAAGGAACTGCAAAAGGAGGCAAATGTTCGAAGAGAGGCTCTTAGAGTGTCAAGAGAGAATCGAGTCCTCCATGAACCGGCTGCACAGAAACCACGCGTGATTGTCTCTGTACGCCACCCATTCCTTGGGCCTATCAAAAGAGCTTTTCCCTCCGACTGTACATTAACAGCATTGTATGACTGGGTGGGCTCGCTATCTACAGTTCCAGAGCATTTTTCTCTCTCATTTGGCCCTCAAGGTATTCTTTATCCTGAGGAAAATTCAGTCAGTTGCTTCCTTGATGCTTTGTATGACGCAATGTGAACTCCCGATGCCGTTATGCAAGGATGGCGAAGACGACGTTACATTCTTCGACGCTCAATATGACAACAACCACGATGACACTTTGCCAGACCAGGAGGTGGAAAGAAAACTCTCCATCCCCCAAAACGGGGGTGACCATGAGGTTAATTTTGTCAGCGTTCAAAATGAAAACGTCTACAATGAATCTTTGCCAGACGAGGAGTTGAAATTGGAACATGAACCTCAAGATCTTGACGAAGTCCAACCTCGTCCCCCTGTTCAGCTTTTGGAAGATGACCCAGAGATCTCCTCTGTAGAGCAAGTTACTATCCAGACATTGGAAGTACTAAATGTCAAGCGTGAAATGGCGGCGAAAGCACAACTTATAAACCATAGCGTCATGGTGAGAGAGGTAAATCGCCACAATTGTGTCAATGAGCTGTTGAGTTTGTACAAGGATCAAAACATTGTGAACTGTGAGCTGCTTCTTTCATTTCAAGGCGAAGATGCAGCTGGCGATGGTGTTCGTAGAGAAGTATACTGTCTTTTGGGACAATTTTGTTTCCAGTTACTGCGAGGGATGCTCTCACTTTACCTTCTCCGTCTCTGCAGCCTTATCACAAGACGACTTTGTTGCCATAGGTCGCCTTTTAAGTCACCAGTATATCCAAACAGGAACACTGCCATTGCAGATATCAGAAGCGATAATGCAGCAAGCCGTTGTCGGAAAAGTATCAGAAGATTGCTTGATAAACTCCTTCTTGATGCTACTGCATGAGAAGGAAAGAGAAATTCTTCAACATGCAATACATGGAAATCAACCGTTTCCCGTTTCCGATGTGTTGGATATTCTGTCCGATTATGGCGTCACATCTATACCAAGCGCCTCTAACATTGGAAAGATCCTTCTGCAAGTATCTGAAACGGAACTCATTTCAAAGCCCTTTCTTTACATAACCAAGTTGAGGGAAGGAATGGGGCCATTCTGGCAAGATGTTACTGATAAAGAGGTTCATGCTCTTTACAGTGTTTGCACGCCAACCCCCTCTAACGTACTACAGAGTCTCGAGGTCAGTGCTGAAGATCAACAAGAAGCCAAAGATGGCTCACACGTTTTATCAAGAGCAAAGACCACAAGTTACTTGGTAGGTTCCTTCGCTTTTGCACTGGAACTGATGTGTTGCTTCCTTACAGCCGAATTAGAGTCCAGCTTGTGAATATGAGCAATGCAGCGATGCGACCTAAAGCCCAGACGGGCTTTAATCTTCTCACCCTGCCAAAAAACTACAGGACACTGGTGCGTTTAAGTGAAAACATTGATTTCTACTTGTATAATCCCCACCTGTGGGATCTAAGTGACCTTCCACACTGAAGGAAAGGATGGCGTAGACCCTCTCTGTACATTGACTTTGATATAAGACATGACGGTTATCGTTGAGCTGGTTATAATGGATTATAACGCACATGTAACTGCTATCCCACTTGATGTTTCTTACTAGTTGTGTTTCGTGTTCATCATTTGTTAGACGAAAATAATGTTTATCGGTAATTGATCTTTCTAAACACACCCCTGTTCTGGATGAGTTTACCTTAAAAGAAAAGACAGATTGATTTGAGATATGCATTGCCATGTTAAGGGCAAAAGGTGCTCATAGATGACATTTAACATTTTATCATCGCTGTTCCAGTTTAGTGAATGTTCTAATTAACAAAGGAAAGGCCTTTCATTTTGTTCGTTACGTTTACTGTTACATTTAGGAAAATTATGCTAAGAAGAAAATAGTTATTATACTGGTATACATTTGGGGGCTTTAGAGTATCGCACCCAAGACTGCTGTAGCCAACATAAACTTCACGTACGTTGGCCAGTGAAATCGGTCGAAATCATTTGTGTCTCTGACATTGAACACTCTTCTATTCCAAATGTGTCTGTTTCAGAGTCCATAATGCTGGCATAAGTTTCTCAAGCCTAGTTATTGTTGTTTTTAGCTGCATAGATATCCATCTCCAACAGTTGGATTTGTTTTGCCATATGTATGTTCTCAGCTCACAAATGAGCAGAATAAAGTGTCGAGTTGAATTTTTAAACAATTTGATTTATTCGCCACTTGTAATGACTCAATAATCACTTGTACACTTATCAAATAACTGCATGAATGGTAATTGGTTGAGATGGTCATTTTTACTTAATTTGTCCATGATCGAGGTCAAAATAAGTTGCAACGTATTCTCTGAGAGAAAACAATACTGGCTCTTAACTGGCCGAGCGCGCCGTTTCTCCACTTAGGTTTTAAATAATATTTATTTATTTATTAGAAGACACTAAACAACAGACCCCAGTTGTTCAAAGGGTGGATAACGCTACCCAGCGTATAAATCACTATCCAGTGGATAAGTGTTAACAAAACCAACTACGCTATCCACTGGATAGCCATTTATCCAGTGGATAGCGTTATATCCACCCTTTGGACAACCAGGCCCAAGCCGATATTTTCTCCCATCACGGGGTTTTTTTTGTTCACAACTAAGGTAAATTGTTGTTTGATACTTTACAAGAAATGAATTGAACAACCCCACACCTGTTTGCACTTTGGCCATGTTATCGGCGAAGAAAAAAAAGGAAGAAATCTTAGGTAATGGTCAATTTCAACAATTGTTAAGAACCTGACACTTAAGAGGCTGTCCGCGTAAGAACGGATAAGGCAAATTTCGGCCCTTCACCGATTTGCCTAATATTTTCAGTGAAAGTTAACCATTATATCCCATCAACAAATATCACATTTATTTGGATCAATTCCTTCTTTTTCATTTTTTGCGAGGCCATTTTCAACATAACCTCAAAATTATGCAAATTAGCTTTGAGGACTCTACAATTTAGCTATAAATGTCGGGCGCTACCAAAGCCCAATTTATTGTCCAAACCAACTGAATATTTTATATATTCACGTTTCATCTTTCTTCAACAGTTTAAACGTTTAATAATTGTATTTTATCAAATTTTGACTGAGTTATGAATTTTCTAAGACACCTTCTCTCGAACCCCGGAATTTGCGAAACGTGACATACAGTACCGCCTGAAACTATTGACCCATTTGCCGCGGTTTTGCCTCGGCCAAACTGCAGATCGACGCCGCAGTCTCGCCTCGGTAATGACGCGGCATGCCGAAATTTTACCCCAGTTTCACCTCGGCTTTCCGCGTTAATGGACTCGGCAAGCGATGCCGCGGTAAACAGTAAGCCGCGGTAGAGTTTGAATAGGCTATTGTTGCTTTTGTTTTCAAGTTCATTAACTTCAATAGAAAAATGATTTTGAGATTATCACACCTCGAGCGGCGTGATTTTGCCGGCGTGATCGAAAGCTTTCGAGAAGGCGTGTCGGCTGGTCGGCGTGATCTTCTGTGTAATAAAAGTATCAGCAAATAGATTTTGCTAAACTATAGACTACAAAATGTGGAAATAAACTTATCGAAATCTCGCTCGCTTCGACGTCGCACGGCTGGATAAAATATCCACACAGATTACAATCTTGTGGAATGTAAACAAACAAGCCTGCCACGTTTTCGCGGACTATTTTTTGCCAGGTTTAAGGTTTATTTCCAAGTAAATTACTTTCCGTGAAAGAAGAAAATATTATTTTACATTAATCTTTCGGTTTCTATGAGTGAAATATACTATGTGTTGAAAATGTTTTTTGAAGGAAATGCGCTCCGACTGGCTTCGCACGGACGTATGCAGATTCAGAAAAAATATCATCAAGCTCCGGCGAGTATCGCAAATCTTTCTTGCTATGACGGCAAAACTTCTAAACAAAATAAAATGATATGTATAAAAATACGGGGTTGGAAGTATAAACGAAGTAAAGTTTATTTTTACATGAAAGCGAAAGTTTCCAATTAATAAGCGGCGAGACTTTGTGTCGCGTTCTTAAACAAACATTTTGTCACGCATTGAACATCCAAGCGCGATGCTTTTAATTTTTTTGTTTCTGTTTCCCAAGGTGAAATTATTAACTTGAAAGTATTCTGTACAGGATTTAAGACCAGGACTCTGTATCAAATTTATCTCCAAGCTTTGGCAATGTGCACGCGAATGAACAAACGAATTATGTTGAAGGCTGGAGGTCAGATTATAAACGACGCTCGATTTCCGCCGTTAGCGATCGAAGAGCCGTACGGCCGGCAATTTCAAAGTTTTCTTTAAGAGGTTAGTGAAACTGTTTGAGAATAGCAATTAATCAAGTATTGTTTCTTCTTGTCACCTGTTACGATCTGTTTACCGCGACTTACCGCGGTTTCCTTTACCGCGGCGTTCGGTCACGATCGTCCAGGACGAGGTTGAGGTTTTCGTCCCACCGCGGTGATTTCGCGGCAAATCCCTTCGGCAAAGACGAGGTTTCGCCGCGGCGCGGTGGGTCAATACTTTCAGGCGGTACTGTACCTATAGTTGAAAATTATTTTCTCTTATGTGGGACCTGACCTAGAGTCAAATCTGTTATAACTCAAAAGTACTAACACCAATCTAATAAATTATAGAATAAAATTTGTGGGCACTTAAAGCTGCGCGCCGTACAGAGCTCTGCGAATTTCCCAATTATTCGCCATTTTGATCGAAACCAAAGATAAGGCGGTCCGAACGATAGACCAATTTCTCAGCTGAAAACGCTTGGAGATACAATAATAACCGCTAAACGGCAGACCTATGCCTTGTAAATAAATATTATTCGTCGTTTTAGCTGTTGTTTCGGGAAAAATCTGGGTATTTTCAAAAGTAAACAGATAAATATTTCCTTGATATATGCAAATTAGCTGCATATTAAATTTCGTGTTGCGATGGGATTTCTTCATCTATTAGCTTCTATTCCACAAAACATTTTCCGTAAGAACTTTTACAAGTGTTCAAATTCTTATACGAATGACATCAGTTGTTCAGTCAGGTATTTTTCCTGTCGCTGCCACGGGGGAAAAAATTGTTTCAGCCATTATGTGAAAGTTTTTTGAAAACTCGTTTGTGGGCTATTTTCATTTTCCACGATGCGGCAACACAGTGTTTGTTTTACAATTTCACTCTTTTAAATTAAATTAAATGAGAAATAGCTAGAAATGTGCGTCAGATTGTATATTTTGCAGAACCCTCTCAGTCTATCCCGAGAACGTCCGTATATATTGCGCAAAATGTCTGATATTCCCTACAGTTGTTCTCTGCACGAAATATTACAGACTCCATGTGGCTCTAGTAGGGACGAGGAGAATCCTGTTTCGCTCTCTGAGTGCAACTCGGATATTTCGGCGCATTTGGCGAGCTGCCATTTATCGAAATTCGGTGATGTTACCGAAGCCGAGCTAATCTTGGCCAGAGCGGGTATTCGCGGTTTGTCGGCGACCCAGCTTGCGAGCATGACCATCTGCCCGAGGCACAGACATTTACTTGGAAGATTCTGGCGATCGAGCCCCGAAGTCCTGCCAATACCCTGGCCATACTGGGAAGAATACAAGTGTGGCAGGAAGACATATCATAAACTTCCAAATGGCCGATGAAATAAGGATTTTTTTTGTGTGTCCCCAAATTAGTATGGGATTTTCCCAGGCTATAAGGCATTGACACGATAATAAAGTTTTCTATTCTATTCTATTCTATTAGCGAAAATGCTGCTGTTGGTTCACGCAAGTACCATTATCCTTGTGGTTCCAGTGATTTTTTTCGCCAGTGTCAATGTATTGTTTCATATAAGTTTTATTTTCTAATTCAAACATTTCCACCATTTCCTTCTCACAATTCTGACACGCTATCCAGTTTCCTTTACATGTATATAAAAAAAAATTAATATCAGTCATCGATAATTTTATGTCATACCAGTCGCCACTGAAAAGTTTGTTTCGCTATACTGTTTTTTGCGATAATTAGTTTTATAACACGACTAAGACAGTAGAGAGGAGCAATAACTAAATTCAGCCAATCAGAATGCTTTATGGCCGGTCTGATATTTTCTAATTATCGGACCGGGTAAAGTTTCGTGCATTGTTATGGTTTAATTTCCACAGCTATTTTGTAAGCACAAATGTGTAATATATCTTTTATTAACCAAGCTTGCTCAGGGGCATACTGGGAGAATATCGGCCGTCGGTATGGACCTCGCTGCGCTCGAATGTTAATACTGTCAAGGCCTAGGACCGATCGATATTCTCCCAGTATATATTGCAAAACAGTCTCACTTTCTTCTCTCGAGATATATATATATATATATTTTTTGAGTAAGTAAAGACTTTATTGAGTATTATGATTACTTATGCTACTTTATACAATTGGATGCTCTACTTACAATTCCTTACATTACATACAATACGATACTTACATTACTTACAATACGATACTTACACTACTTACAATACGGTACAAAAGAAAGAACACTACTTACAATACATACTACAATACTATTACAATGCGGCAATTTACAAAACTCTTACATGATTCCCTTCGCTATTACACACAATAATTTTTACTACTATTATACTCAAGATCAGCGGCTTTACAATGACTGTGATTTCTTTACTTGTACGGCATAGCTTTTTTAATACAAAACAGATAAATGGTAATAAGGAGGAGTCAGTTTCTCGGAAGGTTTAGAGTAATTAGATTATGATTAGAGTGTTTTGGAAAAAATGTATTAGTTTAAGTTTCCGACGCAGTATTTCGGGAGGAATTTATCGACAAACTCTGGAAGAAGAATAGCCTTATTATGTAGTTTACATGTATAGATGTAATATCGCATAACTAAAGATATGAAATTAAAACTATTCTTTATATTATTGTCGAGAGAGCTGTCATGAATGCCGAATAATTGTTCTTCTATTGTCGGATTGATTTGGGATGCATATGTTTTGTTGAACCAATTAATTACGTTTTGCACAAAAGACTTGACAAATGTGCAATCTATAAATGTATGATTGATAGAATCATGTTCCCCGCAGTACAGACATTCATCGTCTGCCTTAAAACCATATCTGAACAGTTCTTTCTTTGTTACTATGATTCTATGTATGAATCTAAATTGAAAGTCTTTTAACTTATTTTCTTTGCAGATGTTTTTCAGAAATTTAAAGATAAGTGTCCAGGATTGTTCGTTTAATGAAAGCGTTTGACTCCATTTCCCAGGACCGGTTTGACTTACACAGTGGGTTTTATTATTCAGTAATTGATAGAATTCTCTTGATTGAGCTTTTTCCAGGTTTATTTGCGTTGTCTCATTTAATTGAAATATAGAGTCGTTTTTGACATAGGTTCTTAAAAATTCCATATTTTTCGCTTTTGTTAGTAGGTGCTTCGGTATAGCGCTAATGATTTGGTAGAACTGAAGGTAATTCGTTTTACATGGATATTTATGGACGAACTCACTGAATGAAAGAAGTTGACCGTTGGGTTTCAAAAGGTCTTTAATATAAATGATGCTTTTATTGAACCACTCCCAGATGAACACGGGCTTATTATCCACAAGAATTTCTTTGTTATTGAATAGGATTAAATCGTCTTTGTTATAGCCATAGAGGGTTTTAAGTTCAGTGAAGATCCGAAGTATATTTTTATAAAAAGTTGGAAGTTGCTTTAGATGTCCTATGTCATAATTGCATCTTAAGAGAAAATTTAGGCCTCCCATTTTCCTAAAGAAATAGTTTGGCACAGTTTTCCAATTCTGGTTACCTGGAATTATGAGTCGCGGAATCCAGGCAAGTTTTAGAGCTTTTAACATTAAACCTGCATCCGTCATTCGTAGTCCACCGCTGTCAAAATCCTGATAGAGGCCCGCCCTTTTAATTTTGTCACGCTTACCATTCCAAAGAAAATTGAAAAGTTTCTTTTTCGCTATATCAGATATTTCCTCAGGGACATTGAGGTTTGAAGCCGAATAGACAAGTTGTGACAGTCCCAAGGTTTTCAGTATCAACACTTTTCCAAACAAAGTGAGATCTCTTGATTTCCACAGATCAAGATTAGTTTGCAACTTTTTTATTTTTAAATTGAAGTTTAGATTATTGTTTCCGTTCTCATCGTACGAGAAATAGATTCCTAAAATTTTTACCGGACTGTGTAACCATTTTATTTTCAAGGGGTTATTTTTATTATTTGCCCAAGATCCAAGCCAGATCGCCTTTGTTTTTTTAACGTTTAGCTTCAGACCAGCTATATTTCCGAATTCACCAACTATTCTCAGAGCGTTTTCTACCGAGTTCAGGTTAGCGCAAAAAAGATTTGTGTCGTCCGCAAACTGACTTAGTTTAATTTCATTCCCTAACAGTTTGATTCCTTTTATACTTGAGTCTTGTCGGATTTTTTTGGACAAAATTTCAGTTGAAAGAATGAACAAATAGGGTGAGAGAGGGCACCCTTGTCTTACTCCTTTTGATGGCCTGAACCAATTCGTTGCAAATCCATTGTTGATCACTGCACTCTCGATGTTTTCGTAGAATGTGCTGACCCATCGTTTCATGCTTGAACCGAAGTTGAATTTATCTAACGTTTTCATTATAAACGGCCATTCTAACGAATCGAAAGCCTTCTGGAAATCTAGCGATACTAAAATTCCTGGTATCTTTTGCGACTTGGTATAATCCATTATATCGCTAATTAATCTAATATTTTCACCTATATATCTACCTTTTATAAGGCCTGTTTGATCCGAGTGTACCAGTTTTGGAAGAATTGGTTCTAATCTTTTTGCGATTGCTTTAGCTGCTATTTTACAGTCAACATTGAGCAGAGTTATCGGCCTCCAATTTGATAATTCCAGTAGCGAGTCACTTTCTTTAGGGATCAAAGTAATTACTCCCCTCCGTTGTGAAATGGAGAGTTCGTTTGCTGCATGGGCCTCGTTAAAACACGCAACAAGGTCATGACCAAGCATATCAAAGAAAAATTTGTAAAACTCAGCCGTGAAGCCATCCTCGCCTGGAGCCTTATCACTTTTGAAGGTTTCCAATACTTTCTCGCATTCTTCATAAGATAAAAGACCTTCCAGATTATCGCGATCTTCATCAGATAGTGTGGGAAGTTGCAAATCGTTTACAAGTTCGTCATAATCTGTTTGTGAAAAGGTGTTGTCCGAAGTGTACAGATCCTCATAATACGATTCAATTGACTCCAAGATCAGTTTCTCGTTATTTGTTGTAGTTTCATCTTGTAAGCGGAGCTCAGAGATAGTCTTTTTATTATAGTTTCTTTTTTCTAGGTTGAAGAAATACTTAGTAGACCGTTCTCCCTTTTCAATCCAGCGGCATTTCGACCGAAATATCGCCGCTTTCCCTTTGTGCTCATAAATTGACCGGAGTTCAAATTTAAGTTTATCGTATTCTTCTAGAATTTCGTCGATATTTGGTGCGTCAAAGTTATCACAAATAATGTTATCCAATTCGTCTAGCTGCCTTTTAATTTCAACTTCACGAGTGTTTGACGTTTTTGCTTTGTTTTTAGCGTAAACAATGGTTGCAGCTCTAATTTCCATTTTCAGCATCTCCCAAAAAAGGCGCCTATTTTCCAAGTGAGAATAATAGTCACGAGTTCTTGAGTATGTTTCCTTAATTTCTGCAACATAGCGTTCATCATTTAACAACGTGTTGTTGAATTTCCAAAGTCCAGGTCCACGGGGAGTTTCGCATTTAATTGACAAAGAAATGTAAATTGCATTGTGGTCGGGTGCTATAGCTGGAAATATTTCTGTAGATTTCACATATTTCGTCAAACTTTTGGCAACTAAGAAAAAGTCAATTCTAGATTTAACCTTGAGAAATTTTGACTCATATGAATACTTGCGGAGTTTGGGGTGTCGTTGTCTTTGAATGTCTACAAGGTTGAAAACATCCATGGTAATTAATACGAGATCTCTGTAGTTTGTAGGCTTCCAAGTTGAGCCTCCTATTTTGTCCTTTTTTGACAGGGTGCAGTTCCAATCACCACCGACAATTAGTTCGCTAAGCTCTGATTTGTCTATAAGACAATTATTTAGTTCCTGAATAAATTCTAGTTGTTCTGCCAGACTATTTGGAGCATAAATATTACAGAGTGATAATTTTACGGAATTATGGACAATAGTTATTAGCACTATTCTTCCAGAGTTATCGCGAAATATATTTTCAACTTTGATTTGCATAGTGGTATCAATAAGAATACAAACACCTTTACTATGTTTAGTGCCGTGGGAATAAAAAATGTCACCTCCCCATTCGTTTTTCCAGATAATTTCATCATTGAGGTCAGAATACGTTTCCTGAAGAAAATAAAATTTACCTTTTTGATCTTTCAGATACGAGAAAATACTCCTCCTTTTTACTTGGTCTCTTATTCCTCGGACATTTAGTGATAAAATATCATACTTTTGCTTAGTGCACATAGCGGAAAAAAAAAAGAAGAGTTATTAGATTAACACAAAAGGTATACAAACAATATTTAAACAAACACAAACGTATACAAACAAACTTACAAACTAATTAGTAGTTATGAAGCTTCCTACTTCGATAGCCCTCGTTGTCCCTCCCCTAATAGCTAAATTACATGCAATGAACATAATGAAAAACTTTATAGAGTATCGAGGTCCTCTAAGTCATTGATGCGAACTGGTCGCCCTTCAGGCGATGTTTTGATGTAGATTTTACCGTCCATCGACCACGTACTACATAGATTGCCATCACGGCGCATTCCATTTGCTTTTGACATGATCTTTCGTCGGTACGATGTTAGATTCTCGTTTATAAAAATTCGTTCAGCTTGCACAAGTGTCGAGGCCGATAGATTTGGGAATAAATCGGATACACTGATATTCTTTAATTTGGTTCTTTCGCGGTAAAGTTTGGATTTGGCCTTGTGGCTCTGGAATTTCACGATTAGAGACTTTGCAACGCCCTTTCTTCTCAATTTATGGGAAATTTCGATGTCGTTCGGCGTGATAGAAACATTAAGAGCTTCTGCTAATTTTAACACTACCTCTTCCGTTGTTTCATACGCAGCTTCAGGGATTCCATGGATCTCGAGATTGTTCTTTCTAGAGTATTGCTCCATTTTGTCTTGGAGATCGTAAAGCTCGTAAATCTCGTCGTCTTGTTCATTGATTTTTGCTTTTGCTTCATACAATGCCGCCTCTGTCTTGTCCTGTTGTTTCTTTATTTTGTCCAGCGACACCTTGAGAGCGGTAGTTTCTGTTTGCTGCTGTTTGACCGCGTTTTTTAGCTCAGCTATCTCGTTGGCCATTTTCACATTTTCGCGTAGAATATTGGACACAGTGATTTGTATGTCCACGAGTATCTCCCTTATTTCTATTAGACTTGGTTCAATGACGGTTTCTTCTTCTTCATCTTCTTCGGTGTTAACATCTTCCTCGGCGGTCGCCATATTTGCTCGTTTTGGCGTTTGTTGGTTACCGGTATCTTCCGTGGAACCTCTGGCCCCTCTCTTGTGTTTACCCATATAGTCCTCGTATACTTGTCATTACTTTCCATGCATGGTTGTTGAATTTATCCTCGAAATTTGATTATTGCGGGAAGGCGAAACGCACCGTTCAAAAGTCGTGCCAACGCACGTCGAGTCCACGCATGCTCACTTTTAAAAAAAAGCTCACTTTTATATTCAAATTAGAAAAAGGATGACTTTAATTTGTGGTTAATAAAGAAAAAAAACCCATCATGTTGCTGCTCTGCGATGATACTCTGGTGTAGCAGTCTCATAGTCAGTTGTAAACAAACTATCAGCATTCTTGGACAGATACTCTAAAAAGTCTTGAATGTGCGTCACCACAAATTGAACACTCTCGAGATATAGATTCGTGACGCGAGAATCGAGAGCCGATAATGCACGCACGAGTCTCGCGAACCCGCAGGCGTAGGAGGGGTGGGGGGGGGGGGGAGGGGACCTGCATGCTGAAACAAATCTTGCGACCTTTTGAAGTGCAATTTAAATCAAGAGATAGGAAAAAAGACCTGATTGAACAACTGATGTCATTCATACAAGAATGTGAATGCTTTAATTGAACTAGAATCAGCTGTAGAATGGTATGAAATGAACAAGTGAATCATGCAAAACAAACACTGCGTTATAAATAGAAATGGCTCATAAACTAAAGGAAAGCTTTCACATAATGGCTAAAAGAATTTATTCCCCAGGTAAGAAACAATTCTTTGTCTTGAAAGATACCGGAAAAAGACCTAACTGATCAACTGAAGTCATTCGTACAAGAATTTGAATTCAGGAATATGAAATGAACAACTGTGTCCGGCTAGCAAAACAAACACTGCGGGAAATCAAAATATAGTTCACAATCTGAACAAAACGCTTTCACATAGAGGCTGAAAAAAATTTTACTCCACATAGAAATCAATTCTTTCTCTTGGAAAATATTCTCAAGAGTCTCTCAAGGAAAATGTTTTGTGGAATAGATAAAGAAATCCCATCGCAACACGAAATTTAATATGCAGCTAATTTGCATATATCAATTGAAAGAAAATATTTATCGCTGTTTACTTTTGAAAATACCCCGATTTTTCCCAAAACAACAGCTAAAACGACGAATAATATTTATTTACAAGGCATAGGTCTGCCGTTTAGCGGTTATTATTGTTTCTCCAAGCGTTTTCAGCTGAGAAATTGGTCTATCGTTCGGACCGCCTTATCTTTGGTTTCGATCAAAATGGCGAATAATTTGGAAATTCGCAGAGCTCTGTACGACGTGCAGCTTTAAGTGCCCACAAATTTTATTCTATAATTTATTAGATTGGTGTTAGTACTTTTGAGTTATAACAGATTTGACTCTAGGTCAGGTCCCACATAAGAGAAAATAATTTTCAACTATAGGTATGTCACGTTTCGCAAATTCCGGGGTTCGAGAGAAGGTATCTTAGAAAATTCATAACTCAGTCAAAATTTGATAAAATACAATTATTAAACGTTTAAACTGTTGAAGAAAGATGAAACTTGAATATATAAAATATTCAGTTGGTTTGGACAATAAATTGGGCTTTGGTAGCGCCCGACATTTATAGCCAAATTGTAGTCCTCAAAGCTAATTTGCATAATTTTGAGGTTATGTTGAAAATGGCCTCGCAAAAAATGAAAAAGAAGGAATTGATCCAAATAAATGTGATATTTGTTGATGGGATATAGTGGTTAACTTTCACTGAAAATATTAGGCAAATCGGTGAAGGGCCGAAATTTGCCTTATCCGTTCTTACGCGGACACCCTCTTAATCTATATGATGAATGCCTTCCAGCATTTAGGAGAACATTGCTGATACTACAATGCCGCCAAATTTCCTTGAAACACTTTCGAAAACTTGAAAACTACTTAAATGTTAATGAGTGTTCACACCCCCTTTCCCCCTGTCAATATTGGTAACAGGAAAAACACACTCGTGTAGCGGTTTGTGTTTTGTCAACATTGGATAGGGGTGGGAAGAACAATATCTGTCAAAAACTAAGTGTTTCAACAATTGTGACTGGGATTGTAGCTGTAAGAAAAGGATCAAAACTACTCGTTTTTTGTCTACTGCAGAACTTGTCAGTGCCACTTTTTGCATAGACTGAAACGTTATCAGATCATGTTTTCGATATGATAAAGCAGTTCACTGTAGAGAGTTGAGACCTCCTCGGGTGTTATTGGCATTTGCAGATTATTGTTGTCCATTACCGTAAGCTCTCTAGATGAGCATCTGCTCTTAGAGCAAATGTTGAGAAAAAATATTGTTTAAATAAAAAAATTACCATTTGCGCAAGTTCAATGAATGTATCATCAGCAGGTAAGTTACGATCATCGCAGCACAGTTCTTCAGCCACTGACATTTCCTCGTCATCTACAGAGTGAAGGTAACTACTTGCTCCCTGTAATTCTGGCAGAAAGTACAAGATGTCTGGTCGTCCAGGAGGAGATTCTTGATTCAAAGATGGCCTGATCTTGTTAAGATTCCAATGTTGTGCAACACGGTTGAGTTCTTCCTGAGTAGAGGGATAAAGCATAACCGTAGACATTCAACATGCAACGGGTCATCGTCACAATATAAACCAACATCTCTCAAATCTTTGAAAAAATTGATCCACCAATCAGTATCATTCTTACGTAGGAACGACCACCACGCTTCGATCCTCTGGTTAGACACTGACCGTCCGTAAAGGAAACTTTTCTCTCCAGCCATTGAGTCCGTCCATTTCTTCTGAAAAAAGTCTGCATAGCTGCAACATTAACATTTTCAGTGCCTCTGTCTCCCCTTACAGTTCGCGGGACGCCATCAAATTGCTTTGCACAATCCAAGAAATAACGTGCTACAATGTGAGGATTATTATTTGATGTTCCAACTTCGAGCCATAGTATTCGTCGGCTGTACCCGTCTATTGCCCCATGAATGCAAAGTCCAAACGGCTTTAACTTGTCATATCCATGTAAATGCCAGATATAGCTAGGTCCCTTGGCCGAATATGTCCTTCGTTTTAATTTATGGCGTGATCGCCTCTCAACACCATCGGGGTCAAGGCATGTAGTGTGAATTTCAGGACAAAAAGGCAAATCCCAAAGTTGTTTACCTCAGATCAACCTGATCATAAGAAAAGAAAAATTGGACGCCCACTAGATGAAGAGAAAAACGACGGTTTCCTCAAAGTGGCGAGGTTTCTTTGGGACAATGATGACGAACAAATTACTGTCCAGGATTTAGTTGAAAAAATGGAGGAGTATCTTGGTGACTCAGCCAGTGCCACAAACAGCCGCATCCACATGAAGGCGAAGCTAGAGGAACACTTCAGTGATCAAATCATTATAACCGAGATCAACGGAAAGCCAAATGTTGTGACATTTAGAAGCACTGTAACGTCTATTCTACATGAGTTTAATGCACAACAAAAATATGTTGACCCGGAAACGGAAAACTTGAATATAATCAGAACCGCTTCGAGGTTGATCAAGAATGACATCAAATTGATAAAAACATCAAAATTTAATGAAATCTACCCTTTGATCAAAACAGAGGCCGAGACGAACGCAAACTTCCTTCCAAAGACATTGAAATTGTTTCTGGAGGGTATAATAGTTGGTAAAGATAATGTGAAGCTAGCATCAATTGGTCAGGCCGTTATCCAAGCAGCGCAACCACGGGTAATTATTGCGCCTTTACATGTTTGTTTAGCTGTGCAGCTCCATCATAACTTCGCATCACGTTTTCTGATAGACACCCTTCATTGCTATGGTTTTGTTCTTCTTACCAAGAGGTTCAGCTGTTTAACCAGAATGCTGCGTTGGACCAGGGATTACAACGGAGAGTTTATGCAGTATGTAGCTGACAATGTGGATCATAATGACGAAACCCTTGACAGTAATGACACCTTCCATGGCATGGGCATGATTGCTACAGTTACTCCTGGCACTACACGAAAAAGATGCGTCCCGAGACGAAAGGTCAGTCCTCAAAACATCTCAGCAACAGGAAAAGTCGAAATTCATCCACCATCAGAGCCAAGACTATCACAAGTGGAAATCAAGTACAACAACGTAATGGTTGCAAGAGCAGTAGATCCCACGGCAAATTTGGACATACTATGGAAGACGTCTCTGTTGTTTGGAAACATGCCCAGCTTGGGTTGGAATGATGCAGGCTGTCCACCAAGGTAATCACAAGCGGCAGTCATCTATAACCTTTCTACCCATGATCGATATGAACCCAAGTGACGTCACATGTATTTCCTCCACTCTGAAATTTATGTCTGAACATGCGCAGCGACCAGCCCTTGTGGTGGAAAGCATATAACATAATCCAGACTGAACCAGCTAATAGTAACTTACGCAAAGTAATTTGCATTTGGGAGCTTTTCAAATGGAAATGAGCTTTCTTGGGAGCATTGGCCATCTCATGGTGGGATCAGGATTAAGAAACTTCAGGAACTCATATATACGTCAAACGCTGTTGATCATATACTGACCAGCAAAGCCATTGCATGTGCAGTCCATGCGCATCTAATCGTCAATGCCTCTCTAAATGCGCTTCTCTACTCCACAGCTCTTAACGTACCTATTCCACATCTTCCTAGTACAGGTACGCTAATTTCCTTTTAGTTTGTCGCCTAAGAATGTTTTTTGTTAAACGTTTCAATACCTGGCAATTCAAATTTGTTGTTGCTGGGTTTTTTAAAATAAATCCTTACATATTTGTTTCAGAACAATCAGATGGACCTGCTGTGCATGACGAGAATGTTCCCGCCGCCGCTGCCTTTCACACAGAACAGACAGGTAAGCAGCTTAAAACATTTAATTACTAGTTCATTGCAAGATACATTCAATAGACTATTTTCTGCATGAATAGTTATTATAAATGTTAATCTTAATTACAAATGTGGTCTTCATATTTGCTGCAGATGAATCAGCCAAGCAATTTCAGATGAACCTGCTATATACGATGAAATTATTGAGGTTGCTGTCGGCGCTAACCATCCGGAGCACACACAGATCAGTAAGTTATTTTACTTAATTAGTTATTATTATTATGTTAATATGTTTTAATTTTACTAATTGATCGATTACAGCCCACGACAATTTAGCAGCAGACGCCAACACCTGTCTCCTGGAAAGCAGCTATCCAACAGCTCTGTTTGATTCTCCTCTGATGCTGCGGCAGCCACAAAAACCACTTGCGGATGCCCTATGGGCGAAGCTGTCACCCGATGCCATGTCAGGGCCGGCAGGCGATGTTCAGTATGTATTGGATGGCGGCGCTCTACTGCACTGAATCCCGCGGACTCGTGGATCCACAATGTATCAGGATGTTTGTGGTTTATACTGCAGCTATGTGACTAAGAAATACGGAAACCCGATCGTCGTATTTGATGGCTATGATGAGATGTCTACAAACAACATGACACAGCAGAGGAGGGCAGCAGGGGAAAGCTAGCACAACTGTAAACATTCTCAGAGAAGATGAAAGTAACGCTAAAGAAAAAGGTCTTCCTCTCCAATTCCAAGAACAAACAACAGTTCATAGATATGCTCAGCCGGTTTCTGCAGAACAGCAACTGTCAAACCTATCACGCCAAAGGCGACGCCGATGTTCTTATTGTAAAGACAGCCGTAGAATCTGCTCGAGAAAGGATAACTGCACTCGTTGGAGACGACACGGATCTACTTGTGTTGCTGTGCTTCTACACCCGTCCAGATGGCTTTGACCTCTATCTATTTCAAGCCAGAACCAAAGGCAAACTCCAGAAGACGTGTCTGGAATATGAAGAAAGTTAAAGAGCAGTTAGGTAACGATGGTTGTCATAACATGTTATTTCTTCACGCCGTTTTGGGATGTGACACCACCTCTCGACTCTATGGACTTGGCAAAGCTGCAGCTATAAAGAAATATGCCAACTCCTTGCACTTCAGAGAGCAAGCAAAGGTGTTCGACTTGCATTCCACTGTGGATGACGTTACAGCAGCAGGTGAAAATGCACTAGTATCCCGGTACAGTGGAAAGCCCGGAGAGAAACTTCATAGCATACAATACCAATGATACTGCGAGAAACTGGTGACAACAATATGTTGGACTTTTAATGGATTATATGACTCAACACGAACCAAGAAAGTTGAAATTTACTTCTACAACAGCAGAAACGAGTAACAAGTAATGGTGAGTCGTTCTTTCACGTTAATTGTTCCATTTACAGAGGTATTCCTTGAATGCGAAGCCTGTGATTTGCATAAAATTATACCCACTCACAGACAGTTTATTTTACTGACGGGGAAGTATTTAATTCCCAGAGCTAAAACTTTCCTGGTGGAAAGCACAATAACCAAGGTTTCGTTACATGTAGATTTTATTATCAAATGATATATACCAGATAATAATAATAATCATAATCAACTTTATTTGGGGAGGGTGACACATAACAGTAATTCAACTGACGAGCTAGTGGCCCTCCATCCTAAAAACTATAAATACAAATACAATCAATATACCTAAATTATGGACAAGAATAATGAAATACAGCTAAAAATTACAATATCAGATTAAAATTGGGCAATGCTAAAAATTACAGCTAAAAATTACAATATCGGATTAAAATTTGGTAATGCTAATTAAAAATCTACGAAGGATATAACTTACATTAAATTTAGACTAACATGATCCACTTCTTCGTAGCGTGATAAAAAATAACTTTTAAGATAATTTTTAAAAATAGTCACTGATGTTCCCTCTTTCTTTATGTTGTTTGGTAAAGAGTTCCATAGTCTTGTTGTTGTGATGCTGAAGGTTCGCCCTCCCTCGGTTTCGTGTTTGAAGCGAGGGCAAACAAGATTTGTGGAGCTATGGCGACCAGAGCGTGTGTTTATGTCTGCGTTGCATTTAATAAGGTCATACATATATGCAGGGCAGCTTCCTTGTAAGCGCTTAAATACTAATACACACTTGTTCAGCTTAACCTCATCATAAAACGGGAGCCATTCTAATTTCTTAAAGATGCCATTTAAAGCAGTCAAAGTCGGCCTTTATGTTAAGCGACAAAAATGGCAGCTGTATAAATATTCCAATTGAAAAAGCTAGAAACAATGTTTGGAGAAACTTATTGCACAGTCTTAAAGAGGAAGAACAACATAATATTTGTGCCAAGTTTCGTTTTTATAGAGTCTTTTTTACGCTTTCGCCGTCTTTCCAAAGAAGCGTGAGAATTTGAAGCTGTTTTTGAGCTGAAAACCGCTAATTATTCAATCAACGAAAAATTGACAAAAAGCGAGCAAAACTCCAAGCCGCGGCAAGCCGTGGCAAACCACGACTACGATCTCCCGGCACGTAAGACAGGCCCAAGCAACATCGCCGAATTGAAAATAGTCGTCTAACAAACACCACTGGATGGAATCTTACTGTCCCTTGATCCAGCCAACGCAAGTACGACACCCCATCTCGCGGTAAGCTTGAATGTACAAAGTTAGGCAATGGCAGCTGGCCAACCCAATCCATGGCTGGAGGCACGACCATCAAAAAATGTTCCTAAAACTGGCGCAACTACCCAAGGGTGAGAAAGTTTTACACATTGTTGACTTTGTAGACAATATTGTTCCCAGAAAGGACGAACGAACAATTTCAGATGGTGGAAACCCAAGCTTATTGTTTCTTATGGCCCTATAAAAAACCTAAGTTAGAACAGGTTACTCTAAACCAGTGGGTGGTTAGTAATACAAGAATATTTTACAACCTCTTAGCCGACCGAAAGTTAAAATCGCAAGAAGATATTCAAAATTAACTAGGCCTATACGATTAAGGTTATGGAATTAGCAAATAGGTATCAGTGGGTCTCCATCTTAAAATATGACGATGAATTTTGCCCTTTGCAGGCTACGTATAATTACCCTTGGAGCTTTGATTCAAATCACCTGCATACGGTATTGTTAGAGCCCATCCCCAAGCCTCTACCAGGACCACCAGCTAATCGCACTGGCGACCATACTAACTTCATATCAACTACTAACGGGGGACAAACCATGGCAGAAAACTCTTCCCCGACATTTACGCTAAAAAGACACTGGTGGTATCCTTTGTAGATGCAGAATATTGTAAGTTGGACTTCTTGCTTGGACATTTTATGGGCCATGCTGTTACAACCGGAGTTACAAATATGTCGTACTCAAGTGCGTGTACAATCGGATTACCACAGCCTAAATATATCACGCAAATCCCTTGTTACCAAACGCCGTGAAGGGTTTTTTACTGTTGTAATCATTTATTGATTATCTATAACAATCAATAATAATCAATAGCAATCAATAATAGTCAATAGCAATCAATAATAATCAATAGCAATTAAGAAGACTTGGTGAGTGAGTATCGATTTTCATTGATTGGTTGAATCAATCAACATCAATCAATGGATTATTATTGATTACTATTGATTATATTGATTGGCAATCAATGATTGATTTTCATTGATTGATATTGCCGGGTGTTGAGGAGCTCGGATTTGAAAAGCAGCATGCTGAAGAGATTTAAGGAGACTTCAAGCATAGATGAGACTTCAAGAGTAGTGATGGAGTATGTCTTGAAAGGGTGGCCCTCTGAGAAAGAACAGGTTGATGAGCTTGCTAGAGAGTATGGAGTTTCAAGGAAGAGCTGAGTGTGGAAGATGGCCTGCTGTTTAAATCACAGGCTGCCCAGGCGTAGTATGAGTTGAGTTAATTTGCATAATAATATATATTTAAAGAGATGGTGATCTTAGCGGTGGAAATAGGAAGAATAGTTCAAAATAAAGTTACTGTGTTCATTTTATTGCCTACTTATTCGTCCTATTCACTTTAGAGTCATCAATTGGGCTGCATTTTTAGGCAACATTTGCATGGCATTACGACTCATTAGTAAGTCCTTATATATAGGGTCCTAGGGAAGAAAGAAAAAAAAAATTCTCATAAACATGCCTGACCTTTACTTTGCTGTCTCCTGGCCGGTTTATTTGCGATTTTGTTGATGTTGCACTTGGAGATACTGTCCACTATAGAACAAGGCTGGCGACTCCAGATGCGAACCTCCATCGTGTGAAGGGCCAATAAATCCTCGATAAATCATCTTATCGGCACAAAATTATGATCAGCACAACCGCTGATAAATATTTCCCCTGTACGTTGCTCCCTGGTTTCCAAGTTCCATCCCAAAGGCCAGAGAATCGATCATTTTCCAGCTCAAATTTGACTATCCCGCTTCGCCATTATGCGCGATACCAACGGTTCGGATACCAAATTCAAACATCTGAGCTTAGCAACCGCTCCCGCTCGACAAAATAGCAACTTGGTAGGGGAGGTACGGCACTGTTGCCAGTATGCAATTTGCCACGGCGGGAGGGTCCAACGCGTTGTTCACCGGAAACCGCGAAAGCGACCCTTTTCCCTGTGTATGAAAAGCAACCCGTGATCAGGCTATTGGAAATTGGCTATTCAGCGGAGTGGAAACTATGGTAAGGTTTGAATATTTACTGTACAAAAGGAAGCCATGAAATGTAGAATGTATTTAATTAATTTCAATACTGTACAATATTTTTAGGGTTATGGCTAATTATGTTCATCTGGATGGTGCTGTAACGCCTATAAGTGACATTTTTAAACCATTCTAAAAGCAATAAGGAGAACAACGATGGACCTGCCTTGAGTTACATGTCTCTGGGCTTAATTGTACAAGATGTCTGGTGTGGCTCAATTCAAAGAGCAAAGAGGGGTCCCCGCAATCAGCAGTAGAACGTGTATTTGAATCTGACGAGAAATGAGCCAGCAGTTCCAAATATTTCAAGTCAAAATATGCTATCCGAAGAACTAGCTGATCTCACAGTTCTGTACGAGTGGGAGGTGGTCCAGGACAAGCCTGAGTGTATCTCTATAGTACGTCCAGAGAAATGGGAGTTCAATAACCAAAGAGTGATAACTGAACTGGTAGTGTCCAAACCACAGAATTCAGCCAGTACCTTCATTTCCATCAGGGCTCATGGATGCTAAAAGGATTTGAGCGATGTTGGCTATCTTCATTTAATGTCGATTAAAGGCCATGTAAATTTATCATTGGATTACATTAAAAAATCCTGGTTCAGCCATCTCTTCTGCGGCTCACTCCCTCGAGGTAGCGAGCAACAGAAGAGACTGCTGAAATACAGCCTATCCTGGTATATCAATAGTCTCACAAACGAATCTAACAAATTATGTTGCTTTATTTCAGTTATTATACTGTGTAAGCAACCTCACGCTCTGACTGGTTTCTTAACTATCGGTTGTTGGAATATACATGTACTTACCACAGGATATTGCAATTTTGGACAAGCTGATTGGTTCCCTACTCAAGGTATACAGGACAATATGCCATTACTATCTTATTTGGAAAACCAGCGAATTTACGAGTTTCAAATTTAATTACGTACACAAGTGCAAACCACACTTTTCAAAATAATAATTTGATTGCAATATCCTGGTTGTGGTGAGTATGTATCCCACCAGAATAGAAGTCGCCTCAGTGAATAATCGAGCTGAATTAATAATTGCTAAATATTCTTATAGTTCATCATGGCTAATTATTTTGCAGTATCATAGGATTGTGCATCGATCTTTATTGCAAGAATGCCCACGTTCTTGATCCACTAAGGAAATTCATCACGCTTCCAAGCAACCGTACAATCAGGTAATAATACGTTTTATTCTGTATTTCCCAGATGTTTGTGTGAGAACCAATTTACCAGGACAATAATTCACTAACCAGAGTTTTTCAATTTTATTTTTCTAGGTTCTACAAAAAAAACTGTTGATGAAACACCTGGCTGAACGACCAAGTACTGAAATGGTGCTTGGAAGCAGCACAGGAAAAAGGTCTAAGGAAAGAAGACTACTGGGGTGGGTTTGTGATAGACGACATGAAAATTCAGGTTTGCGAGACATACTTAAAACAATAACATAGTAATAAAATAATATTTAAACTTCTTTACAGTGCCTCAGTAATGATAGCAATCCTGAAGTCACCTCATTCAATTATACTGTCTTATATTGTAAGTAAGATACATTAAGCCACCATACATTGCAGTAATTATGCATTGGATATTTACAAGCCCATACAATAATGATTATTACTATCATACATTGTATGTGGGGGATCAAACCTCAATTAGCTTAGAAATCAACTAAAAGGTGTGTCAGACAAACACTGTTGAAGCTATAACACTTTTTGGCATAAACACAGGATTGAAACCATTTGTATAGAGGTAGCCTTGACAGCCTCAGTTTCAAGTTTGAATATTTGTACTTAGTAGTGGCTTTAATTTGCATCACATTCATTTCTTCTTAAGGAAAAACCTTGGACATGGTTGTCAAACATGGAAAGCACAGGCTGGTTGGTTTTGACCTTGGGGAGGGCCATGATCTAATGACAAGTCTAACAGGTACTGATGGATATTCAACATACAGTAATTCAGGTCATGGTGTTCAACAATGTTACTTGCATACCAAGTTAAACCACTTTTTGGATTGTTCATTTACACGTAAAACTGAACCTCAATTGGCCACCCATGTGCTTCAATTCATTTTCCTGAGTGATGGTAGTTTCCGGTTCCCAATCGCAGTTTCCTTCTTGTGAATGTTCACCAAGTGACCTATATTTCAACTTTTGGGAAGGTGTCAGGAAAATGCTGCAGTTTAGATTCATGTAAGCCACCTCTTTGGTTGCGAAAGCAATGCCATCCTTCAAGAAATAAAAAAAGAAATACATACCCTCTTGAGGAACATGACAAATAATGTAGGGCTGGTCAAATTCAAGTTGACCAATATATCCAAGTAAATGATAGGGTTTATGGGCTTACCTATGTAGTCTTGATTATGGAGATATTAAATTGCACCCATTGTCTCTGGTACATCTAGATTGCATACAAAAATTGGATAAATTTATGCCTTATGTTTGTCTGTTCAATAATTTCAAACAGATTTAGTTTGAGTCATAAAAACACCATGGCCAACAATTAATACACTAAAAATTTGATACACATAAAATTAATAAATAACCCCTCAGAAAATGTGAATCATATTTGTTTCTTCTTCTTTCCACTTTTAAAGAATTTAATGGTGTATCATGGATGGAGCAGACTGTAACCGGCAATTCATGAAACTCCATTTCCATGGAAGGGATCCAGTAACAGACAAGTTCATAACATCAAATGTGTACAGTGGCACACCAATGGTTTTATCATGGATCCCAAGGTATGCCTTTTTCATGGCCACAACCTCTAGATACACACACATTTCCCCCTTGACTGTTTAGTTACAATGTGATGGGATATTCCATGGAACATCAAGCAAGATTAGTTCACCATATCAGATACAGTCAAACCTCTATTAAACGGGCACCCTCGGTAAATAGCCAACTGATAATAGAGGTGACCACTTAATAGAGGTCAAGTTTACAGTATGTATAGGGAGTGATTTCTGTAAATTTGATAAGTGACCGCTTAATAGAGGGCCATTTAATAGAGGTTTGACTGTAGTGAAAAGCAGAAATTGATTACTTCACAAAAGTTGATGACATGAAATATTAAAATTAAAAAAAGTCAAAACCGTATGCACTCACTGTCTCATACAGGCTAAGTTAAGCTTATATTGACTTTTTGCATTTTCGACTGAAACCTTGTTTTTGAGACCCCCAAAATACCAATATCAACATTTCAATTCTCTTCAGTGGTCTCCATACATTTCGTACGTTACTTATTGGGAGATGTTGTTTAAACATCAGGACAGGTTTTCCTCAGTGATCATTTTCTTTATTCTCATGACCTGTATGATCGTGCATATTCCAGGGGAAAATTAGGTGCTGATATAAAGGTGTTTGATCATGCATATTGCAAGTAAAAATTAGGTGCTGCTCAGCTGTGATAAGGTAGGCTTTCTTGGCCTGACTGAGTCAAATCATTTTTGCTTTTGTCAGATTTTCGCAACTCTTGCATGTGACCCACAGGAGCCCCAAGTTCACATTGTGAGCTATGCCGTATTGCATTAGCAGTAATGGCTAAAAATATAAGGTTTTGTGCGAGGGTTTTTCAAGTGGATTCTAAGATAGGATAATTTATGGTAAAGTTCTCAATAAATTGCCTTACCTTATTATTGTGACGTGGTTTTACTGACTTTCTGGGGGGGGGGGGGGATACTTCAAATTTAAAGTGACGGGGTGGTGCATTAGAAAATGGGGACATAAATTAAAACCTAAAAAATTCCCTAGGGCTTGAAGCGAAACCTTAAAAAATCCCCCGAACCAAAATTAAACCCCCCAAAATCCCATCAATTTTCAAACCTTAAAAATACCCAGAAGGGATTACCGTATTTCCACAAATAATAGCCGCCAAACCCCGATTAATTGCCCCCCTCGAATAATCACCCTCCTTTGTTGAAAATGTTTCAAATAATCGCCCACCTCAAATAATCACCCCCCTCCAACTCTCCCACCCCTTTCTTTCATTCCTAGCCTTCCCAGTCAAGTTAAAAGTTTACACCTTGGATAGGAAACAAGCTTTGATTCAATTGTTACAACAGGAAAACACAGGTTTCATAACAGTTTTTAAATATAATCGCCCCCGGCTATTATTCGAGGCAATGTCAGTAATTTGATAATGACGAACAACAGTACAAATTGAGTTTTTGTGTTTGTTTGTTTATGCATACTACATGTATCTGCAATAAACGTTCTGATCTAGTGGCAACTTCGTTCACAGGATCTCAAGAGAGACCCTGGGAACGAGGTTGATCTAGTAGTTACGAGCTGTGATCAGTGTAATGCAAGCCGTTCAAATGGTCCATGTTGCTTCTTTCCAAGAGTGTTCTTGCTTTGTATCTTAGATCTAAATCAGTATGACTCTGAATGTAATCATTGGCATATTTTTTAAATGATTCACAAGAAAAATTAACTCTATTCACAAGGGCTGAAGGCATTTTGTTGTATTACAAGGCAATGACAATATATCATGCCTACAATATGAAGTGAAAACAGTTATTAAAAGTGTGTGTGTATCAAAAAATATTGCCTTGGAAACACTTTCAGTTCTGACAACTTTATATCATTGTATCATTGTATTAAATAGATTTTGGAGTGAATAAATGACGGAGAAAGCAGTTACTAGAACTTGCCAAGTAGAAAAACCAGTAAAAGCTGTGGTTGTTGGCAAGGTAGACAAACTTCACTTCTATGTCAGCAGTTAATAATTCATAGACCGTATTCATAAATGGCGGCAATTAATTATTCTTTTATGTTCATGCTAATCAGCCTACCTAGCCTCATTTGAGAGTAAAAATTATTTTGAATTTTGCACATGCTAACGAGGTTAGGTAGGCTGATTAGCATGAATATAAAAGAATAATCAATCGGCCGCCATTTATGAATACGGTCTATTCAGGAAAACATGTCCATGGACCTAGATGAGCTGGTCAAAAAGCTAGCAGAGTGGTGTTTACAGGTATCAAGAAGGGTGCAGTTTAATACAGACATTTCAAAGGATTTCAAAGAGATGCACTGGTGGATTTGGATATGTCCAAGTGTTAAGTGTACAAGTGGATAAATTATCACGAACAAAATTCATCAGGTGTCAAGGCTAGATATGGCTAATATAAGTTTTGGGCATGTATATACCCAGCTGACAGTATTTTTTTACTGTATATATGGTTAAAATATTCAATGCTTTTTGTAGTCAAAAGTAAACAATGGAATTGTTAGTGTCTAACATTTGTCTAAATGTGTTCCATGATGGGTTATGTAGGTAAAACCACTCTATACAAACAGACATAAATAGAATGAATTTTCTGGTTGAGAATTTTTAAAAGTAAACAGTGATTTGCATAAACAAGAAGAATTTTGTCCCAGCCTGAAAAAATTAGGGCTTCAATCGTTCAGGCTGCAAATTAAGTTTATGTAAATCTGTAACTAAGCAAATAGTACAGAATCGGAGAAAAGACACACTTGATGAGTCATTTCTTATAAACAGTCATTTCCAGAGCTATATTTTATGGCCTTCTCGAGATCTTGATGTAAACACAACTGACAACAGTTGAAGATGTACTTCACAAGTTCACTCAATAATCCAACCTTTAAGTGCAACAAAGGGTAGAAAACGAAATATAAAATGCTACATAGGCTTACACGATTTGAAGCGAAAACAGTTGCTTTGCCCACACGTTATTCAACTCGCCCACACTGTCCATTCTTTGCTTTCCCATATTTCGGTCGAGACATTTACTCAAAGGCTGTTCAAAATCCACTGAGAGCCATAACAGATTCCACGAGTAAACAGTCAACAACGTCCGCCATCTTTGATGTCTCGTTCGCGCGTGTACGCGAGTATCAGATTCTATCGGCTAATTTTATTGGTCAACTACAAAACAAAAGGTTTGACGTCACGGAAATCGTTTCCCAGCTCGGTTTCGCAGACGCTAATTTTCGGCGGGGAAACTTGAGCCGGAAATTACGTCTGCTCTCGCAGGCTAGCCTGCTTTGGTCTATCAAGATGGTGTCAAAAATCACTTTTGTCAAGTGCGTTCATGCAATGGCCAAAATAACAACCCTACTTATCTGCAGCAAGAGTCAACACAGAATTCGATAAGATTTGGCCAAACAACAATAAGCCGCAAAAGCAATGTTGGTACACTTAATGAGAGCTATTTTTCATCTTGCTCACAGCCCACCGGTAAGGTCCAAGACAGTTCTATCCAGAGTGCAATTTAAATAGACCTTATTCATAATTGGCCACCCTTAAGTAGACACAGCCAAGAACACTTGCATCATACTTTTCAATGAAATGTATCAGACGCTTGTGTAAATTGATCTTTTTTTGAGACCGGTCGTTAAGAATTTCCTGAATGAAGTTTAATACAAAATTTTAATTTTGTGTACAATTCCCTTAGCAAAAAGTGTACCCTGCGAGAGCCCTGTAAGAGCCCATTTCCAGCCCTGTTTAGAGACTTACAGGGCTGTACACTAGCTGTGACAGGGATGTAGCAGGGTCACTTTGAGTTCAAGTAAATAGGGTTGTGACAGGGTTGGAAGACTAACCATGCTAAAGTAACAGGGTTGTGACAGGGCTGGAAGACTACCCATGCTAAAATAACAGGGCTGTGATAGGGCTGGAAGACTAACCATGCTAACATAATAGGGCTGGAAGACTACCCATGCTAAAATCACAGGGTTGTAACATGGCTGTGATGTATGACATTGGAGGGCTGTAGCAAGATTACATAAAGAGAAAGTAAAGCAAAACAAAATGTGGAATTTCACAGTATGTGGCTGGCGTGTGGCAGATATTAGTGGAATGGAAGATTTATTTACGAGTGAGGCTGCTATTAAACCACAGCAAAGTGTCAAGAGCTTGAAATGTGATGACCTATTACTTGGTAATATTTTGTGATTTACAAAATTAATTAACCTGTGCTCTCGCAGGCCCAAAAAATGTGTATAGCTTTCTCTGCATTTATCTCTATTAGGTTCTATGATTCAGAATAGGAGGGGAAGGTAAACCTCCCACTCTATTTCTGAACTTGTTATTACTCGGACTCGGGCAATGACGTCATCACCCGAGTTGTGTTTTCGTCCGTGTCTGTCACAAATCTGACTTGGTCGAGCGGCTCGGCCAAACCAGTGGAATGAGAACTAGGGGAGAGTGTTTTTATTGCTGACAGGGCGAGGCACCGATCGATTATGTCATTGGTATTGAGGGGAAATTACCACGGTTTTATTTGCTACGAATCTCAGAAACTGCAGATATTAATGTGATCGGCGAATTTGCGGTAATTGTAGTTATATGCAAAGGTATTTTAGCGTGATTTGTGTTCTTACCTGAGATGAATTTCGACTTCTAATATTTGAATTTAACGGTTTTATTACTGGGGTTTTATGAATGTTTAGATTGAATAGTTGCCGTGAATGCATTAGTTTTAGACATCAGTTTGTACGATTATGCCAGAGTCGGCTGTATTGTCACAAATTCGGCTTTCTACGTGAAAAGTACGTTATTTGAAATAGCTGAAAAGACGCCGATTCGTTGAGTTGTCTTGTTACATTCTGAAGCTATTGACGTTGTTTTGTTTGTTTAGTATTGAATGATGTATAGACATTGTTGAAGGTAGTGTGATAATTTAAAGCAGGAGGAATTTGCTGAGCAATTCGTATCCTGTTTGTTCACGCAGTTGTGTGAAGCGATAGGAAAAGCGAAATTGTTAAAGAGTGTTACACGAGCAAAACCGGGAATGCAAAAATATTTTTGGACAGTGTTGTTGCATTGTTTATAATTATTCCAACACCTTTGAAAGTCCTGATCTTGTTTTCATCTATACCATAACACAATCATGATACTAATAAAAAAATAACTCTTGAGGCATGCCTATGATGTTTTTGAAAAGTCAGTTACCTAATATACTCAAGATCTGGACTGCGTTAACTGGTTGCACATTGCGCGCCCACCGATTCAACTATAAATATCAGTGAGCGCGGGAAGTGAAGAATGAACGAGTGTCCCTCGCTATTTGAGCA
The DNA here is from genome assembly GCA_029204205.1 of Desmophyllum pertusum. Lineage (NCBI taxonomy): Eukaryota > Metazoa > Cnidaria > Anthozoa > Scleractinia > Caryophylliidae > Desmophyllum > Desmophyllum pertusum. The sequence goes on along the minus strand of MU826382.1, from coordinate 394,968 downwards.
TTGCTTTTAAAACACCCTGTTCTGCGTTACTTCAGATAACTCAGATAATGTTTTGACTATGGCGAGTCTATAGAGTCAAATAAAAAATATCGCTGTACACGAATCTGTTGACAAAATGCTTTGTAAAGAGCGTGGCCCGCCTTTAATTAGAGCACTATTGTTAACTTTAATTTATCACACCTTGGGATTTACTTTATGCATCCAACCATTTGATTGACAGCAGCTGAAATCTGCAGAGACTCAAGTATTCCCAAAGCTAAATCTGTTGTCCAATCACAACCGACTAATTCTGGATATGCACATTATTATGCCGCCGCGTTGAAAAAATGGGCACGGTAAGGACATGTTGCGTGTTGTTGGCGATGCCCTGTTTTTGAAGTGTTTTACTAGGCTTACTTGGCTGTTTATTCTTGCGACTCCTTTCTTTTCTGCCAGGTCGAGTCAGGCTTGTGACGACGAGCATTTATTGGCTATTCGTTCTTGTGACTCTTTTCTCTTCCGTCGGTTGAGTCAGGCTTGTGACGACGAGCAGTTATTGGATATTCGTTCTTGCGACTCTTTTCTCTTCCGTCGGTTGAGTCAGGCTTGTGATGACGAGCATTTATTGGCTATTCGTTCTTGGGACTCTTTCTCTTCTGTCGGTTGAGTTAGGCTTGTGACGACGAGCATTCATTGGCTGTTCTGTTCTTTCATTGTAATTTTCCCCGTCATCAATTTTTCATTATTTTATCTACAATCAATGAATGTGGCTCAATACAAAGACAGATGGATTACCTGATGCTCTGATTGTCCAGATATGGTAAATTGTAAATGGTGTGAATGGATTGAATGTCAAATAACTGTTCACAATATACATTATTTGATTCAGTCCATATGACCCTTCAAAGGAAACAAAAATGTAATTTTTAATGTACCAATTAAATCACGGCATTTTTAAGAACATGTTTCAAAGTTACACTTTCAAGATAAATGTACGTTTCTGTGCATTAATTATTGGAATGTTGTGATTACCACCAATTCACTTTTATTTATCAAATTGGTTTTCAAAATATTTCCTTGAATAACAACCACCTTTTTTACAACTTTTGTTGAAAAGCAGTTGCACCATTATTTTGTTGATCATCAAATGTCAAAACCGTCTATCATTGACATCAGTGGACAAAAGAGGGGTGAAGAGAAACACAAAAAATACCAGTGATCATTAGGTGATTATGCAAACATTGGGAAACCTGTCAAATTTTCAGTTTTATACCTACATTGCGTGTGAATCCGTGCATTATTCAATGCATTCTTTATCTAAAGCGTGGAAGTTTGAAGCAATGAATGAAACCAAATCTATGAAATGAACTTCTTTTCTTGGCTCTATGGAGCCGTGCTTGACCTGTTTTGACTACAAAAGAAGATTTTTTAAGACTATACATTGCTATGGCATTCTCAGTGAAATGGCATCTTATTGGACACTTTCTATTCTTTTCAGATATATTAAAGAATCATGGAGAATGTAAAAGAGTGGACCCTGAAAGAGGTATGCCCACCCCAAGCTGCATCAGACTTCATCCTAAAAGATGATCTCTTTGCAAAGTACCATGCAGAGTATCCAGATGTCCCACGTGAATTTTTCATGTCACATTTTGGCAGACTAATGGGAAATCTGCACCCATTTAATTCTGTAGTTCTATTGCAAAAAAGGGGGGAAATAGGCTACAGTTTCATCTGCTGCAATAGTAAAAAATAGGCCCGCGATGCGTGCTCATGGCTACTGCAACTTTTTACTCAGAGAATGCGCATACATGTAGCCCATGAACCGAGTAAACGGAATGGGTTACGGACTCTCGTGATTTCAATCAGTAAGGTGGATTCTCGGAAATGCCGCGAAAAATTAACAAGTCGATACTAAAACATAAGATGCAGTCTCGCAATGGAATGATTACGATGGGAAATAGGAATACGGATGAACGGAAGATGGACTTGTTTACAACTGTATTTGGGCTAGACGCTTTGCTGTTTTAAAAGGTTTAGTCTTCAAGGAAATCAATACTGAAAACTTTGGAAATTGAGGTTAGTTTACTTAATATTTAGTTATTAGTTTCTTGTGATGAGAGAAATGACAGCCCAATCCACTGTATATACATATGTGTGACGGTTATTTTAATGTAAACATTTTTATTTGGCAAATATTTGCCAAGATTCGTAGTTTCTGAAGTTACATATTTAATATTTAATTAATAATTACGTGTGTGAAATAAATCTCGTGTGAAAGTTAATTATTTTTCTCAGGCGTTAAACATTACGAATGCATACACAAATTCGTTAATAGGAACCGAAAGATTGAAAGAGTCACATTTCTTTTTCATTAAAAGCAATTTGATTTAAATTAAAACTTAAACCTGGTAATTCCTTCAGCTTAGTTCCTACGTACGTTCACCTGGGAGCCTGGAACGGATTTGTGTGCCGGCTCTTCCTATCTCAGGAAGTCATTTCGTGCCAATTCGAGTAAGCGGGAGGGGAACACCTGGGTTTGGTTACTAGCCTTTAGTCTTTTAATTGCAAGTATTTCCTGGCTGTTTATTTACATAACAAGTTGTCACGCGAAAAATATAAGATGTGAATAGTGAAGTGACGACATTATTGTCTGATTTCCGTGAATTATAAACAAACTACAGGTTGTTGCTATAATAGTTTTAGATACATGTAAATGTAATAATGCATGAACAATTACATAAAACAAGCACAAACTTTGAATTTGAATTCGTCACGCAAACCCGCTACATGTTTGCCACGTGCATGGCTCAACTCTCACAAGACCTCTCAATGATAGGTCAAGACTTCGTTCTCTGAGTTGTCGCCGTTGAGGATAGTGCAGCAACTTTGTTGGTTTTGTTATTTTTTTCTTTGGCGTATTGCATTTGATAACCCTACCCCTAAGGCAACATATCTTGCTTTGGCTAACCACACTAAAATAATCGGGCCCGTAGGGCGAGGGGTGCGACAGGTGCGTCCGTGGACCGATGGCTGAAAAGAAAGTGAATTAAAAGCTATAATTCGCTAACTGGAAATGAAGCCTGAATCAACGAAGATAACATCGAAGGTCCGCCATTTGTAGATTTGCTGGGTGACACATTTATTTTGGACCAGATCTTGAGATTCTAAAGCTGAATTTAACGTTAAACGATAAATTCGACCTAAAACCCTCATCCGAAAATTTTAATCTCCAGGCTCTATCAAAATGAGAGAAGACTGGGTACCCCAATAATGAACTGCAAAAGGGCTCAGCATGTGTGTCAAATGTGTGGTTGGATAAAATGGACCGAACAGAGCCAGAAGTCACTATGAATAGGCTCTCCGCGATGGGGTGAAAGGAAAAGCGAGCCGCGCGAAGACTGGGAGAGAGAAAGGGGCCCTCTCTCCCAGGCTTCGTGCGGCTCGCTTTCACGGAGCCTATTCATAGGCTAGAAGTCACAGAAGAGCGAAATAGAAAGGCCGCAGTAAAATCCTGTCAATCGATAGATACCTTTGTCCGTAAATTGTAAATTACATGTCACATAAAGTTTCTCGTTTGTCAAAAATCCATTGTGAATTTAAAAGTGCAAGAAATGTTTATGTTTATACCACAGGCAGACCATCCTATGTTTGAGTGGTCAGTGTTTACATTATTCAGGTCACGAACTACAGACTTACTGTGACGGTTGAGATTTGGTTCACAAGTTTAGATTTAAGAGTCAACTTGATCTGTATTATTCAATAGAGTCAGAGGTCTATAACTAGAGGTTTCCATCTCTGGTATTGGGTCTTGGCCCATCAGATTCGCAGTTAGGCTATTTTTAGACATTTTTCGCGCGAAACCAGCAGCCAATCACGTTGAACCATTTTTAATGATATGCGAGCGCTACTCAAAGGCAGAAACTTTGCCGGCCAAGGAAAAGCGAAAAGCGTCACAGCAGAATGTAATAATTGTTTAAATACTTCACTAAATTTAGGTCAAACTTCGGTATACTTTTTTGTAAAACTATAAGTCGACTGAGTGATTTTTCAGTTCAATCTAAATGAAGCATGATTTGTATGAATTCCGCGGCAAAACTTCTGGCGCCGGTGTCCAGTTGGCAAGTTGAATGAAAAGAAGCAATACAAAGTTTTCTTTCTCCGCGGATTAATGTTCACTCAATTTCTCCAAAGTTACGTATATTCTGGAAAATTGTGCAGATGGTTTAGCTTAACATGGGAAGATTCGAAATAATTGTGGAGCTGAACATTTTATTCATTTTACAAGTTGAACGGACAGCTATACGCAGCCGAAGGTTTCACTTGTTTACATGTATAACGGCGGGCAAAACTTGCGCGACTACAGAATTAACGAACGTCTGAGCTTAAAATCAAGTTCATTGAAGTAAAAGAACAAAGGAAACCCTCAATATCTACATGGATGGAAAGAAAGAGAGTGGTCTTCGAAGAGAATTTCACTGTGAAGTGATCTTTGAATGATTGACTGTCACGAACGCTTGACGAAACTGCCGTATATCTGATCCATGGATATTTATTGTGCTGATTTTAAACCTTAATTCAGCTGGAATTGACAAGCCTCTTCGAAATACAAGGTAACAATACTGAATAGACCGAAGCTTAAACTTGTGTTGTAAACAGGTTTTCATTTTTTGGACGAATTAAGCTTAAATAAGCTTAATTGTCTGATCTTCCCGTAAATTAATTTCAGGCTGCCTTTAGTGCTCTTTCAGTCGCATTAGTTGTACATTTTACAGGCATTTCCCATTAAATATTTCGTTTCAAACTTCGTGCATTATTTAGTGGAATTAACTTTGTTTGATTTAGAAGGGCCAAGGTTTTGTTACTTAATAATTTTAGCCAGCGCTTCAATCGACGAACAAAACCGTCTTGAACAAAAATTGTCGAGCTGGCGCGTTCACTGACCATTTTTTGTGGCGTGATTGGCTGCTGGTTTCACGCGAAAAATGTCTAAAATAGCCTAACTGCGAATCTGATGGGCCGCACGCAATGCTAGATGAAACCTCTAGTTATAGACCTCTGATAGAGTTTAAAATATATGTCAATTGAGTCATGTGTGCTGTTATTTTGTCATTCGGGCTGTTTAAGACTTTTTTTTGGCGAGATTAAAAATTCGGCTCCTACCGGCGGGACCCCCCTACAAACTCGAGAGGCACTCGAAAGTTAGTACACGCAATCCCCTCCTCTTTCGCACACCCGCTTAATACGGACACCCGCTTATTACGGACAGTTTTGTTTGTCCCGACGAAAAGCTTCAAAATCATACCCTGCGTATATATTCCCCGTTTAAGACCAAAAAAATCGTAAAATATATAACCCGTTCAAGACAAAAAGAAGACAGAAAAAATAATAATTATTGGGAGTCTCACCCCAGTGGGGAAAGGTTTCAAAGAAGATCACTGACAGAGAAACCTGGAGGCGGTGAAACGTGAGAGTTCGCGATAATAATCAATAATCGACAACTGAAAGTTCGACGAGGTCGAACACAGGCTGCTCTATTAAAACGAAAGCTGCACACTTCGCCAGTGGCTGTTGGAGTTAACCGTAGCAGATAATTATTCTTTTGCATTGGAGCCAGTGCAAAAAGGTCGTCCTGGAGTACGAGTCAGTAGCGGCAAACAGCGACACTCGTTGTCAAGGTGTTGACGTGAATGCAATTAAGCCACTAATTTAATGCGATCAAAAGATATACGGTCGAGTATTTTTGGCTCCAAACAACTCAATGAGTCATGCGATCAAAATATATTCTTTCGTGTTTTTTTCTCTCGGCAACGTAAAAATCGTCAATATAAGATTAAACATCAACGAGAAGGCCTTGCTTGTTGAGAATGTAAGCAACGGCTTTTTTGTTCGTTAACTCCGTTGGGTGCTCCATAAGGGATTGCAGATGTTTTATGAAGAGCTTGTTTACATGGGGCTGATTGCTCTTTGCAAAACTCTAAGAAACAGATTTCTAAGGAGTATCATAAGTGATCGTATACCTTCACTTAACTGATAACGACATTTTTGAGACTTAGGTTACACAATAACATATAGTAATAAACTGCAGTGTCATGTGTAAAACCAGCGTCATGTACTGTGCACTCAGTGAATGAAGAAGCTTCCGAGTGAATGAAGAAGCTTCCAAAGGAGTAATATTGAATCTGCTCGCTGATCTTGCTGTTTGGTAAGTTTTGTTGCGTTCAGTGGTTATAGTTCATCCGAAGAAATAAATTATATTTCCATTCAAACTTCTACTTATGCGCATACTGCGCATTCCTTTCCCCGGCAGCATTTTCCTACCTATCAGGTATACTAGTTTATCTTACATTAGCCCTTAATACGGACAACGGACACTTCCGCTCTCACACAAAGTTAACCTCGCTTATCTGTGCACTGTATATTTTCATTTGTCATGACATGTTTGACAACTGTCTTCCGGTGTTTGACCCTTGTAGACCTAAACGTTCTCTGCTTCACTGTGCTCACACAAAAGTAGCCTGCGTGGCCTTTTATTGCAGTCATTAGACGTTGCTTAATACGGAGGCGTTTCAATCACAGTCAAAACGAAGGGATTTGACTTCACGAAAGTAAGAAACCTGAGAAACCGAAAAAAAAACCCTGCCAAACTGTCAAGTTATTTGCCTTTATCTCTGTAATTGTGTAACAACCCGACCAATTACACGCCGCAAAATTATTGACATATTATAAATAGACGACGAATTATTACACAAGAATCCATCAAAGAACAGTTCTCATCTTGCTTCCTGCTATAATGTCACGCAAAAAGATGCATTGTGTAAAAGAAAATCTCGATTTTCCCCCACTATACACTAATACAAATTAGAACTTGCCCGGCCGTCCCAGACCCCCCCCCCCCCCCCAAACGGCAGCAAATAAGCCACAGAAGCCCACAGAACAGCCATTTGGACTGGTACAACTTCAATTTTATCTTCTTATCAATAAAGACGCAACTTAATGACTTACATCCTTTACAAAGAAACCGCAATTCTGTTATCTATGTCAACACATAGTCTAACGTCACTGTTGTTTTCAACCCAAGATCAACATGTATCTGTATTTTTCCGTCTTATCTTTCCTCGACACATGCACACAGCAAAACGTGACTCCACCATGTAGTGATTCTGTTTGAATCACTCATAGGTACAGTTGCATCAACAGTCTTTCAACTGAACTGAAGCTGTGAACGATCCAACCTCAATTCAAAGCAGGCTGGAAAAGGTAATTACATTTCACAGAAATGCTAACTAAAAACTACTACGTAGATCGAACTTTATGTGTAGACTTGGTACACCACTACAACAGGGCGTCTGAGGATATTTTTTTCCTTGACGAAGATAAAGGACAGCAAAAAAAAAGCGATTTTGTTTTACTCCGGTTTTGCCGTCGTGACTCACCGCTCAGTTTGAGCCAGAGGAAAAAAACCTTTTCACCCAGGGTACTATAACAACTGTAAATGCTTCAAGTCAATCGTCTCCAAGTCCTCCAAACAGACATTTCAGCCTGCGTAGCTAGCAGTGTTTCGGCGGCCAAGCGCGTGGTTTGCCCTCGTTTTTCGTTCATGGCTTCGGCACGCGCGCATTTTGCCATCGCGCGCCAACAAAATCGCCAGCTACGCAGCCATGCTGGTCGCTTCTTCTCGCGGCTTCGCTCGGAGGTGGGGGGGGGCACTCCCTTATATACGCTATATAGGAATGTGCCGCTGGACAGGGTATGGTTTTTAAGCAGTTTGGTCTGGAACAGGGTATAACAAACAACAATTTTTGGTCTGGAACAGGGTATCAGTTTCCTAGAAGTTGGCACAAGTATCGTTAATTGTTTACTCGAATCGAAACGCGTAGAAAAGAAGCTTTACAACTGCTGCTTACTAGTTTAGCCTTTGGGTTAGAAAAAAATCGTCTGGAACTGGGTATCTTTTTAACATTTAGTGTGGAACAGGGTCGCAAAATTAGCGTTTTGTAGTCTGGTGCAGGGTAAGGGGTTTTATAGCCCAGCGGCACACCCCTACCCAAATGTTTTGGGAGTACCGCCCCCCCCCCCCACACCGGGCTTCGCTCCTCGCGCGTGAGGTGACTCTGCTCATATCATAGCTAACTGGAGAGGATAATTACAGTACACTACACGATTCACGTTTAACGTAACAAATTTCTCAGGTCACTTTTAGTAACACTCTGCTCTCGTAAACTAGCTCGCCGACTTCTCAGTTGCGGACAACAAACTCTGTTCAGTTTATCTACCTTCATGTCATTTTGATCAGTACATCTAACAAGACTTAAACACAAGCTAATTTGAATACAATCACCCACTGTTTTCTTAAAACAACGGAAACTGTGCTCAAATGAGATGATCTTATCTTTCGTCTACATACCAAGATTTAATTGGTCTCGATATTTCTCACAAACCAAGCAGATAAGTTCGTCTATAATTTTAGAAGATATTTTCATATTAAAATCATTCCTCGTTTTGAAAATATCATTTTGTCACGATGTCCAACGACAGACTCCGAAAGCGCGGTGAATTAATTTTTTTCTGCAATCCAATACGCGGCTTTGATCTTTGTCACAACAGCATTCGCAGCATTCATGCTGACATAACAAAATTCTCAAATCACTCATCACTCATACTCTTCTGATTGTCGTCATACAGTTTAACGATATTAATTTAACATGTAATATCTTTGTTTACACAGCAGCATTCGCGCTGACATAACAGGATCTAAAAATAAATTGCACATCAGCCTTTCAACAACTGAAGCTCTGAAAGATTTTCAAGGAGTTGTAAATTCACGCTAGCATAACAAAATTATTTGGTCCCTCAGCAATACTTTCTTCTCTGACTTCACCCCTCGCGCGTGTGACTAAATGAGTCTATCAAGTTTTACCTGTAGAAATTTCATTTATCTCTTCAGTTATCAATTGCTCGTTTTATACTGTTTCATCACCCTTAAACAACTGAAGCTGTGCCGGAATGATTTTCAAAAACTCTGCGGCTTCACCCCTCGCGCGTGAGGCTTAAACGTAAGTCTCCTGGAAGCCTAGCCAAGCAAATACAGCTCCCACATAAACATTACTAACTAGAAAAAAAAATTATCCGTCCTTCTTAGTAAATATCTTAATTTAACCTATTCCTTTTTAGCAACTTATAATATTTTATTATCTTTATTTCAGGAAACTTCAATAACGATAGTACAACTCAAACAAATGAATTGTGCGAAGGACTCTAAAAGACCAGCGGTTTTCTCAAAAAAAGCTTCAACAATGTGGCTCAACCAAATGCGACCCTGTTCGTGCAGTTGTCAAAGAAATACACCTACGTAAATAGAAACATTTAAAAACAAACTTGTCTTTCATATTTATTTTGCAACGCAATTTCTCTCCATATTGCTCACTAAATATGCCAATCTTCCAGTTTTAATCATTGCACTTGACACCACCGTCAATGAAGCGAAGCAATCGAACAATGCCATATCATGTTCAGTTATTCAAAGAATTGTTACAAAAAAGTCTTACGAAGGAATGTTACAAAGAATGCTTCGACGACGACAATAATGGCCACTTGCGCAAGCGCAGTAGCCATAAAAAATTAATCAAATCATGACTTCCAATTACAACAAAAGGGAAGAGAGTAAAACAAAATGAGAAAGATGTGAAAAAACCGCCAACAGAAAGAAAACCCGAGGAGCCACAAAACCCAAAATTATAAAAAGTGATTATCCTTGTGCAACACCTGTGGGGCTCTTAATTCCTGATAATCAGGATTGTAGCGAGAGTAGTCACTGTTGTTGATGCTGTGCTCGATGATCTTAAAAGTGACCATGGTAACTCTGGATTTAATCAATTTAAATTGCCCTATTGATAATGTGGGTAATGGTGAATTATTATCTACAGTTGGTGGATGTTCAGGTCTTGACTTGACGTGTTGGTTGTGATGTTGAGAGTGAAGGTCCATCTAAAATACTTGAACTTCCCACCATATCTCACCCTGTTGAAGTGGTTAGTTGTGATGAAAGTGCAGATAGTGACAGCTCAGTCCGACTATAAACGTTCATCTAAAAAAATTTAAACTTCCCAGACTGTAAAGTTTCAGAAAATGTATGCGATGTTGATGCAGTTAATTGATGCAACTTCAGAAAACTTGAATCTGAATCTAGTCTGTTTAACCCATTGACTACTGGGCTTTTTCCAAAAAACATCAATCTAACATCCAAGATGCCTATTTCTGGCCATTATCTCAACAGTTTAATATCAAACTGTCTAAAACTTAGTTTAAAACACGGCAACTAACATCCCCTTCTACGTAGAAGCAATGAATTCAATATTTTCTTCGGGCATGCGCAGAAATCAAAATCAAAATCAAAATCACCTGACTTTAGGCTTTTCTTTTCCTTTTATTTTTTTTGCCGTTCTTGCACTCCTTTTTCTCTCATTTAATTTTGTGGTTTTGTTGGCCTTTCAGTCGTCTTTGTTCACGTTGAAAAAGTTTTAGCCTAAACGTTGGGAAAAGGGAATTTTTTTGACAAAGAGTGCCAATGGTAGTGAAGGTCGCGTTTTTTTGGTGATTTTGGAGGAAAAAATCCAAGTTGTTTCGTGTGTATCTCTGGTCCAATTTAATGTTTCGTGCTCGTTTAGGCATGCTTTGTTAGACATTTGCCAACTCTATCCGTTGATTATCAAAGACATCCTCTGGCGTGAACAGTGATGACATCACAAGTGGTACAAGTCTGTGGTCTCTTCTTGGCCGTTTATGGCCGCTTTAGTAGTCAATGTGTTAACAGGAAACTCTTTTTTGATAATGATCAGTGGAAAGATCATTCTAAAAAATGTGTGCAAGTAAACTTCCTGGGAATCCCAAGTCATACGCATTTTTTCTTGATTCACTTATTGATGAAGAACTGAAGACAGTTGGTGCATGCAAAGATCAAAAATAGGTCCGCGACGCGTACTCAAATGGCTACTGCGGTTTTTACTCGGAGAATGCGCATAGCGAATAATATTAAGCTGAGTTACTTATGAAGCATTGTTGTTCTGTCATGATGACTCGGGTATCAATTATAAAGCCTGCACTTGGGGTTAAGTAGTTTTCGTTCATCAAAAATAAATTTACTTAGTTATTAGTTAGTTTCTTGTGATGAGAGAAATGATATCCCAATCCACTGTATAATTATATTACAGTATGTGTTTATTTTATTGAAAAAATTTAATTTGTAGCTCAAAGCAAATATTTGCGCGAAGTAAAGCCTGTGTCGGGGAAATTTAAATACATTTTCTCCGGCATCAATGATTATTTACAGTCCGTATTGCGCAGCCTCAGGGTTTGTTTTCATTTTTGTTTTGATTTTGTTGATTTACTTGTTACACTTCGTCGAGGTTCTTCTATCTGGCGTTAATAATGAGGAATTTTTATTTTGGATAGTATTTACATTCCTTCGTTTGAGACTGAAAATATTGTAAGGCCGACATTGCGCAGTACGGGCTGTAAATGCATACACATAATTCGTTAATAGGAACCAAAAGACAAATAACCAAGGCAAACCCGTTCTCTTCCGATCCTCCTCTCTCTGGCTCTCTGGCAAGCGGGAAGTTTACGTAAGAACCTGGGAACGGGTTCGCGTGCTTCTATGGCAGCAGGTGACGTCATGAAATTTCATGGCAATTCAAATGGGAAACGCAGGTAGACTTGAAACGCAATGTTTATTTGTATATTAACAAGTTGTAACGCGAAATAAACATCTTGAATTTCGTGAATTACAAACAAACTACAGCTGGTAGCTGGCTTAAGCTAGAGACATGTAAATATAATGTATGAACATGGAACGAGCACACACTTTGCATTTGAATTTGTCACGCTAACCCCGGCACTACATGTTTGCCACGTGCATTGACTAGATTGATTACCTGTGCGATGTAGCAACTTTGCTGGCTTTTTCTTTTTTTTCTTTGGTGTATTGTATTTGATAACCCCGGCTAACGCCAAACATCTCTTGCTTTGAAGTTCTGTTCTACTTCACGGCCACCCTAAACTCCGTCTCTTGTATTTGACCTACAATTGTACGTTGCCTTTCGTGACTATAAGGTCACAGTTCTAAAAACTATTTTCGTTTATCTCAGTTCTTTTCTTATCGATATGAAGACAAGCACGTCTTTGTTTCTTTTAGAAAGAAACCGCAATCAAGGCTGTTCTTATCTTATATCAACATGTCCGTACATGTTTTAGCTTTTTGAACATACGATAAACAACTCAACTCATTAGCGATTAGCTAGTGGCCTAATAAGCCTAATTTGTTCGAGTATAAATAAAGTATTATATATGTATATGTAACTCATTCTTTCATGACCATGGAACGGCCAAATCGGTATCTATCATTGACATGACAAAGACTTGACAATCGCGGGCGGAAATTGATCTCATAATTAAGTGACATGTTGTTTTCTTTAACGAAAAGCAGAATTCTACAAATCAATGAAATCAGTAAGTTGTGGTCGGGAGGGGGTACTCCCTTATATAAGCTATATAGGTATGCGCGGCCCCAAATGGTACGATTTTTGAGCCGTTTTTGTCTGAAATAGGATATCGATTTTGACCATTTTGGTCTGAAATAGGGTATGTTTTGTGCCCTTTGGCCTGGAATTTGTTTGGCTTTTAGACGAAACTATTTTTCCCATTAACATCGGGAAATTTGAAGCCCTTTTCATGCCACAAATGTTTGCGCAAATGGAACCCATTCCTGGGTAGCTGAAGTCATGTATTAGACCTGTGTACTAATTTGATAGGTTTGAAATAGGGTATGGAAATTCACATATTTTGGTCTGAAATAGGTTAACGGTTTCAAGAAGCAGGCCGCACACCCCTACCAAAAATTTCAGGGCGTACTCCCCCCCTCCGGGAGGTTGTGGTATGTTCAGAGTTATCTTTCCTCGACACAGCAAATGAGTCTGTTGTTTTTAACCTAAGTCCAAGTTCTTCCAAGATCTACAATAGCAAACTCTGATGAAGCCTTCCTCTAGTCCAATCTCGTAAACAGGAAATTGTGCTGGACAGACATCAAACTGTTCGAATACAAAACTACAACAATACGGCCCGGGTGCCAGAGGGGTTTTTCCTTGAAGAGGAGCGCTGAGGCCACGAACGAAAATAGTTTTCTTTTTACTCCGCGCGTTTTGTCGTCGCGGCTTGCCGTTCACAGTTTGCGCAGAGTAAAAAAAAAACCTCTCACCCAGGGTACTATAAAAAATACTTATATTACAGTACATTCTACACAGGACGATTCACATCAACATAAAAAAAATATTATCGGGCACTAAGCAATACCCTGCTCTCTTAAACTACAATAGCTCGCCGACTTCGCGAACCTTCTCGCGGACAACAAACTCTGTTCACTTTACTATCGTGTCATTTTCACCAGTATAAACAAAACTTGAAACATACCCTTCTTTGAATACAACTAGTTATAGTTACCACTAAAGTGCCAACGACATAGATGAGCGAATAATAATTATTGATAGAAAGCTTCAAAATAGATGATCATGAAACATAACGTTCTTAAGTATTAAATCTGACCGGCATTACATTGTAAATATTACAGACAACATGAAAGCCCCAGTTTATTTGATGACAAGATAACAAAATTAATACCCCATCCTAAAGTTGCTTAGAAATCGAAGATGTGTCTTCGTTTGCTGAATTTTTTTGTCATTTTATTAGTTGCATGAAAGTTGAAAGAATTTTAAAATTATTATCGGAGCAAGGAAGCGTTGCGTGACAGGGCCAGACTGTCAGATGTTTATATTTTGTAATGACTCATTCCAAAAAATTAAGATTTACCTTTTATTTTCATAGCTATTTTGATAATTTAACTGTAGATAATTTTAGTCCAAGAATTGCAACTTCATAAATAACTGAAGTATTTTTCTTTCCAAGAGTTTCGTGTATGACAGAACGAACTGAAGACGAATGAATGTTTACATATAAAACAAGCGCGTGTAATGATGAAGGAATAAATAATAACAACACTGAATGAACCCTGAAAGGGAATCTCTGTAGCCTGCGAGAGCAGACGTAATTCCCGGCTCGAGTTTCCCCGCCGAAAACTAAGGATTTTTTGGCTTGTAACACCGATTAACCAGATAATAAATGTACTGAACGCAGTGATCAAGGAATATTGTATACACGCTTTGTCTTGTCAGTAATTTTTGATTACGCAACGCTGGCGTTCAAGGACAATTTTTGTGCTATAAAATGTGTACAGTATTCCAGAGTATTCTGTTCGTTTCGTTCGTGTCAATCGACGAAAGAACACACTGAGAAGCGAACACACTAATTCGGAATCGAGAAGCGAACACGCTGGCTCTAAATCGAGGAGGGAACACGAAAACGACACTGTTATTAAATATTAACTTACACCCAAATATGGGGTATTACTTACACCCAAATATGGAAAACGAACTCACAGAGAATTTGAGAATTTCATGCCAAATACAATCTATGAATGGCCGCCTCGGCAGCTGAGCTCTGACTCAGCTGCCTCGTTGGCAATTACAATCACCCACTGTTTTCTTTACAAAACAACGGAAATAGTGCTCATTAATGGGATGATCTTATCTTTCGTCTACATTCTTAATGGTTCTCGAAATTTCTCACAAACCACTGAAGCAGACAAGTTCGTTTACAATTTTAGAAGATAATCATTCCTCGTCTTGAAATTAAAAGCCTATAATTTTGTCACGATGCCCAACGCGAAAGTCTCGTGGCCCATCAGCAAAAAACATGTAATATTTTTGTTTATACAGCACCATTCGCGCTGACATAGCAAAATTATCAAATCAGTCCTCATACTAATAACTTGCACCATCAACCTTTCGTTAACGATTTTCAAATATTTAAAAAGTCAAAAACTGACACAGCACCACTGATTCCAAAAATATTTGGTCACTATTAAAGCAATACTTTCCTCTCGTAAACTAGTGGCCCGCCATCTTCTTGTCGCGACTTCACCCCTCGCATGTGAAACTTAATGAGTCTGTCGTAGCCTAGCCATGCCAAGACAAGCTTAACGTATATCAGGTCACACGACAACCTTTTACGTAGCTGTAAAATTTCATTTATCTTTTTATCAATTGCTCGTACGTTTTGAAAAACTAATTGTACATGCGATGATACTGTTTCATCCGCCTTTTAACAACAGTGAATGATTTTCAAAAGGCAATTACAGGTCATTCAGCAATACTCTGCTCCAGTAAACAAGCTCGCCGCCTTAGATTATCGCGGCTTTTCCCCTCAAGCGTGAAAAATGACCAGCGCCTTTGCGACAAAAGCTTCCAGACTGTGGCTCAAACGCGATCCTGCTCGTAGTTGTCTACACCTCCCATGTAAACTTGTCTTTAATATTTATTTTGCAACGCAATTTCTCTCGTGACACCACCGTCAATGAAGCGAAAGTCTCTGACAGTTGTCATACCAACCTTTCAATCGAACAATACCATTTGTCTTCGCAGGAATTCAATTGTTACACAAAACGTCTTACGCAGGAATGTAAAGAATGCTTCGACGATGGCAATAACTGGCTGCTGCGCGCGCAGCAGCCATTAAAAATTGACCAAATTGAGGGCCTTTATTCCTGATTGTTTTACATCTCCAGTAGTTGGCACCTTGAGATGTCATGAGTACCTGCAATGTGGTGGGCCAGGCAAATCACACCCTCAGTTTTCTGGTTCTAGGAATAGTTCCTCAATCACCTGTGAAATATGTGTCCCATATCAATCAAAGCACCTGTGAGGCAAGTAGTTAATGAAAAGGATATTATGATTAAGTAAGTACAAAACTTGATAAATAACTTCATAAAAATGTCCACGAGTAGTTAAAAATACTTGTTTTTTATTTGTTCACTTTTAAACTGTCTTTGGGTTTAATTCATTGCTACAAGTACATATAAAAATACAAAAATACATACATTTCAGTTATTTTGTGTAATTAATGCCTATTTTTGCATTACCTATCATTGTGGGCGTGGCTTAGTTTTATTTTTTTCTTGTTTAAAAATGGACCTTGAGAACCCTGGTTTCCTTCTGTTAATGACATTTTTACAGCTGCTTTCTATTCTTAAGCTGTTTTTGTTTTTGTGAAAAAATACTAGTAGGCAGAATTATCTTTTATTTCTATCAGTTTCAGTTGATTCAGAATGCGCGTGACAAAAATCACAGTATTCTTGTTATGCAATCTGCCCCTGAAATTTCTACAGGGACCCCCTACTATTACCTAAACCGGATTGATGTGCTTCAAGAGAGAATTTGTAGACGGTTTTATGTTGTTCTTTGCCCCATCAAGAGATCATGATGAGAGAGAACAAAGACTTTGACGTCATTCCATTGAAGGTTAGCCAAGCTACTGCTGTACAAGACTTTGATCAGAAACTTGCAGCTCAACTCGAGCAAACAAGAAATGACAAGCTCATGCAACCGATATATGTCCTAAGCAATGACAGTACCAACGCATGTGCCTTTCTGTCGTTGAAGATAGTGGACAGAATCCTTACAGAATTAGGAATAGGTCAGGTTTTTGCCAATATAGCTGATGTTACAGAAGAAACAATATGGTTCTTACCTGAAAAAATAAATGCGTATCACAACCTCAATAAAATGCACGATGCCATGGAAGCATAATATGACATCCTTCTGGAAAGAAAGATCATAACGTGTTCTTACGACTTCTCAGAAGAACTGCCATTTGCAGATGGAGTGTTATCTGTTGGTGGAAGACAAAAGTTGTACTCGAAACTCAGTCAACTTGGGTGTGGCAACTTTGCCGCAATCTTCACTAGTGATCCATTGGTATTGACAATTGTCTCAATGGCAGACCATACCTTGTCGACACCCATCCAGTTACCTTGAGACCTGGGATTGTTACCGGTATTGTGATGGTAGGAAAAGAAAACCCACCAGAGGTTTGGATGTCACTCTGCCACTGGTTATGGAAACGACTGTTCCACGTAGGTGTAACGCCTGACCCCGGGGGGTACTCAAAAAAGCTTTATACGGGGAGGTCCAGAGGTCCAGAGGTCCAACCCCTTACCCTTTCATATACCATTTTTCACAGAAAAGGTACCCCTTTCATATACCTTCCATAGAAAATGGTACCCCTTTCATATACCTTCCATAGAAATTATGAAAATGGTACCCCTTTCACATACCTACAGTAGAAGCACTGCATCCCTTTTCTATACCCTTGTAATGAACTTAATGAACAATATATATCACCAGAAATCATCAAGCATTACCAGATGTTAACCAAACAATAATATCATTTACTCGTGAAATCCCTACCCTTTCATATACTTCAACTCATGAAATCCCTACCCTTTCATAACTTCAACTCATGAAATCCCTACCCTTTCACATACCTCAGCCTAAAAAAGACACAGGCCAATCACTACCACTTTTTAAACCGCAGACACAGTAAGTGCCATTCTCAGTCATGCTACTGAAAGAAGAAACCGCAAAATAAGTTATCCAGACTTATTCAGCTTATTGTAGTTTAATGTGAAGTAGTTTTTTGTAAACCATAGCAAATTGAGTTGACCAGGAGCGAGTAAACACTTTTCCTGGTACTGAGCACCAGTACACTGACCAGTATCACTAAATTGGGTTTTCTTGTCTCAGGGGTGAAATCCAAGGATGATGCCCCGCCAGTGGAAAAAGAAGAAAAAGAAGCTCGAGTTAGTGCCAGCCGGAAGTACGTCGATATAAAGTGTGTTTTACCAGCCTTTACATAACTTTATATGGTATTTTTGTTTCTGCACGATTAACTTCCAGTTTTACTGTTATATCTACATGTAGGTTACAGACTGGTTCAAGAACCAGAGGCAGAGACAGAAACAGGGAAGTTATACCCCGGGGCAATTTCAGCCGCAGTGAAATCAGTCATGCTGAGTAGTTCAGCGGATATAGCGCTTAGACGCCTCAGTGCCTTAGAACTCTGGAAAAGATGGCATTCTTGAAATAAAAAAATCAATTACTTTGTCTGGACTCCCTTTTTATCCATTTTTTATGTATCAACGCTTTTTTTTCGCTACCCCTTCTCAGGCCCCATTCCCTTGTGACCCCTTGCTAAGAATATCAGTGCTGACCAAAAGAAACGAGGCTCAGGAACGTAAAGAAATGAAATTGAACGCAATGGTCAGAATGGTCAATGATGTATAAAGCACTCAATATTTCTCTGCAAACCAGGGTTGATTTCTCGAGGTAAACATTCGATTCTGGATTGAACAGGGTGATCAAACAACATACAATTTACTATTCAGTTTTTAATTTTGATTTATTGGCATTTGCTTTACAATAATATTGTTTTCACTTTCACTGCTTATATAAAAAAGTCGATTGCACTAGAACATATTGTGTCGCTCGTGTTACATTACTAATAATCAATAAAAATCGATAAGCAGTCCTTAAAATCTTGCGATTATCAACTTTTATCGACAAATCGAACTAATCGATTGACAATTATCGACAACTATCGACTTATCGATGTAAAAGGCCGCCTTTCTACCACCCCCTATAATCTACCAAATACAGTGGAACCTCGATATAGCTGAGGGACTGGACCAAATTAGATCGTTATATCGAGAGATCGTAATAACGAATTCCCGATCAGGAAAAGAGCCAAAAATATTGTTATATCGGGGTATTGTTAATAATTGATTTTTCATGTACTGTAATCCCTATCGTAATAAGCTGTTGACAGACACGTTACAGTCCTTATGCAATGAGAACTAAAGGATTAAAGTATTGTCATATATTTTTCAAGTGTAAAGCCTCCTTTTTCATTGTGCAATGATTGATTTTATCCTTATATCGGGGTAAATTTTACGTTTGGGCTGCCAGATTGTGATCGTTATATTGGGAATATTGTTATATCGAGTATCGTTAAATCGGGGTTTTTCTCCATACATTTACTGTAACATTTGCCAGGCCGTCAAATGTTGATCGTTATACCGAGAACATCGTTATATCGAGGTTCCACTGTACATATGTAAACCGTATGCACTGGTCAGCGGTATTAACAAAAAATGTTTATGGGAGACGAGGGAATGAGAGAGTGAAAATTTGCATATTTTCCCACCACAATACTCGTTTCATTCCATTCATGAGTAAAAAAGAATGATTTATCCCTAAGTTTTTACATTCTTAGTTGTTGCTGTATTGCATTTCTAATTTGCTTTAAGGCTCTCCATCCATTTAGTATTATAAACTAAATTAAATTTGCTACATGGACATTTCATTTCAATGCTAATACTTTAGAACAGTCAAACCCCTGTTGAGCGGCCACCCTCGGAGAAATGGCAAGTGGCCGCTTAATAGGGGTTGGTCATAAAAACAGTGGAACCCCGTTAATCCGACCACCAATGGGCCAGCAAAAATGTGGTCGTATTAAAGGGGTTCTTAAATAAGAAAATGATTGACAGAAATTTAGTTCGGGACAAAAGAAAGTGGTCGTATTAACAAGGTGGTCGTAAGCAGGGTTCCACTGTAAGTGAAGGTATGGTAGAAAATGAAAAGATTGGTGACAACGGAATCATATCAAGACGATAATAAACGTGTGTTTAAATGTTTTTATTAGTCTTCACCTTTCCATTTCAAACTCTTATCTGTCATCAGCTTTCTCAAAACAAGGACAAACTACGTGTATTTAATTCTTGGTGGTCGTTGAATAGCCTTTTTAATAGGGGTTTTTATTTACAGCATTTTACTGACAATAGTTTCTGGACTTTGATAACTGGCCGATTAACAGGGGTTCAACTGTAGCTTAAGTGAGCGTGTTAGTTTAAGAAACATAAATGTTTGCAATTACTACTGTATACAGGTTCTCGAAGTGCCAAGAAGAGGCCCCAAGTCAAGTCAGCTCTCATGTCACAAGTACGTACCTTAGCGTCACTCCAGGATGGAGGACAGAGACGCTCAGGACGGAAGACCCCAGGACAGAGGACCCCAGGATGGAGGACCCCAGGACAGAGGACCCCAGCACGGAGGACCCAAGGACGGAGGACCCAGCACGGAGGAACCAGAGTTGCCATCACACTCAGCAGTCACATATGCTATTTCAGCGATGCTTAACGAATAGCCTACAAACAACCCCCTGAAAAAATTACCCAAGAGTGTTACAGAAAGTCAATGGCCTACATTCAGTACCTCCATTCCCAAGAAGAGATGTTCTCAGAATTCATCAAGGGAATCATCGAGCCAGTCACTGAAAAACCAAGGCAGCAACCCACTGCAACGGACATCAAAGCCACCATTGTAAAATTCCCAGGGCATCTCGTAACCTACCAAGCATTTAAAAATACAGCCCTCACTACCTAAAAAGGGTCCAGAGGTAAGGTAAGGTAAATCTTTATTTAGGCAGGGTGGCCCATTCAGCTCTAGGCTGGTATCCATAGGGGCCCAGAAACAAGAATATGATTAATGCATCAATAGTCTCAATGATTTTGGAACCATCACAGAAATCCGTGTTCCATGCTGTGCCCAAATAGTGCGTGTCTTCGTCAACCGTCCAATACAATTTTGGAGTGGCCAGTGAATGTGCCCTGCAGTAGGGACGAATATTGCCAGCGAATATTGCCAGTGTCCTTATCACCGCTAATGTCAAGCAAGCACTTATTAGAGAGGAACATATCACTCGCAAGGACATTGCTTGAACATGTTGAACACTTGAGCATTTTGGAGTGACACTAATTGACATCAGAAAGAATATATTATGTATTTTATGTATTTTATGTATTTTATGTATTTTATGTATTTTACTTCCTTTCTGTTAATGTTATATTTTTTACTTGCATGTAAATATGCGCAAATAATAATTATTTTGGCTACAATTTATAAGAACACTTTATAACCGCCGATACCTAGGGTTTGTATATATGTAGTTCTCGTTCACGTAAACATCGCCTAAGATTTTGGTGGTACCTTCACAGTTATTTAAGACTGTTCTACATTGTTCACAGGCCTTTTAGTCTTTCAATAAATAACTTCACATATATACCTTTCCCTTTCTTGTTTACTATCATACTCTAACTTAAATCACGGTGAACGTAATCAAGCCGTTCGGTCATCACTCATACTAAAATTAAAGACAACCTGCCATTATAAAATACGTTAGCATATTTACTCCAGAGATTTGCTTCGTAGGATTAAGTGATGCCGAAACCCAACCCCGCTGTGTCCCTAGCACATGCATGCAGCTCAAATATGAAACAAAAATATAATACGCCTATAAAATATACATCTTTCTCATTCTTTAAATTCTTAGAGCAACTGGCAAGCTGTCGAGCCACAAAAATATATACCTTTCTCGTTCTATAAGTCTTAACACGACTGGCGAGCCACGAAAATATATACCTTACTCGTTCTATAGGTCTTAACTTGACTGACGAGCCACGAAAATATATACCTTACTCGTTCTATAATTATTTCTCCCCCTAATCACAAGCAAGTATCTTAGACTTTATCTATTACACTGAAGAGCCACTGAGCCACTTCAGTAATACTGCTTGAAAAGTGGCCCTGGATTCTATAGTTGCTCTTGTACTAAGTCATCAACCTTCGCATTTTAAACAATTCACTTCTTGCACTATATTTGTATATCTTCGGATTATTTTTTCAGGTTATAGCTGGCCATGAAAACAAGACAGTTCTTTCTCTAGGTACCAGATCACAATTTACGTCATTCATGATGCTAATAATGAATTAATTGTGTAATTATTATGGGCCCCCTTGATAATTAGCATAAATTATTTTTCAAATGCATAAATTACATTGCTTACAAATATGCAATAATAAAAATAACTAGTCACTAACTAACTAACTAACTTCATACATATTATGCCTTCACTGCACAGGCCCAAAGTCCACATTTCTAAGTTCTACATACATATTACCCTCCAGTTCACAGGTCCACAGTCCACACTTCTAATAAGAACATACATATTATGTCTTCAGTACACAGCCCTCAGGTCCACACTTCTAAGAACATAATTATGCTAATTATGCAATTACGTAAATCAAGATCCAGTACCTACAGAAATTATGGGTATGGACCTGCCCAAACAAACTTGGTGCGGCCATTAAAGATGCCAAAAACAAATCCAGAACAGTGCTGGCCAGGTCATTGCTTTCGATATTCTACACAAAAGAAGAGCTTCTGGACAAAAAGTACAATGACCTGGACAAGGAGATCACTGAAGCTTGTGGTTACATATATAAACCATTGTTGTATTTGCATAGCAATAAATTTTAACATGAAGAAGTGCCGGCAATTTTGAGCGCAATAGGCAAGCTGCAAAATGGCTCCTTTACAATCTTTTGTAGCAAAAACTTTTCAAACAAAACATTTAGCTAGAGTATTTTATGAGCTACATGTAATTCCCAAAATATAATAATATTTTGTAACATCATGATGGCAATTTTCTTTATCTGTTTTTACCCAAACAGTTTTTTCATGAAATTTATTTGTCACTTTTTTCAGAGTTTGCTATGGTTGCAAAGCTTGGAAAAGTAGAAAATACAAAAAAAGCCGACATCAGGCAGGCACTCCGCTGCAAGATTAATTCTATGAAGTTCAGGACAAATAAGCCGCAATATTTCATAACACATCTCTGGACAATACATTGTATGTAACAGAAAAATAGTTCTTATCTCTCCAATTTTTCCAGGAATTTGTCTTGCTTTACTTTGGGCTGTGTAGAGGTGTAAAGAAGACCCCAAAACGTTTTAAGACATTTGAGAATTAAATAGTGAGCTTGCACAGAATAAGCTTGCATTACCTGTGGATTTACATGATTACCGAGGGTGCCCTCTAAAAATCAATTTCACAAACCACATTAAGGGTTAAAAAAATAGAAACTGAATGTTTTTCTGAGTAACCCATCCCAGTGTCACAGCTAAACAGGGACAAAACCGGCAAACAACAAAAAAAAGTTAACTCCTGCGTACCAGCCTAACCTCCCTCATGTGGTCTCAAATAGCTATAGTAATGTTGTAACGTACTAATCAATAATGAAAAATGCATACATTGATTAAAATTTTAAATGCTATTTTTGCTGTCTTTGTTTCAGAGTACAGGAAGATTTACAGTGGTCCTAAAAAAAGGAACAACCAGGCCGCGATAACAATGAAGAAAATAACAAATAAAGGACACTTTGATTTGCTTTTGACTTTAAGACTTCCAATAATTTTGTTCAACATGCACACCCTACATGTATTTTAAAGCTATTTTTACCTAGCTATCTTTACTATATTTTAATAAAATGTTTTTTACTCTATTTTATGGCTGTTTAATCTAGGATGCTGTATATTTTATTTCTATTTTAAAATCAAACATTATGGCCGCATAATGTTATTTATGTCAATGCATGATGTTCACATGATAATCCGTTGGGAAATTACTTGAGAGCTAACCAATGAGATTGAAGGGCGGTCCTGGCCAGGATAAAGGTACGATGTTTTAATCCATACGTCCTTCTTTCCCTGGCCATCAAAGCGTTCACTGACGTGTAAATCTTTTTCTTGAAGACAAATCATTTCAGGCAAGTTACCACTTTGAATACTCATATATTTTAATCTGCTTCAATTTCGCTTTGTTGGTGTTCTTTTTGGTCCTAATTAGCTATAAAATGGCACCAACACGTGTTTTAATTCTCGGTCATTCTTTTATCCATCAATTACATAAGTTTCTTGTTGCTAAATACAGTAGTGATTTCGTGAAGAATTTACAACAAAGTGATGATCTTTTGATCAAATGGCACGGGATCGAGGGAAGAACGATAGCTAAAACTAGTTCGTATGATCTTGGGGTGGCTGAGTCATTTGCCCCTGATATTGTGATCCTACAACTCGGGACGAATGACTTGACTACCCTTTCTGCCGTAGTGACTGGTTCGGCGATCAAGGACTTAACTCGTTTGTTGCACGAGTCCTACGGTGTGAAGTTCGTATGTGTCTGTCAGACCATTATCAAGCGGGCACGCTCTCGTCCTTTGATACCAAGTTAACCTTTTAACGCAATATTTGCGGGTAGTGTTAGAACCACTACCTTACGTTTTTGGAATATTGCAAATCCCATTTTCTTGCTCGGGATGGGGTTCACCTCAATTCGCTAGAGCAATATAAATTATATCGTAGTTTGAGAGGGGCAGTGTTAAGATGTTTGCAAGCTGTCACAGCTTCTTAATTCACGGATTGTTTGATGAGCAGTGTGTATTTTTATGATATTGCCAGTTCCCATTTTGTAACCAAGCCACTTGTTGTTATTGTTCAGCCTTACTTGTTATTATTTGTTGGGAATTTTTCCCAGTTATAAGGCTTATTTTGGTCGATTGACCTTGTTTGACACGATTTTCATATCGTGCTATTTATAACTTTGGTATTGTGTGTTTTGTGCTTTCACTTTGCCATATGAGTGTACAACCCTTTTGATCGCTCCCTTTTGGGGGTGTCCAATGCACTCGATATCGGTTTGTGTAAGCCATTTTGGGCCTAATATTGCCTTCATCTCGCACTGCCCCTCCACGTTGCTCACCTCCAGACAACAATTGGCGGGGACTTTTCCTCTTGTCATATTACTATTGTTTTTGTCTGTGAATATATTTGGGCAACAATCCCCAGGTGTTTACGGCCTGTTGCTTTCTGTTGTCTTATCAATTACAGTCAACTCTCTGCTAACAGACACTCTCGTAAGCGGACAGCTCTACTTACGGACGCCTTTTCAAATCCCGTTTTACCTCCCAGTCAAACTCTGTATTTACACATTCCCGTAAGCGGACACTCTCTCGTAAGCGGACATGGACACTTTTGAAAATTAAAATTGGATTTTTCTTTTGTTTACGCTCTCTCGTAAGCGGGCACCCCATGTATAATAATCGACTCTTGGCAATGAAATTTGTCTTTAATTTGCAATAAATCAACAAAAATATGACCTTTGACAGAGCAACAGAACAATAGGGATCGGTTTTGTCAAATCTCCATTTGTCCGCGGGAAAGCAAGCTGTCCGTTCGTTTGACATTACCAAGAGTCCGACGTAACATTTGTAGTGTCACGTTCATCATGGTCTTCTTTCCTTCTTTTTTCTGTTTTTTGTCTACCCAATAAAACATAATTAACACCCGCTAATTTAACTCTCCCGTAAGCGGACATCCACCCTATTTTTCTTTGGTGTCCACTTATGGGAATAATTCTCGTAAGCGGACAGCTCTACTAATGGACACTTTTTCAATTCCGAGGGTGTCCGCTTACGAGAGAGTTGACTGTATATTTTAAATTTTTGTCTGTAAGTAATGCCTCCCAGAAAACGTCCTGCGGGAAAAGCACCTTCTCGATCTTCAGCCACACGACCCAAAAGGCTAGACCTTCTGAGCTGCGTGAAGTGCAACCCCCGGCGGACAACAATCATAACGGTATACAGGCACAACCGGAGATCCGTCAGACTCAAGGCACGGTGTCCCTTGACGTAAATACGCTTTCAACAACAATCTCCGCTGTGGTCTCTCAGGCGCTTCAGTCCGCACTATCGCAAGACAACCTTGCCACTATGCTGAAGCCGAATGGCCCAACCACGGAAAACACTGGTTCTGTGGAGCAGGCCGTTAATGACGACGCCCTCCTCATCATGGGGGATTCTGCAGGTACTAGCCTTGATGTTCCCCTAATGCGGGAATTAATGATCCCAAACCCCGCCAAATTTTCACCAGTGTCTCTGTGGGTCTTCATTCAAGGGTTAGTACTAAATTGAAAAGCAAAATATGGGCCAACGAATACGTTGATTTTGGGTCTTTGTTGTCCTCCCCCCTCAAAACGATGGAAAATATTCATTATCAATGACACCATTGTTCGGGTCATCAACCCAACCCAATTCACACTGGAACCGTGTCACTCTTCAAAGCGTATTTACAATATTCAACAATGGGTTACTGCTTTCAATATTTTGTTTCCATTTATTCCGAGAGATTCAAAAATGACACTCCGCGGCTGATGAAATATTGTGAAGTCGTCCGTGACATGGCTGCAAAAGCTGGAGATTGGGTTTGGTATGATGAGCAGTTTCGCTATCTTAGACAATCCTCTCCTGATATGTACCCTTGGGATCAAATCGATTGGGAATTGTGGTTACGGGCATCCACTAATTTTCGCAAACAGCAACCGTTCACCAACAAGCTTCAAAGGCAAACTCGTCAGCGCTTTCGCCAACCATTCTTTCCCAGAGGAACTTTCTGGGCCTTTCAAGCCGGAAAGCAATGTTGTGGATGCTAGTTTGAGCATGTCTGTTTTAAATGCGGCGCAAAACACCAGGGAAGCCAGTGTTCTGCCCCGGCACCCCAAACCCGTTTCGGTAACGGAAAAGGAGGCGCAACTCAAGTATCTGGTTCTCAACAGCAAACCGGTAACACCCATCAGGGTAGATCGACTTGAATTTTTTCTACACGAGTATGACTCGGTTTTAACACAATATCTTATTGACGGTTTTCGCTGTGGCTTTAGGGTCCATTTTGTTGGTGAGCAGCGCGTGTACGAATCTTCTAATCTGAAAAGTGCTTTAGAACAACTGGACGTAGCCGGTGCCAAATTACACAAGGAATGCGAAGCAGGTAGAATTGTTGGCCTTTTCACAACCTCGCCCTTTCCACAATTTCGCACATCTCCATTGGGTATTGTTCCCAAAAAAGATCCATCAGAATTTCGATTAATACACCACTTGTCGTATCCTAAAGGATCTTCAGTGAATGATTTTATTCCTGATTATTGCTCTACGGTGAGATATGCCTCTCTCGGAAATGCATCACAGTCAATTAAAACTTTAGGGTGCGGTTGTTTTATGGCCAAAACAGACATCAAATCAGCCTTCCGCATAATTCCTATTCACCCTGCTGACTATTCCTTGTTAGGTATGAAATGGGATAACATGTACTATTTTGATAGGTGTTTGCCAATGGGTCTAAGTTCCAGTTGCGCTATATTTGACATGCTAAAATAGGTATGTGACTTCAGCATAGGTTAGACAGGGGCTACTATGGAATGGATATCTGTTCACCTTCTTGGGGCTCGCTCGGTTTTACACATCTTAGACGATTTTCTGTTTATCGCGCCCACCAAAGGCGAATGCGAGCGTGACTTGGCTAATTTTATTTCGATGTGTAATTATATTGGAGTTCCTTTAGCCCCCACGAAAACCGTAGGATCCGATACCGTTTGCAATTTGCAGGAATCATGTTAGATTCCAAACGCATGGAAGCCCGCCTTCCGGACGAGAAGCTTCAAAAATGTTGCAACTTGCTAGAAGATTTTCATGCACGGCGTTCCGTTTGCTTAAAAGAACTACAGTCCTTAATTGGCTTATTGAATTTCACATGTCTTGTTGTTGTTCCTGGACGAGCTTTTCTTCGTCGTATGATCGATCTTACCAAAGGCGTCCGAAAGCCCCATAATCTCAACGGGTGCTAAACTCGATCTCGCCCTATGGCTTCGCTTTTTAAGAGATTTTAACGGGAGATCATTTTTTCTTAAGGACGTTTGGGAAACTTCAGATACCCTTGAACTTTATACCGATTCAGCTGGTTCAATAGGTTTTAGGGTGGTCTTTGGTAATCATTGGTTCAACGGTGTATGGCCAACTTTGTGGCAAACTTATAAATCGCGGTTTTGGAGCTTTTTCCCATCGTGATCGCGGTGCATATTTGGGGGTCACTCATGGCTGATAAATGTGTCATCTTTTTCAGTGACAATGCAGCCATTGTCGAAGTTATTAATAAGCAGACGTCTAAAACACCAGGCTATCATGGTGCTATAAGGGATTTAGGATTTTTTGCCTTAGACACAACATTTTATTTCAAGCACGCCATATTCCACAGTTGACAAATTGTTGTGCCGATTACCTTTCACGTTCCCAGGTTACGAAGTTCAAAGAAATTTCACCGGAAGCAGACGAATATCACACACCAGTACCCGAGAACCTAATGCCGAAGAGTTGGTTTCTAATTGAAGAGGCCTGCTAAGTACCGCTTTGACAGTTGGCTCCCGGCGGCAATACCAATGCGCTTGGGCCACTTTTTGTCAATTTTATAGTCAATTTTATGGCTCCACCCATCCCTCATCGCCACTGTTTCCCACTTGTATCTTATTTCACATCTTTCTTTTCGGAAATTGGCTTTCTCCACAATAACTTTGTATCTTTCGGCCATTTCCTATGTCCACAAAATCAAAGGTTTTCCGGATCCTACAAAATCGTTTGTGATCCAGAAGTTGTTGACAGCATTAAGCCGTCAACGACCCGCCAACGTTCGTCTCCCAGTGACGACGCCAGTTTTGCATGAGCTAATTCGGTCTCTTAGTTTTACCAACTCTTCGGCATTCCAGCGTTCTCTTTTTACTGCAATGTTTCTTGTTGCCTTTTATGGCCTTTTTCGAATCGGTGAAATAGCGGCCAAGAGCACGCGCCTTGCGTCTTCGGTGGTTCAATATAACAACTTAACCTTTGTCTCGGAATGGCCACCCGCATGTGGTTGAAATTTTGGAATATAAACATAACACAACCCATAGGCCCTTTGAGATTTTCTTGCAAGGGATGTTTCTACCCCCTTTTGCCCAGTTACAGCCCTTACTCAGTATTGTAAGGTCCGTGGTGATCATCCTGGGCCACTTTTTTGTCACGCAGATTATTCACCCATTTCAGTTCATCAGTTCAACGCCGAACTTCAGCGATGTCTAACCTATTGTGGTCTGGATATCAGTTGGTACAAAAGTCATAGTTTCCGTATAGGTGGCGCATGTAACGCTGCTGATAAAGGATATTCCGATGAGCAAATACGTGCTCTTGGTCTTTGGAAATCGGATGCTTTCAAAGTTTATTTGAGGTCCGAAATTCTTCACGCTAACTAATAAGTATATGACTCCAGCATAGGTCAGACAAGGGCTGCTATGTTGCTTCACACGGCTTTCCATGCGTATGATCTAGTTATGTGACTTCAGCATAGGTCAGACAAGGGCTGCTATGTTGCTGCCATTATGCATTCGCTTCACGCTCCGGTTTTTACATGCTTAGCGCTTATGCAGATGTTTGCATAGTTAACTTGAGGTCGTAAATTCTTATGCTAAAATAGGTATGTGACTTCAGCATAGGTTAGACAGGGGCTACTATGTTGCTGTCACCACGCATTTGCCAATTGTTTTATGGCTGTACAGCCATTAGAACCTCATTAACTATTCGTAACAACACCCTTATCATTTTATAATTACAGGTACTCTACTTTAGATGTTGAACTTTCAGACATGGGCTGCGGTTCTCACTACCGTCAAATTTTCAATAGCATTTATCATTGTTGTTCAAATTGTTTTTCAACCCTGTCTAACTCTGAGCTCTGCTTTTCTCTTGTGGGGTGTCGCCACAGTGGGTGGCTTTTGTTAGTAGAGTTGATATTTTCTTTGCACATGCTTCGACATAAAAGCAAAAATTATGGCCACATAATGTTATTTATGTCAATGCATGATGTTCACGTGATAATCCGTTGGGAAATTACTCGAGAGCTAACCAATGAGATTGAAGGGCGTTCCTTGCCAGGATAAAGGTACGATGTTTTAATCCATACGTCCTTCTTCCCTGGCCATCAAAGCGTTCACTGACGTGTAAATTCTTTCCCGTCACCTCCCCTTTCGCCAAACCAACGGGTTATTACTGTTTTTTAGTTTAGGCGTTGTTTGTCACCCCATGTTTGCGAAATAATTTAATCTGTTAAGATCTCTCACTGTGTTGTTATGATTTTAGCCTTGGTTCATATTAAGCCTGCCACATCCGTGGCCAGATTTATCCAACACAGTGTTTGTTTTTTATATTTTGCGTTATTCAGCTATTTGCAGAGTTAAGCAGAGCTCATGTTAGTAGAGGTGATATTTTCTTTGCACATGCTTCGACATAAAAGTACTTTTTTACCTACTTTATGGCTATTTTATTGCTATTTGAAGTAGTAAAATAGACATCCTATTTAAAGCTATTTTATCTAGGATTCAATATATTTTATTGCTATTTTAACAATACCTTTTCCTATTTTAACCCTATTTTTTAGCTATTTTATTCTAAACAGGTCAGCGTTAAATATCAAAATAATCATTAAAAAGTAACATGAGGAATAACTTGTACCTTATTTATACAATATTATTGTTATTTCAAGAAATTGACAAAACATAGTACATTCATTATGGGAATAGCAAATATACTAAAATTTCTATACTGTTATTGACAACCCAGAGGAGGTACGTCAGCAATCCCACAGCACTATTCAACGCATTATTTCGGCTCATATTTCAAGATGGTCGCCGAAGAAGATATAATCACGATGCCATGCTACGTTTTCCCGCTTTTCAGCAATTTAAGGTAAAGTTGACCGCGTTTCTTTTGTATTTCTAATGCCCAGTGAATGCGGGTTTGTATTGAGGCGGTCAGACTGGGCCAGAGTGCCAAGATGACCAATCGAGAGGCGAGTATTGTGACGCGGTCATGGATGGTCGTGTTTCTCTTGTTATGCAAGGTTCGCTACTTTCACAAAGCATTTTTGAGATCAATTTCTGTGTAGCTGTCGATTTCCTTCAGAGGACATAAATTATAACTATTCGACTTCTGTTTGACGGTAAAAGTCGCAAAAAGGCTCCACGCTTTGTTGTCGAAATAGCCTTTTGATCTTATGGTGTTCAGCCGATCTACCAGAGATGTGACTGTGTAAATGAGAGGACGAGAGGACAAGTTCGAGTGAGTCATCGATGTTTTTATCACACATTCGAGTCTGTTTTTAAATAGTCTTGTAGGAGAAACGTCTTGCTTAATTGAACTTATTTTAATCATTTTCCAGGTACAATGGAAGATCGTTCATCGAGCGGGAAAAGGAAATCTACGTCTATAAGAGTGACTCCTTCGAAGCCAGATGCAAAGCGAGAACGTCGTGTGGAACTTGCAGGTGAACAACGTGGCACTCTAGTGAAGAAGCCGCTTTTGTTCAGATCCAAATCTCCCGAAAAAATCGTACGGTCACCGAAATTAAAAGTAAGTTGCATAAGCTTATTTTTCTTTTGTGTTTGTGTTTTTTTGTGCCTTGAAAATACCATCACCGCCGACTTCTCATGCATCAAATTGTTTATATTTTGTAGATAAAACGACAACATAGTTCGCCTGGCAAGCTTTACTCCTTGAGTTCATCACCTGTGAAGGTTCACCGGTGGACATTCGAAGAAGAAAGAGCCCTCACTGAATTCTTAGGATTAGCGAAGACAAGCCCTGATTACGGACTTAGTGGAAAAGAATGGCCTTCTCTTCGGCACAATCGTCAATTGTGGACAGATGCAGCTTCACACATCAGGGAGAGTACCTTTCAAACATGTTGCTGACGAGTAAGCATCAAGTTAAATTTGCCATGTTGCATTTCTTTGTTTGTAACTTAAAAAATAAATGTAATTTTTACTGTGCAGTTTGGCACGAAATCTGAATTTATTTTATTTTTTTACCTTGATTATGCTGCTGCAGTTGTAGGAGGTTTAATGTTGTGAAAGTGATGACTGTTGAATAATTAATAATAAATATAATAAGCTTATATTTTATTATATTTACTTGGTTAAAATCAAATTGATTTGTCAGAATTATACCTGGCAAACTTGTGTAAGAACGAGAGAGGTTTGCGGCAAAGTACAGGCAGTAAATCTGTGCTTTAATTTCATTATTTGATTAATTCTGCGCTATCTGATTGGTCGATATCAGATGGATCAATATGTTATTTTCCTGATTGGGATATGACAGTTGAGATGGAATTATTGTTACCTGACAGTTTAAAGGGATTTCAGTTCAATGTCCTAAGCCAATAAGAATTGTTGTTTATTTCTTGGCTGCTACTGCTGGATTCCTGCTATTTTCACTATCGTTCTGAACTAGAGTCCGCTTTTTTACAGGTTGTATTAGCATATTAAAACATGTTATTTTATTTTTTATTTGGTTTCTAGATAGTAGCATAAGGGCAAGGTTGTCAATCACCTGAGGTCAAATTTCAGCACCATGGCAGAAGCTGAAGCTCACTACAATCTGTCCCTTTCTGATTATCTTGACGAATTGGTACCTACGTGTAGTCAGAATCAGTTACCAGGCGCAAAGAAAAAAAACGGACTAGACAAATGCACTCAGACAGACTCCACTTCTGATGATTCCATGGTGAGGTCTTCTAGCAGTCTACCAGTTACAACTGTTATGGAATCAAGCACTCAAAACAATGGATGAGGAGCCAATACCAGCAGCTGCTTCAGAAAGCCCCATTGTTGAACTGTCAGTGAACATTACAGACAGGAATCTGCAGCTGCTGCTCTCCCAGCTCTGCAGGTCCTTTGGCGTTTCAAGCTTGCTTGATCTATTGGCAAGATTAACTGTGCTGTTGCCAAGGAACGAGTTCATTGTCTGTGCAGATGAGGTTTTCTTGCACTTAGCGGAATTTACAAGGCGAAACATGCAATCCAGTTAGTTATGTATCCTTGTCCCTTGAAGCCATGAAGACTCTCTCTGTCGTTTCTAAATCCAGTCTGGTATGTAAATTTGTGTACATGCTGGGAACCAAGCGCCCTGGGTCAGAGGAGCCTTTGATACCAATTGACAGGATGCCTTTTGGCCTAATGCAGTATCAGATTGAGTTCTTCAGCTCCACAAATGTTATGCAGGTACAAATTTATTTACTGTACATAATGAATATATATAAACATGTGATATAATGTTACATTATATCTATACGTCATATAGATTTCTTATGGGCGGAAGGATTTTTTTTTTAGATGTAAGTGTTCATAAATAAAATTATATATTCAGTATAAATAAAATTGAGGATTTATTGGTCCTTGTTTATATTTCTTTTGGAAATAAATGACTATGAAGTATGTACATGTTTTGCTGTTAACAGTAAGTTTTGTAAAATTTCTTAGAAATGACAACACCCTTAAAATTTTGTGAGTTACAGAAATTCCTTAAATTTTTCTGAAACAAAAATATTTCCACCAGGATCTAGAAAAAGGAAAGAAGAAGTGATGTTGAAATTACTTACTTATTACCCATGACTATATTTTGTGATTCAGTACTTCAAAACACTGCCCCAAAATTGACCAAATTAGCTTCCAGGACCACCTTAAACTGATTTTATCTCTTATCTTATTAGGTAAAAGTCCCTCCTGATTTCATGTCGTGGTATGAGACCATGTGTGCCAACTTCCCGACTCCGTTCAGCCGCCTCTTCAATGGTCCAATGTGGAGTGGCTTGCCCATTGATCAACAAAAAGATCCATTAACGGTATGATCATTTTAAAATACTATTTAATTTACAGTTTTGATAACTTTTTTCTTTTTAATTCAGGGCTCTGTATTTCCTCATTACATGAAGATTTAATGTATTCCAGTCGTTGCCATCCCCTGACCTTCATTGCCAAATGAAGTTACTTGTTATTGATTTTATCAATTTATTGTTTTATAGGCACGTGTCAATGTTGCTGCCCCCAGCTTGAGGACAATTGAGCGACGCACAGTCTCTTCTGAATACTCAACAGATCCTGAGATACAGGTTATTTTATATCCAGTTAACTAATATTAATACAGTCAAACTTCCCATAAGCGGACACCCTTGGGGCCACAGAAAGTGTCTGCTTAAGAGAGGTGTCCGCTTATGGGTGTCATAAAAAAAATGTAGTGTTTGTATGTAGCTCTGGACATGACTACATGTAAGTGCCCGCTTATGAGAGGTGTCCACCTATGGGGGTGTGCGTTAGCGGAGGTTAAACTGTATACAGTGTACATTAATTTTTTTCATTGCTTCTGCATGTACTGGTAATATGCCAATCTTTGGTGCATAATTTGTAAATAGACATAATTTGTGACTTTAAATTTCATGACTAAAGATATCATGATTTTTTTTCATCAAGATTGCAGCCTTAAAAGCATCTGAAGGAGGCCCATCCCAACGGCAGATTCTGGATCAAAGTGGATGCCTGCGACCTGAAAGCCGCCTTACAGGAGTCTACACGTGGAATTTGGAATGGTGATGTCGACATGGTTGATGGAAGAGTGGCAGCTCTTCATAAGGAGTATGTTGACAGGAAAGCCTTGATGAATACCAACATTGGTAGGGATCAGCTTCTGCAGAATGTGGTAAAAATGGTCGATCTCTTAAAGGAAGATGTAGGATTCCTGGCTGATGGTCTTGAGAAGGCTGATAGCGATTATAGAAAACGATTCGTCAAACCCCCTCAACAGATCCTGATGGTCCTTTGTTGGGAACGCATTGAATTCAACACTTTGCTGCAACAAGCACAGGGTTTCCTCGCTACCATTGCTAACCTGGAAGATCATCTCAAGCAGAACCAGCCCCAAACCAGGGAAGTTGCCACATGCTTAAAAAGTTTGAAAGATGACAAGTTTAAGTACTTGCACAACTTGCATGCCAAGAGGCACCAGCCAGCAGCCACACATGTTCTTGTTTTCCTGGTATCAGAGGAAAGGAGAAACAGAAAACCATATGCCCTTCCTGTACAATATATACCATATAAGTCAATTAGAGACAAACATGTGAGGGACTATGTCAAAACGATAAAAGAGGCAATGGTGTCTGCAGGGATGAAACCAGTTGGTAAGTATCATTTTCTTAAAGCTGAAATACATGTAAGAGTAAATACATACCGTAAATCCTAGAATAAGCGCCCGGGCGCTTATTTCAAATTTCAGGTTTTCTCTTGTCAATTCCATAATTGAACAAGTTGTATTTTTTGTAAAATTATTTTTGGCAAGAAATCTGTAGTAATTCTGCCTTCTCTTACTTCATACATTCGTTTTGACTGCATTTACATGTAAGGAGAGGGGTGGGGTTTATATTATGATTCTATAGGGGCACTTATTCGAGGAATTACAGTACATTGTACATGTGATGAAAATTTCAGGGAAGTTTCTGTATAGTAAATGTTTACCGGATGATGTCATGTAGAGCAGTATAATTTTTCATTTAATTTTATATGTAAAGTTGGCCCCTGCAACTTGTTTCATTTCAGTTCATTCCAAAATTAATGTACATGTACTGTAAACCCTCTCTCTCACTCCCCATCTGTAAGCCGACACTAAACCCCTTACAAAGTGTGTATCTCCGTGGTTTATGACCGGGTTTTCTAGTAAAATGTTACACTGAAAGCTCTGTAAGGGGATGTACATGTGTCTGTATAAATGTACGTAGCTCTAATAATCCATTATCTGAACGGGGAAAAATGTGTGTTTTAAAAATTATTAGGAGTGTTACCGATGGCGAGTTTAGCTCACTCAGGACGCAGGGAGAGACCAGACCGTTACACCTGTGGCAACTCATTCACGATGCCAAGGAGAGCGTGAGTCGACAAAGTCAACAGACTCTTCTTAAAATGTTAATCAAATTAGGAGGTGAGTGCTTTTTCTTTGTTTATATTCTATTACAATTTCACACAATAAATTCCCAATCACCTACATGCAGTTGAAAAATATTTATCCTTTTAATTTTAATTCTACATGATAAAAACATTGTATAACTTGCAACAGTATACATGTACTCATGGCTGTAACACAACACATGTTATTATTTTCAGGATGTTTTTATAAAGAAATAGCCAGGGCTTTTTATTTATTTTTATTTTTAGTTATTTCAGGCAGTACGATATACATGTACATGTGAATGTTCCTTACTAAATTGGATTTTTTTCTTGCTGTCTCCTTATAGAAGATGCTCATGGTGCACCTATTGTCCAAATTCGCGATGAGGCAATTCCATTTGAATTAATTAATGAGCTGGATGGCCTTCAACGCAACAATATGTCATTAGAGGATGCGGTCACAAATGTTCGTGGGAAATTGGTCCCTGAAGGATACCATCCTTATCCATTCAGAAGGAACATCCCAGAAAGCTTTCTGGATAAGCTGAGGACTTTGGTTGCCACGTAGCGGTTCCGGGCAAGAATAGCAGAATACAAACATGCAAGGGATCGACTTCAGTACATACCTGTATGTACCAGAAGTCGATCCTGTGATGAAAGAAATATTTCATGAGAGAGAAGATCACTGCCATATTCTGAAAAGAATATGGAAGCACACAAGAGAAGGAGGACCTGAAGACATGGATCTCCAAGGCTTTGATGAAGCGATGAGATCCAAAAACTGGCCTCACACATGCAGCGTTGACTGGTCAATGAAAGCAATCAGTGCAAGACGCAGAACGGATGCTTTCTTTTTTGTCTCGGAATTCTTGGCAGAGAAAGGTTATGACCAAGAAGCTTCCTATGTGAAGATTGTTGCAGGTAAATCTCCCTTTCATTGGTCAAATCAATTAAATTAGGAAGTAATAAAAATTGGTCAAATCAATGGAATTAGTAAGTAATAATTAACTGCAAAAAGGAGAATGTGCTGACATTGATGAATCATTAGTTTCCTATAATCCCATATTATTCATCAATGTCAACATTTAGTTCCCCCCTCCTACTCGGACAAGGTGCTTAGCTGTCATGCCTCTTCTCGTTAACTCCCAGCATTTTTGTCAACTGGAATATGCTTTTAGATTGAATTTTAGTTTAGGGGGGAGGCAAATTTAAGATTTATAGTTTTATTTTAATGTTTTTTACAGTGTCCTTATTTAACATGTAGCGGGCAACTGCCTATAATTCTTGACACTTTAATAAAGTTTTATTATATTTCATAGCAATTGGCTGATACAGTGTAGGACACTAGTGACTATTTTAAGGGAAATACATTGTAATGTGCTTTATGGGGTTTGATTTTTCTTCTCAGGTTGGCACGAGGCAGCAGATGGCAGAGGGTTGTCCGAATTAGACCGATGTAGAAGGAACTATGCCATGTTGAACATGATACTAGATGACTGGATGCCTTGGCATAGAGATAATTATGACTTCTCCTGCATAGACATCAACAGGTCAATACGAATAGTTGAATTGTTATTCTCCAAACTCAAAATAATGTTTTTCCTTGCCTGTATGTTCATGTATATCAACTATTGTTACATGTGGTTCTCAGTTGGTTAAATTAATGATCTGTTCAAAACCAAGGACAGTCATGTAAAATTCAGACTGGTTTGAAAAATTAGTTTAAGCCACAGCATTGGTCACTCATGTCTTCGCTTTTGAATAAAGTCAACTCTCTCGTATGGTCACCAATCATGACCAGCAGCCATTTGGGAATAGGGTGTATAACAAACCAACACTATATGTCATGTCACCTGCATAATATATAAATAATAATTAATATGAAGTTTTGTTATAGGCCTGTGAAGGGTGTGTGTGGTTTCTCGAGGGAGTCTGTCATTGCTGTTGTTTCCAATATTGAAAGTATGGAGTACAGGAGGAGGGAATCTCTTGTCATCGGGCACGAGGAACATCCCCGTGCAGGCAGGCAGCACTGATGACGTGGAAGCGTTCTTTGCCCTTCTACATCGTTTTCTGGGGAAACATTTTCACCTTGAAAGAATTCAAAACTGTGTGGAGGAAAGTTGTCAGGTACCAAACATTATAATTTTTCTTTCTTTCATTTTTACATTACCAGTAGCAATATTTTTTCAAGTATTTTTGTCTCGAGATGTCTTGAGATAATTGCAATCAATAATTAATGAAATGGAATTATGGCAATAAAATTAATGAGCTACGGTACATGTAGCTCAAAACTACTACATGTGCATGTCAAGTGTACATGTACCCCAATAGTCTTACTTTAGGTCAGATTTCTTAATCAGGTAATATTTATCATTGTAACTTGTTAAGAAGTTGATCTCTTTCATTGCTTACTTTGGCTTTGAAAATCCTCCTTTTGATTTCATTTGTTAAATTGTAAAATAGCTATAAGGTAATAAATACAATTGAACTCTGTTTATACTGACACTGAGGGGTCCACAGAAATCCCCTGTATTACATGTGTCTAGGTGGGTTGTTTTGACATGATGGGCCAGTGACCAAAACCAAATGTCCTTATCAACTGACAGTCATCTGTCTTAAGCGATTGTCCATGTGGGTTCCACAATACTGTACTATCTTTATATCTGTTTTGATGTTGTCAAAACCTTCTTGTAGGGAATTCTGCAAAAGGACAGCTGATGACCTTCCCTTTTATTATTGGACTGCTGATGACCGATATAATTTGGACGACTTGCCATCATTCAATGAGTCACCACAGGTTGATGATGCAGATGCTTCTGATCCAAGCAGTCATCCACTCCGCCTACACAGATTAACTTTGAATAGGCATGAAGACAGCTCCATTTTTGTGGCAGGCCGCTCCTTTCTTCCAGCAAGGAATCAAGCTACAATCCACCAACGTCTATTTAGACCAGCAGCAGACTTACCACCATCTAGTTAAAAATATAGGAGTATAATCTGTATACCTATGCAATATCTGAGTCCAAATTTAGGCTAAATTAAAGCAGCTTTGACCAGTCTTTCATTCAAGAAAACTTAAAAATTAAGTAACATTAGGAATGTATCTTTTGATTGAATGTTTTAATATAATTTTCCCAAGGAGTATATGTTAAATTAAAGATTTTCTCTTTTCGAAATACATGTATGTACAATGATAATGTGTCGTTCCAGAAAAATTCCCATACCCCCCCCACTGGAGGGTCACGGAAAATTCCGAGGGGTAGGGGGGTCTAAAAGTGATAAAGTTCCGAGGGGGAGGGGGGGTACAAAAAGAGTTTTCTTTCCAGAGCACATCAAGCACATCAAAATTCGTAAGAAATACTTACGTACTTTGTCTCTATTATCAGAGAATGAAACCAAAGCCAAATCAAACGTTCTGACCATTGAAATAATCCCAAACATCTTGTTCTTTCATGCATCTTTTATTTTCTTAGTTTACCGCCTCTCAAAAACTGTCTCTAGAAGTTGCAAGCACGAACCTCCGAACTGAACCGAACCGTATCAAAATGGCCGACCAAAACTCCTTCCCAGTCTCCTGACCGTGTTTTCTTGGAAAAGCCAGGTTACTCAGCTTTGTTACGAACGCGAAAGATTCCTTCGTCGAGTAAGCGCTAGCAATGGCAAAAATCTCTTGAAAACAAAAACATAATCAGACTTCAAGACAAGTAAGTTAAATTTTTTGATTGGAAGAAAGATATTCTTTCTTTTTTTGGATTAAATTTGCGATTCACGTTCATTGTTTGTTCTTTCGGTAAGCTGTGTTAGCCGTGTGCGTGTTGATGAAAGTGATCGAAATAAATGTTGCGCTAACTGGTAAGCTTTTGTCGCTATTTTTCAAGTATAAAAAAGGGTTTCAATTTCCAGGGGGTAGGGGATTTTCAGATTAAAAACTCATGGAAATTCCGGAGGGTAGGGGGGTTCATCAAACACCGCGCTGGAATGGAAATTCCGAAGGGGTGGGGGGTCCAAACAAAATAACCCTCCGTGGGGGGTATGGATATTTTCTGGAATGACACAATGTAAATAAAGCTTCTGAATCTATCAATCAAACATAGCAACTGGGATTTTATTTAACAAGAAAATTAATGCTAGCCTGATCACAGACGCTTACGTTTTTGTAAGATACTGGCGCGAGCATAAACCTACAACTTTCATTCCCAACAGTGATCAATTTCTAATTTCTCCTTGTGTTATTAAGAATATTTATGAGTATAGTCTTGATTTGCCATCAAATTCTCAAAAGTAATATCAATCAGTCAGCAAAGAAATTATTAACAATATTCCATGTTGGGACTGAAAAGGGTTACAAAGAGCCCAAGGTTGTGAACACTTTTATTTAATTCACATTCTTTTGTGTGTGCAAACTATTCAATTAGAAGTTGAGGTTAACTATTCCCCAGCTTCTGTTTGGATATTCTGAAAACATGAGAAAATATGAATTAATTAAAATGGATCACATTTTTGGCTCCTTGCTGTATAATATATAGATGTTATTGAACTAGCGTGAGGTCCGTATTGGGAAAATATTGGTCGAGTTCTTTTTTTGCAAGTTTATGGACCGAGCCGAAGGCGAGGTCCATAAACTTGCAAAAAAAGAACTCGACCAATATTTCCCAATACGGACCCGGAACAAGCTAGTTCAATAAAGTTTTTATTATAATGGCTTTTTTAAAATATTTGCTGAGAAATTAATGCAACCATTCTCGGCTAACGTCGTGCGCGCCCAAAGTTAAGCATATTCTTTCATTTTCAGGCCACGTAGCGAAAATTTTAACCAAATTGTCCGCCAGACATGAAGGAAAATGTTTCTACTTAATAGAAAACAGTTTTCTTATGTTCAATGTTTCATAAAAGGAATTTGGCGAAATGAGTTCGTGAGCGGTCCATCTTTACGGTCCGTATTGCAAAATTCGGACCGCTCAGGGAACCAATCAGAATGTTCCTTTTCATCGTGGACCAGTTTGGCCATATAATAAAGTGTAGAAAGGAGCCTTGCTTACTTTAAATAGACCATATTCGTATTCTCACCATTGAACAATTGAGGCTCATGCGGGGAATATCATTAAAAAATTTTGCATTTGAAAAGATTCCCCGCATCCATTGCAAGCTAGTTCCAGTCCAACACGTGAGAATATAAATATGGTCTATTTTAGCATAAAAATCATGATCACTGTCCTTGACTTGATTTCGTGTGAATTTATTTCAACAAAGAGATACACATTTCCACTGAAAATGTTAAGTAGAGCCATGAAATCCTTACATGTACATGTGAAAAAGGCTCTCACAATAAGTTTGGAGAAATATGGGGACTACACACATCACAACCCCATGTATTTTCCACATGATTTTTTATACACAATTGAACATGATGAGAAAAAAACTATCCTATTCCATAAGTAAACAATAAAATTGTAACAGAGAAAACGGTCGTAATGAGAATTATGTAATATAAAATGCAGACATTTTTTGGCCGCTTACATGCTTTGAAATGAAATTGTACACTTCATGGTAATGACTATCCATCTAAACACAAATTTGAGTTGTATGTGTTTCGAGGGTCATCTTTTTCCCAAATCCCCCTTTTCACAATGTTCACTCCTCCTGAGAATCTGAAATCCCTCACTTGCTGTATCCAGTTTCTTCTCAGGTTGGCAACTGTTAAGTTGGTAATTTCCTCATTTTGTAAAGCCTTCCATAACTTTGGGATTTTTGGAAGGGCACAATAACCCAGAATGTTCCAATCGTCATCAATATATGCTTCGAACTTGAGAGCATTTTTGTCCCGAATATTTCCAGGCTCTGGTTTAACTCTGAGTTTAACTTCTTCCTTATGGAGCAGTTTGCTGGAGCAAAGTTTTGAGGCCTTCCTGGTATCTGTCCTCCCACGCTGCTCCCTTTATTGCAAAATATTGGGAGTACAACACCATGCTTTCAGCTGCATCAAGTAATTCTCCATCACTCAGCTCATCTTCCTCCACATCATCTGCACTCGAGGGGTTGGATGCAACTTCTATATCAGCTACAGAAATAGCATCCAGTTGATTAAGATCGCAAAGATCAAAAAAAGAACTTAAACAATGCTGATTTGCATTAAAACATGTGCAGTTTGATGCGACCTCCAAGTCTACAGGTGGAAGTAGAATGTCAATCTCTCCAGCTGGTGACACATTAGTTGGTGGTACCTGGACTGCAGCAGGTGCTGGCAAAACTTCAAATGACCAGATTAATTGGGCACTCATACAACCGTCTCGAAGATCACATTCATCACTAAACTGAAATAAAAGATACCAGATACTAAAATTAAAAAAACATCAGATACAGTACATGTGAAAAAATATTCAACGAGGCTTACTTTTATCCTAAATCATATTTACAGCAACACTACCACTACAGCTCACAAATAGGACAAAAATGGGTAGGAAAACAAAAGATATAATATTCAAGATTGTAACTTTCAAGATTAAGACACATTGGATCGAGAGAGAAAAACCACAAAACGAAACCGAACAAAATTTCAACTAGAATTGCAGTTTCGATAGGAAAACTCGATCTACCCTTATACCATTGCGATCTACAAACAGTGAGAAGGTTGCAATCAATAACAGAGCAAGTAGCAACATTTTACAAAACGTGTAAAGCCGATTTCAAACGAGAAATTCGTCTTCATCGAGCGTAAGAATTACTCAAATATGTTTGTTTTACATGCTCTCTGATAAGAACACACACGAATGGATTCAAAATACAACACTTGCAGCGACGTAGAGCCTATTTTGATCTGTTTAGATGAATAAATAGAGAACAAAAATATTAATCTTACCTCTGTATCACACGAGGAAAGAATGCGAATAAGAGCTGGGCTCTTTATGTCCTTAAATATGTCGTCGATCTTGCTTTCGTCGACACAACTGGCACCAACGCAATCCGTCTTTCATCATTTTATCGACGAAACTCAGGTGAATTTCACGACAAATCAGCTTCACGCAACTCAGATGACTCAAGGTAACTGGAAAATCGTCCTTTGATACACAGTGAACATAAACAAGCGAAGAATTCTTCAGAAATGAAGCTTGATTTTGTTTCACGGTTCGAAGACACGCGGCCATGATGTGAACAGGAGCTCCGTATTTTTCGAATGGTGACGTTACAAGAAAACGATAATATATTTCAATGATGCAAGGAATTATGGGTATTTTGCAATGTCCTATGGGATTGCTGACGTACCTCCTCTGTTGACAACCGGAACTGTGCGCAATGGAACAATATATAAAATTACAAAATAAGTGCAATAAAAAGGTTATAAATAAGTTCAGTGCACTTCCAGCTGTGTTCTGATGCCGTCTGATGTTTGGCCATCAACTTTTTTTCATTAGAGTTCAAAATAACGGGGTTGATTTTAGGCCAAGGGAAACACAATTAGTTCAAAATAGCGGGGAATTCGAAATAACCGATAGTAAATGACTGAAAAAACAATGTATAGAAATAGTAATACTGGAATAAAGTTGTTGTTGTTGTATTACTTTTAGTATTTTCGTAGGTTTCTATTTCAGTTTACAGGTGAATCTCTTACATTTTGGAACTTTTGGTCAGGGGGCACTTTATTGGGTATTTTCTCAATCTTTGAATACGTACTTGTTGATTTGTTTTTATCTCAAGGAAATGTATTGTGTTTTTTACCTCGATCCATTTAAGCAATGTATGATTCAGGTTTATGTTACAGACTGGTATGGAAAAAACCCATATATTTCGACTTACACAAACTGCCACTGTATCAGATCTAGAGAGACAAATTTCAATTAAATTCAAAATTCCTCAAAGTTAATGTTGGTTAAGTTGTCCAGGAGGGAATACCATAAAAAATAATCCGAAATTTTTTGGATCTCACCACATTTCACATTAGAGGAAGACTATTTGGTGTGACTGGACAAGTGCTGCATCAGAGGGTGCCCAGAGATAGCATCAAAGAGAAAAATTACATGCTTGGCAAGGGTTTACGAATTACAAATATCACCTGATATGCTCTGCCAAGCAAATGATCTCAGTTTTCACATCTGCAACCATCACTACTACTTCCAAAGGAAGCATGGCCCATATATTAAAGCGTAGAATATGCCAAAATAATTCAAACAAATGTCAAGACTGAGAGATATGATGGTTATTTTCTTTGCTTGGTGTAAAAACATGTACTTTGTG
Source organism: Desmophyllum pertusum (assembly GCA_029204205.1). Classification (NCBI taxonomy): domain Eukaryota; kingdom Metazoa; phylum Cnidaria; class Anthozoa; order Scleractinia; family Caryophylliidae; genus Desmophyllum; species Desmophyllum pertusum. Next base: position 351,297 of record MU826382.1, on the reverse strand, counting down.
TAAAAAAAATAATGTTGTTACAAAAACAACACCGTGTTCACAATAAATAAATAAATTCACAACACATTCTTACAATTTCATCAAAATATTACATGTGTGCATGCAACTGCTTTGATCAGATAAGGAACGGTAAAATTCAACAAACCAATAGTGTTCTAATAGTGAAGAACTTTTGGCAAGCTCTGATTTGAAAGTAGTCCAACATACTTAAACAAGGCAGACAAGACAAGTGATTCACAAACAGGCTTAGGTTCATCAGAAAATGAAAATACAGACAAAAAAGGTTTCCAAGCATCTGTTGAAACTCGACCTATTACATTTCCTTTTTCTGAATTACATTGTTACTCTGATTATACCAGCAGCAAAAGGGACTTAATATTAAATCATTATGAAGCAATTTCTAACATGGTCCTTTTGATATCTAAAACAGTCTGCTCCATTAGACATTTATCTCCTGCATGGTAAAACTGGTGTCACACCACACTATTACATTGAATATAGTTCAGAGACTTGACCCACACAAAAAATTAACCATATTTTGTCCATTTCTGTTTGGTGCACTTTACCAGAAATCATTTACAGATATGCACTAGGGAAACAACTCGACAATGGTATTCTACCCAATGACTTTCTTGATCAAACGCTCTTATGAGCAACTCGTGAATAATATCCCGCACGAAACAGCTAGATCTAATTTGTCTTCATTAGGTCTAGCAAAAGTCTTGTAGACATTTTCTAGACCTTTTCAAGACAAAATAAATGTCTAGAGAGTCTTGCAAAAGTCTTGAAAGACTTTTCGGCATTCGGATGGCTTGCTTGTCTTGAGAATGTCTTGAAGGTTTGTCTAGATAAGACCTTGCCTAGATCTTTTCACTAGAAAATTCCATCAAAGCGATTTATCAGATTTAGAGTTTCTCAGATATGAATGACGATCGATGAATGTCTGGAAAATGTCTTGAAGGTTTGTCTAGCTAAGGCAAATGCAAGATGATTATCAGACGTGCGTGTCCAGTGCGATAATTGTTAGTTAAATACGTAGTTAAACTTATATTTGGGCCGGCTACTTCTTCTTTCGGGGCCTATAAAATCATATCAGCATTGAAATAAAAGATCTGCGTTTAATGAAATAAAAAATCCAAGGGATAAGTTTAGTATTCCATAAATTTTAATTCATAAATCAGACGAGTATATTTAGCGCTTGTAGCGCGAACTTACCGGTCATTGCTTTTTCAGCTACTTTCTTGGTTCATTATTATATCAGCAGCCTTAGTAATATTTTGATTCAACTCCGGTTTTTCCTTCTTTCATAAATGGCCATTACTGTAGTCCATTTTGGGCGGTGGAAACTCCAAGACCAAATCCTGCAAATTGCGCCACAAAGTCTGCAAAGTCTGCCGCTTCACGCTTTAAAAATTTATTGCAGTGGCACCGCAAAGATCTCCTCTGGCTTTTAGTTTTGTTATTTTCCACTCAGAGAAAATTAAACCATTTTGTTGTGCGAACGTGTCGATACCATGAATATGTTTCTTTCAAAGAGCTTTCAATAAAGCGCCATTTTGTGACAACACATGCTGGAATTTGATCCTTGAGACACACGATACGTTTAATTTAATTTGTCAACTTTGAAAAACGTGTTCAGTTTTTCGGCCCATTGATGACCTTGAACAATAAGCTCAACCGTTTCTTTCAAAGCGGGAATATCTCAGTAGCTCTCAATGTTTCTTCATGTGTGAGTATGGGAAAAGATCAACTCCTTCGGCTCTGCTGGAAACGATTCTTTACGTAAACAATGTAATTAGCCAAGTTGATAATTTTGGTCTGTGGAATGCATAGCGGCGCCGTGTTTGTCTTCAAATGTTAAATGTTTTTCAAGCTAGCAGTTGTAAAATGAAGTGATTTTAACAGCACTTTGAAATGGAACAAGCCAAGGATCGACCGAGGTGAGCACCTTACAGTATTTGTATATCAATTGAATAGGAGTCACTGTTATGAGTAAGATCCCGATCGGAACACGGAAAATCGCATCATTATAATCATGTTCTATGTAGAAAGTTTGTATTTCCCTTTGAACTTTCTATCTCGGTTATTGAAGATTCATTCACTTGCATGTATAAACAAGAATTTTCGAAGAAAATATAACTGGGCTTTTTTTATCAAGCAAGCAAGCCGTTTTACCTGCTTTCTTGCTTGAAATCTATCAGATTAGTCACGGCAGTCACGCTGAAGTCTGATGTTTGCGTATAGTGCCTACTGTCAATTTTCTTGCCTCTGAGCAGTCTTTGAAGATCATTCCTCAATATAAAGCCAAAGTTGAATAAGAGGAAAAAACACGACAACATAGGTACGAATCGGTGTTGAACCATCAATCGCAGACGTTCCGCGTTGCACCATCATCATTCGCAGCTATTCTAGTCACAGTTCGACAAATTGCGTGAGTCAAAATGTGATATTGTAACGTAATGGTTGTTATTTATAAATCTTCTGCATACAAGGAAGTGAATTGCTGCACCAACACGAAAAGTAATGTATTTCACACTAAATAAACAGCAGAGTATTCATGTTCAAATCAAAAGTAATAGCTTGATATGAAATTTGACCTAACGGCGACCCTGGTTTATCACAGACGTTGACTCATGTGACCCCATGACGTAATCGTCCTTATTTATAAATCTGCATTTCTCAGCAAGTTTCTGTTTTTCTCAGAAAATATACGGAAAAGATATGTATTTCACACAAAATGACAATTATTTAACAGGACAATATTCATAAAATATCATTTAGGCAAAGGATGACCCTGGCGAAATCTAACGTAGCCTTGATAAAAATTGATCTAATGGCGCTTCCAGTGTATGTGATGTACGTACGCACCTCACAGACAATCTCTTCAAGTCACGATTCGACGTGACCCTATGACGTAATCGTCCAAATATAAATCTGCACGTCTCAGCAAGTTTCTGTTTACATAAATCTGCGACTCTGGGCAAGTTTCTGTTTTCCTTTTCGGAAAAGAAATGTATTTCACACAAAACAAACAGGACAATATTATGACCCTGGCGAAATGTAACGTAGCCTTGATAAAACAAAATTGATCTAATGGCGCTCCTAGTGTGTCCACCTAGTAGTGAGTACAATGATTTAATATTTTGACGAGTCAAAACTCACCGACGTTGCGAAATCTGTACGCCGCTCCGATGTGTTTACGCGGTCCTAAATTAATATCTATTTGGACCAGTCCAACTTTCACATAGGCTCGATTTCCGCCGCTCTCTCGAGTCTGGGCTTCGTTCTTCCCCGAGAAAATCTTTCACAAGGCGAATACATTCATATATATTCATACTCACCCCTAGCTCTCCTCCTAGCACTTTGGCGGAGTAGAGGTATAAGAGGTATAAGAGATCGACGACAAAAAAAAAAAAACAGAAGCTATTTTATTAACCGGGCTGGGCCCCAGGCCCACGCCCGGTTAATAATGTTGTCAAATGTATTTTACGATTCAGTCGATTATACCGCAACACACTACCCATGACTAGCTAATCAATGTTGCAATTTTGATTTACTGAAACTTTGGCCTGTATTTGTAGTAGCATTAGCGTTGCTTGAATTTGAATATATGTTGATTGAAAAGTCTAGTATTTGTCTTACGTGCTAGACAATTTAAAGACAGTTAGACCTTTTCTAGACATTTTCAAGACTTTTGTACTAACGCAAACTGTTCACGAAGGAATGTCTTGAGAAAGTCTATATTTAAGCTAAGAATGTCTAGCTGTCACAAAGTCTAAAAATGTCTTGCATTTTAGCTCAAAATTCAGACCTTTCCAAGACTTTTCTTTGAAAAAAGCCACCAGACATAAAATAGACCTTTTCAAGACTTTACAAAAGATCTAAACAAGACATTTTTTAGATCTACTCGTTTCGTGCGGGATGTTAAACTTATTCCACTAATGGTAGTTGCATAAAACAGTCATTTCTCTAGGTTCCGCCCATTCCACGATTCTTTCATGGTCTGCAGTTCCAAAGATTAGTCTTTGTATACATGTAAACCACCATATGATCGCCGAAAAAACCCAGATGTGTCTTAAAATGCTACCATCTCAAAAGCATCTCGTAAGGTCCTAAGCAAAACAACGAACGCAAACAATTTGATGAATTTCTCAACGCATTCCGAACTAAGCTTTATATGTCACGTTCGTTTGTTATTGTCTGGCCGCAATGTACATAAACTGATTTTCGATTGATCGAGAAATTGCAAGCTAAACTAGAGCTTGTTTATATGCCACTTGGGCTGAAGTTTTTGATTATTCTGTGAGAATAAATATGATGCTGTAATATTCCAATCTACAGTATTTTCGAAAATAAAAAAATCATCATCTAGCCTTAATTAAGGTGGCTGGTAACGGTTTACAGCCCCTGTGTTTTGATTGATCGATACTACCATCCTATATCAGTTGATGTTAAAATAAAGGTATCAAACGATTGCCCAATCATTGGTGAACACGTTATGATCATCTTCCTGGTATATTAGGTTACCATAGCAACAGTATTACCTGTCAAAAACACCCTTATTTTTAGCTTTAAGTGCTTATAACTCAAAAACGAGCCGGTGACCCCATTTTTTATAATTGAATAATGATCAGCATGTTAAGATACAACTTTTTGCAAAGTTTAAAAAAATTCTGCGGAGAGAATTCAGAGCCACCTTAACTTTTCGAAAATTTAAGGTGGCTCTGAATTCCCTCCGCATAATTTTTTTAAACTTTGCAAAAAGTTGTATCTTAACATGCTGATCATTATTCAATTATAAAAAATGGGGGTCACTGGGCTCGTTTTTGAGTTATAAGCACTTAAAGCTAAAAATAAGGGTGTTTTTGACAGGTAATACTGTTGCTATGGTAACCTATTATGTCACAAATATTATCATAACTTGTTCACCGATGATTGGGAAATCGTTTGATACCTTTATTTTAACATCAACTGATATAAGATGGTGGTATCGATCAATCAAAGCGCAAGGGCTGTAAACCGTTACCAGCCACCTTAAGCTTACATGTGTACACATGGAATAAATGTTTTTTATTTCACGGTAAAAGTCCGTATTTGAATCTTAATAATACAGCTGAAATTTTAATATAATCATAAACGAACATCATATTTAAAGCTATTTCGAAACAAAGAAAAGTTCATCTGCTTACTTTGCTTTTTAGCGAGAAATGAAATTAAGGATGTGGCACGCTAAAAGCAAACGTTTTGATGCGGTTTGGCGACGCTCGATGGCAATAAATTGTAGTTATTTGATCAATGGATGGTTTTAAAAATCATTCTACTACATGCAATCCCATCCACATTCAAAGCAATAAATTAAAGTACATTACCATTTCGTTTGGGTGTTTCTCCTTTTCATTCTCCGCTTCAAAAAGGTAATTTCCATGTTATTAGGCCTTGGAAGTTTGTACATACATGCCACGGCAACTTTCCCGATCGATTAACCCTACAAGCCATAAACTTTGAGCCTACCCTAGTCCTAATTTAGGTCAGGGTACTGACAACGACACCTCTATGTTAATTTTCAGCCCAATGTTCAGTTTGTCGAAGTGGTCGAGTGGTTATTGGCCTTTTTTTCAAGTTCGACGTTCGCAATCAGTCTTAATATTCTGCATCCTCAACTATCCTTGTCCCTGTTTGGTTTCTTATTACCTTTTTGGTGTTTTTCTTCCTTAATAAACTATTATTTTGAGGCTTTCTTCAATTTGAAGGCGAGTTTGAATTCTTCAAAAAATGACTTAAAATATTGTGACAGCTCCTTTGCAGAGTGAACCATGAACGCTTTGGCTTTATTTTGGCTTTATTTTGTACTTATTTCAGAACTAGCCAATCACAGCCCGGATTCGAAGTAAAGGCCAAGACATTTTTTCTACCTTTCGCCCCCGTTTTTATCATTCCACACAACGTTTTAGACACTTTTCGGTGCGATTCCAATAAACATCACGGGTTTTTTTTTGGTGGGAATTCATTCGTCAGTGAAATCGGACTCGGGTTTTCAGTTAACCACGAAATGGCCTACGCTCCATCAAATTACGCTGGTAAGTACATTTTTAGTGCTTTCGTTGAATTTATGCTGTATACAAATCTTTTTCTATCATTTGGTTTTAAATAATTAGATCAGTGTAACCTCAGGATTAATCAGCAGCAAGGGATCTACTACAACGGACGCGTTTTGTCAAATATTTATAGAGAGAGAATTCTTGATCTCCATCACCAAGGATTTTCTCAAAGACAGATTTCAGGCACTGCGTGTTAGTATCGGGTATGTTAACAAAGTTATTCAAAACTATGAGGACAACAATACGTCACTTCCTCCGGCACGAAAATTAGCGGCTCGAAATGTTGTTACACAAGATGTTGTCGATTACATTGAATCCGAGAAATTATGCAAACCCAGCATATACACATCTGAGCTTCAACAGCGCTTATTGCTGGATGGAGTTTCGCCACCTCATCAATTGCCATCCCAAAGTGCAATAAAAAAGTGCATTCGTGAGGATTGTAAGATGACGAAGAAAAAACTGACGCAAGTACCGACGGAGTTGTTGTCAGACGCAAACATCTATAAAGATCATTTTCTTGATCAAACTGCGCAACTAGACTGCACTACACTTCACTTTTTCGATGAGTCCGGTGCCAAGAATACTTCAGGAAATTGTGTATACGGTAATTCATATCTCGGCGAACCAGCCACTGAGTTCCAGCGCTACACCTCCAGTGCTAACTTCACGCTAAACCTGCTTCACTCAATGCAAGGAATTGATTACTACAATATTTTACGGGGCCCTTCTAATGGAATGGAAATGCTTAACTTTGTCCACAAGGCTTTAGCAGTAGAAAGAGCAGACGGTTCACCAATTCTAGAAGTCGGTGACTGTGTAGTAATGGATAACTGCGGATTTCACCACGGATACCAAGTCAAACCGATACTACGGGATACCTTTCAAGAACATGGCATCAATATTCTGTTCCAGCCTTCGTACTCACCGCACCTAAATACCTGCGAGTTTTGTTTCAACCAGATAAAATGCTACCTCAAACAAAATACATTGCTCACTCTCAATGAGACCGAAATAGCAATTGGCGAAGCTGTTTCCAAAATAGATGCTTCACATTCAGTCGCATATTTTACGAATTGTGGTTACTTGTAACATGATTAACAGCTTAGGGACCTGTCAATATTTAGTGGGGGGAGGGCCACCATCAGTTTGGGGGAGGGTCACTATTTTTTTAGTACCATTTGGGGAAGGCCATTATTTTTTAAATTGCCCGTCCTTTTTCGTGTTGTCAGAACAATGTGGTTGACAAAATATACACTTCAATATTGAGTTCTTGTCTCTTCAAAGACTGTATTATGACTATGCTTTTGTTCTTTGCTTTATTTGCTAAGTATTATCACTCCGAAGTGGGGAGAGTCACAATCATGTCGAAATCAAGTTTCTTCGCCGTAATCAGGCCGCAATTAAAATGTCAGAACCCAGCTAAGTATGTTGATCGTGGTGCATTGGATAGAGATCTAATGGTGTTACAGAGGGCTTTGCAAAATAAAGTTCCCGGAGATGAGGCAAATGATTGGAGACTTCCCAGCATAATTGAAGAATATAAGCGAGGAAATGTGTATCCTCTCTATGCTAACCAACCCCGGCAAAGCACGATGTCTGAGACATCAACTCCACCACAATCTTACGATTTGCAGCAACCTTCCTTTGACACTGCTTGGCCCGCTTATAACTTTCCAGACTCTGATGACTCATATTACAAGTACTAGTGACTAGTAACTATCTGATGATTTTGATTGTTATGTTGATGTTGTGTTCCTAATTTGTAATGCATGTTGCGTTCCTAATTTTGTTCTGTTACTGTCAGATGTCTGGCACCGAAATAAACATGTTGCATTTAATTTGTTTCTTGTCCTTGTCTCGTCTTTGAATGATAAAACGTAATATTTCCACCAGAATTAGAAACCGTCATTATAATTTCACTGGTAAATATTCCGCTATTGTAAGAAGCGGCCGACCGTGAGTTTTAACATTTTTGCAGGTACTTTGACGAAAACAAGGAAAAAAGTTAGAAAAAATGTCTCGGCCGTGTGAAATCACGGCGATACTTTGAAAAAAACGCAGGAAAATGGTAGAAAAAATGTCTAGGGCGTTGCTTCGAATCAAGGCAGTGATTGGCTAGTTCTGAAATAAGTACAAAACAAGTGAAAATAAAGTCAAAATAAAGCCAAAGCATTCATGGTTCGAGTGTCCGCGCTGTAAGGATTTGGGCTTCAAATTCCAAGTTCGTCTTTGGAGCCCCCGGTTCAAATCCCAGTCTTATGAATCTATTAGACGTAATTCATACAATTGGTATAAAGCAAATAAAGTGAAAAAACAACATATACTGTCCTGAAATCAACATCAGTTGAAGTCCACAGTTCGTGCCTTGAAAATCAAAAAACTTTATCCAAACACACATTTCAGCCCTTCAAAGATTTTCAATGATCTGTTCTCCGGTAGTCAAGTATTCTCTAAGGTTATTTCTTCTATTAATTGAAACTCTTACAAGCTATAAATCGAGCCATTTCGAAGAGTCATTCGACAAAGCTTTTAATATACAAGGCATGAACTTTGAGCCTATGGTTGTCCAAAGTTAGGTCAGCATACTAACAACAACACAATTTTATTCACCTGTTTACAAGCGAGCGCTGTGTTTGACAATTCTGCTTCGATCGCTACGAGTAAACTCGCGGTCACTGGACTCTAAGGCCTATAAAGAGTCAACACACGAACCTGCGTGACGAAAAACGTGACTGCCTGATGTAATATTGCATCATACTAAAGGCCGGTTTACACATGCGATTTTTGATGCGATTTGTCGCGGCGATTTAGCACGCAAGTGTAAACTACCTGCGATTACACGGCGATTTGTATGGCGATTTGTATGGCGAGTTGTAGGAGATGTATCAAATCGCAGCTGGTTTACACGGGCGATTTGGAATCGCCGCTAAATCCCCGCAACAAATAAATCGCATGTGTAAACGGGCCTTAAGGTTATCAGTATACCCCAAATGACCATCATGCGTTGGCGCTGTTTTACGGTCGGAGGTTTAACAAAAAACTCCAATAAAGTATATATTTTCCTGAAAGCTTAAGAATTGTAGATTACGAATATGTATTCATTTTAAGTAAAAAGATTAACGTGTTTCGAATATAGCGCTCAATTTCAAAAAGTATATTGGTCCACAAATCGAGTTCGTTTCCGGCCGGAATTGAACGGGAGAAAGCGAAAAACATCGCTACGTGTTCTTGACACCTTTCTCTAAAAAACTGTGTCGGGGAATTTTGATTACTTGTCTGGTTAGCTTTTAAACACACAGTTAAACTTTGAGGGTTGACAAAACATGCATTCTCTGTACGAAAATACTCATAACTTTCGAAGGAGGGAAAAAAATTAAAATTCCCCGACACAGTTTTTTTGTCAGACTATTGGAGAACATTCTCTCCAAATTACAGCGAAAAAGGTTGGAAATTTGTTGCAAACGAACTTGAAATGTGCGCTTCATTCGCTGAAATTTTAGTTTTGAGAAACAGGGGAATACATGTTTTGGGGCGTTCTTCCGGTCTGATGAGATTAAATACACAAGACGCGTGAAAATAATTATGCGTTGATCGATAAGAGAAGGCTCATCTTACTTTAATTAAACAGAGTACATATTGAATACAAATGACCTCAAATGCGCGCTTCTTATGGCTAGAGAAGAAAGTTCTCCTCTCACCGATCGTGCTACAAGTAAATTAAGAGTTTATGGCTTCAGTTTTCCCTCCATTTAGCTTCACTGTGGGATATTCGCCCACATGGATATGCAACCGGCGAGCGATTTTCAGTTGTCCTAATCAGTGATGCGATCCGGTGTCATTTGAAACCTGGTTTGAGACGAGTGCTTCGGCTCAATTCTTACCGAATAGTACAGCGGCTTAGCTCAAATTTTGAGAGAAGTGTGCACTTCGACCTAAAAGCATGAAACTTTCCACAGTTAACAAACATACCATAAGGTTTATTTTTAGATGTGGAGCCATCTGTGATTTGACCTATGACGTCACTAAAAGGTCAATGACGTCACAGAAATAAATGGCTAGTATTGACCATATATTTCTTACTAAAGTGCTGAAAAGAATATGTATTTAGTAGCAAAAGCTTGCAATCATCTTAATAAAGTACAAAATAAGACAACTTTACGCCTTGAGCTTATTTTATGGACTTTGACATTTGACCTTGGTTGACCTTAAATGTTAAAATTGAATCAGGATTAGCCTGGTTAAAATGCATGCCTAATGCACAAATGCAGATCGTATAACTGTACTCTGACTGTTTAGTTTGACGTTTTAGCTGTGTTTTAAGCTGTTTCAAGTGGCTGTTCCAAGCTACCTGTACTATTACCATTCTCCAGAATGCAAGAAGAGCGTGAGAGCAGTGCACGTCAATGCTCCCATGAGGTTTTTTTACAATTTTGAAAAGAGGATCTTCTCTGGGATGCTAAAGCTTTCAGTAGCTTTTCATCCATCTTTTCAGGACATTTTGATGTAATAACCATTTCTTGGCAGTTTTTGACGTTGCCATAGCAACCACATAATCATCAAAATTTTACATTTTCTTGTACTAATGATATTTTTTCCACCAACATTGCATTATTAGTGTGTTTTAACATCCCATTATTGCTTTGGAATGATTTTGTTTCAATTTATTACGCTCTTTTGTGTGGAAATAGTGAAACCCTTGATGGCGGATGTAATGACGTCATTTGGCGTCATATGAAGTCATAACAAGTAACTATATTTCTTGTAGAGCAAGTTCAGAGCTATCTATAGGGCATAATGCTTTTGATACATCTGTAATAACTAAAACCCAAGGGGGGGGGGGGGGGGGGTTCCATCAACCCCCAGTCCTTGTACGGTCGTCGGGGTACAGAGGGTAAACACACTTGCACCATCCTGCACAACCCTTTTTACACCGACAGTGTATGAACTCATAGCAATAAACCGAATCCTCTGTAAGGGTTGTCTACAGTGGTGCTATGGTAGTGGTATTCAGTCTAGGATCATCTCCTACAGGTGACATCTGGCATATACTCGATGGGGTTTGTCATCAATTTACATTACGGGACACAATGACATTGTTTGTGCACCTAAGATGCGTAGAGGATTGCTCTCAACAGCAGCAGTCAACAATATTGAATACAGCCCTAGTTTTGCAAAGTCAATCTATTTAAGTTATTTATTTTACATGGCAAAGTCATTCTGGTCAGGATGATTTGATCAGTGATATAGTTGAGGACGAGAAGGGACGATGTGTCAACACTAATACATAATGTAGTATTGATAGATCTGTATTTGCATACACTGGGAGTTTCATTGGTTAGAAGACAGTGGATGGACTGGCGCACATATCCAAGCAAACGTTGCTAGCCCTAGTATAGAAGGTATTTTAGCTAAAGTCATCCATGTGACCAAAACCCAGCACGCACATCATGTCACACCGCTGCGAGTCTCTATGCATTCCTCCAAAAAGCCTAATCATTCTTGTCCCCAGAGGCCACGATCCTTTTTGTCAGCACCAAGAATCAAGACCTCTGGCTGGTTCCAAAACCGGATGTCCGCGAATCTCAGACTAACCGTCAAATCTGATTGGCTGAGAATACAGTACGAGTACTCTGAGAATGCTCAACAAATTGGGACCGGCCAGAGTCTCAATTCTTGGTGCTGACCAAAAGGATTGTGGCCTCTGGGGATGAGAATGAGCCTATGTGGAAAGCCCAGGGTCAGCTGTGACAGCCATGATATCTGCCCCTTAAAGAATGTTGTGCAATGTAGTCAAGTCGCAGTGTCCATTTCAAATACCGGTTGAAGACCTTAGTCTTTTATCGAGAAATATTGTGGTCAGATCTATTCGAGATGGCAATTTTCAGCTATAAATAGAGTTCTGATAAAGGTCATGCCCTGGACTGTTTGCTCTTGATCATACCCACTACTCCAGATATTAATGACGGGGAGATATAGACCCCAAAAAGTCCAATGTCCCAAAACGTAACCCCCAAAAAGTCTGGCTTTTTTCTCTAAATAAATAATAAGTAGATACAACATCAAGAAAGTACACAGTAGTTGATGTGTCCACCTTTATTCATTGTTTGATATAAAGCTAATTAAGTCAAGGCTATGCCTTTCATCAACCCTAAAAATGTCCCCGCCAAAATCTTTCTATACCCCCCCAAAAAAACTGCCAGAACATTTATAGCCCCCCAAAAGTCCCCAAATTGCTAATTTGATTTTCAAACCCCCAAAAGGTTCTTTACACCTCCTCGTCACTAATATACCTGCACTCCTGTTGTTGATGCAATATGTTTGGATGCATACTGCTGTAGTTGTTCAATCCTGGCACGGTTGAGACTTTCCAAGATTATGCTGATCTGGTATTTCAACCGTATGTGACATCTCAACTAGAATCAGCTGACAGAGTGGGCAGGGTCTAGGATGTGTACATTCCAAACAGTTTGAAGAACACAACTAGAGAAAAGCGAGGGAAGGGTGTGCGGTGTGCGCAGGCGAGTGCGGCTATCAACAACAGTGATTCTGAGAGCTGATTCTGGTCAGTTTTTAGTCCCAACAAGTTTACAAGTCAACCAAGTACAGATAAAGCCATCTACACAACAGGTGGTAGAGATTTTCTTAATACACTGGTAGAGGTGGATGTTGCAAATTTGATCCCATGCTAGCAGACACCTATCTCCTTCTGCACATTGCAAACAGAGGATGTAGGACAGTATGTGTGCACATTGTTGAAGCAGAAGTCGTAGTGTTGCCCATTGCTACTTTTGACAAGATTAAGCCCAATGAATTGTGGGTGGCTTTTGGTAACGGCACAAGTTTCAAATATGTTCCTGTCCATCAGCTTGTTGACTCGATTGAGCTCTAGATGTACAGCACTCTACCTGTCTTCCATGTCCTGACAGTGTGCGATACCGTCTTGTCATTCAGTAGTATAGGTTAAGAAAATTTCCTGGGACACATGACTGAGTTTTCCCAGAAGTTACCAATGCATTTGAAGACATCATACAGATGCCTAGTGATATAGACAATGCCGTTCTGCCACTGCTTGAGTGGTTTAAGGTGCTGCTGTATGAGCACAGAAGTCAACAGCGCCTGTAAACATCTGTACAAGTTTTTCCACTCTTCGTGAAGTCTTAAGAATATATCACCGACCCAAGCAGTGCTGATACAACATATGTGAGCCTGTTTATCAGGCAAACACCCGGAACCAGGTCCTAATTACAGATCCTGATTCTCAGCTACTTTACCTTTAGTTAAAGCCCTTCTAACTGGGGCTAGAAACAAAGTAGTAAAGGGTAGGCACCACTGTATACAACCCTTACAAAGGCTTCGTGTTATTGCTATGAGTTGATGCACTGACTGCAGGTTCAAGAAGGATTGTGCAGGACGATGCAAGTGTGTTAAGTCCTCAAGCCTTAAAAAGGCCTGGGTGCAGGGAAATCATGGTTGATAAGCAATATCTCAGGTTAGATTTGTTCTACCAGCTGAATTTTTTCCTGATTATAAAACTCGATATTTTTTTTTGTATATATCTTTTTTTGATCACGTAGCATGTCACGTGATAGTTTTCGTAAAATTTCGTAAATAAGCGACTTGTACTTGTATTCATCAATAAATGAGTGTTTTCGATAGTGTAAAGTTATTTACCTGCCTTTGGAATGATCATCCATGATTTCGATATAAGTAATTAAAAGTCTTTTTTTTTTTTTTTTTTCAAGAAATGACCTTTGCCCTATAATTTTTTTCAGAAATGAGGGACGGTCATTCCAAACGTGAAGGGCTGGAAATATTTGACCTGCATCTAAAAAGCCTTTTTGTTTGATGATTTCACTGAACACCACCGGCAATTCCCCAAATATTGGCTATTTTCTGCCAAATGTCGCGTGGCATGTCACGTGACCTGCCAGAAGCCCTAATACCACCTTAAAATATCAAGGACGTTAAAACCTAACTGTGTGATAAATTTTGGTTGCATTGCCATTCTTGTCACCAGAAATATATCAAATAAACTTATTTTTCCCAGTAAAAGTATTTGACCCAGGCATTAATGTGCTTGAGTCAGTATTGACGTGCACTGCTCTCTGCTCATGTTCATGGAGAATGTACCAGTAGCTTGAAACAGCCACGCGAAACAGCTTAGAACACAGTTAAAACTTCAAACTAAACAGTCAGAGTATAGTTATACGATCTGCATTTGTTACATAAGGCATACATTTTAACCAGGCTAATCCGGATTCAATTTTAACATTTAAAGGTCAACCAAGGTCAAAGGTCAAAGTCCATAAAAATAAGCCCAAAGCATTAAGTTGTCTTATTTTGTACTTTATTAAGATGATTGCAAGCTTTTACTACCAAATAGATATTCTTTTCAGTATTTTAGTAAGAAATATATGGTCAATACTAGCCACTTCTTTCTGTGTGACGTCATTGACCTTTTAGTGACGTCATAGGTCAAATCTCAGATGGCTCCACATCTAAAAATAAACCTTATGGTATGTTTATCAACTGTGGAAAGTTTCATGCTTTTAGGTCAAAGTGCACACTTCTTGATATTAGCCGCTGTACTAGAACAATTTCCCATTTCGGTATATTCTTACTTGAAAACGCGGACACAGTCTCTTAATATGTTTCTATGAACATGAACATTGCAAGATGCGGCTTTCGAATTTCGGGTGAATCTACAAACATGTCGGCCCTCATGTTACGTGACTTTTTATACGTACATGTTGACAAACTGTTGACGGCTCTCGATTATAAATAATTAATGGCGAGAATCGTTTTTTCTTCATAACTTTCTTTAGAAGCAATCTTTTTTCATGAAACTTTTTGGAAATGAAAGGTCTTGATGTAATCTATCTGAAGATAACAAAAAGTAAAATCTTGCAAAATGGTCAAATTTGGGGTATACTGATACCTTAAGGAAGACAGAGAAATTCCCTTGTGGTTAATTTTCATGTTCAACGAGGGAAAAAATGTGTTTTCGCTCAACGTGAAAATAAATTGTGAATGACATATATGCTGTGGAATTGTGTTAAGAAAAACTATTATGTTTTTGGGACCGGGTTTTATAGTTCGTTTACTGGTTGAGGTGCATGTATTAAACAGAACAGAAATTCTCCAGTGGCTATTTATTTGCATGTCTCCTGACCGCTTGAGGTGCATGTATTAAACAGAACAGAAATCCTCTAGTGGCTATTTATTTGCATGTCTCCTGGCTTCGTTTACAATGTAATGGGAAAACCCCTTTTGATCAAAAGGTCAGTCATGCGTTTTTCCTCGTAAATAAATTGACATACTGTGATTGTATGAAGAAAAACTGTTATTTTCCATTGTCTAATTCAATATTTCGAATGTTTCTTTGAAGAGTACTGACACGACACGAAAATCGAAATTTTCTCTAAAAGTAGAAAGAAATTCTACAGAAAGACTGTGGAAGAGAAATTCTCCAGTGGCTAATTTTAGACACTCTCGGATTGCATCATGTCAACCGTGTGGATTTCGCTTGTTTCTTTGTAAAAAACATGAAAAGAGCAGCACTTACGAAAATAAATCGAAATTTTCTCTAAAAGTAGGAAGAAATTATCCAGAAAGCTTGTGGAAGAGAAATTCTCTAGTGGCTAATTTTAGACAATGCAATGCAATGTCAACTGGGGAAAGTGCAGTGACTACGAAAAAAAAACAAGTAGTCACGCCAGTCTCGCTAAAGTCCGCAGTTTGCGTGAAACCGGAAGCCGATTCCCCGCTGGGATCGAATAACGCGCCAAGGTCACACCGCCAAATTTAGCACATTTTGCAACAACACTGCTGTTCACTGCTGTGGGACATTTGTCTTTGCTTTTTTCAATGCGATTCCTATAATAAACTCAATACATGTACGCACTTACACGACACTACAGAAGGCCTGTGGAAGAGAAATTCTCTACTGGCTAATTTTAGACCGAGATGCGATAACATCATGTCAACCGTGTAGAGGGCTAGGGCTAGCGACATGAAAAAAAAAGTCCATTTCTTGAAGCGGCTCGATGCCCATATAAGGCCGCTTAAAAATGAGAAAATTTATAATTGAATGCATAAATTAATATTCATAAGTTAAAGTTTACAGCCCATCGACCAAGTGAGCAAGTGAAAATTTGCATATCAGTTTCCACAGCTAAACTCATTTCCTTGCATTCACTCATAAAAATGAGATTTGGTCACAAAACACAGCAAGTGATACTCTGGGCACCCGTTTCTCGTTGCAGCCTTGTCTTGGAATTTATGATGAACATTCCCTCAAAAACTATTAAAATGAGGCAGCTACTCCACAACTTTGGGGATGATCCCATACAAACGTAGAAAATTGACTCTAGATACTTGCTTACAAATTATTACGGAAAACAGATAAGGGAGACTATAAGTAGTGTTAATTAGTGGATACTGTTGCAACCTCATGCAGGAAGACCAATATATTTCATGAGCATCAAATACCATCCGATAAATGCAGTTCTGACTCACATACTGCTCTATCTAAACTTAGTTGAACAATACAAAAATTAAAAAAAATCATGCCACTATTGGAAATCCTAGATACTACAGGAATAGAAAGAAATTTAAGTCCCAAGTTAATTTTGATCGCTCTCTTCAACAAAGCTAGGTAGGCTTGTAGACACAGCTGTAGGAGAAGTTGTTAAAGGAAAACTCCGTCTGTATTTGTTGCTGCTGGATGCAGTAATTGGGTTACATAAGCAAGAAAAAGAGATTGTGAAAGGTAATTGCAAATTGCCCAAAAACAAGAAGCCAAGAGCCAAAGGAATGAGGTATCATCCTTAGGTCATTAAGTGTTGTTCTTTGGCTAGTAAACGTAGGTAAAAAGGTTACGAAACAATTCCGATCATACTCCCACTGCCTCACTGGCAAACAATTAAGCAATATTGACAAGTTAGTTCTTCTTTTGACCCAATAAACAAAGAAAACCAGAAAAGAATGGTTCAAGAAATGGAAAGACGAAAATGTAAAGGAATTGGCGGGGATGATTATTCAAGAAGGAATAGTAGTTTGCAAAAGAACTGGAGAATTAGTTGGTTTTGAGAATATTGACATTCTAAAGGAATAACTAATGATTTAGATTTCATATATCAGAATGAAAACAATGACAAATATATATATTTTAATATAGACTCTTCAGAGTGAAAGTAATTCTTATGAATACCCAATGAGTAAAAAGCAGTTGACAGCAAAAATGGTATGCCAGTTATTTTTTATTCTATTGAAGGTGACTTCTCGTGGCCTGCTGACAGTTTTCCAGTGCAACAAATGAACAGTGGAAAACTCAAAGTGTTAGTTTGGAAAGTAATATTGAAGTACTTTCTAAGACAACTATAAAAGATAAAAATATTCAGGTACTTTATGGTGTTTGTGATGGCTCCTCTTACTCTCACACATTATTTCACAAATCAAATGTTCAAAACTGGGTGTACAACAATGTACCAATCCAGTGGCCCTCTGACTACCCCCATCTTATAAAAACATTGAGAAATTTCATTGTTTTTTTTGTTTTCTTTTGTTTTTTTTAAAGTTTATTTGCTCATTTACAACACTTTACATACAATACTTAGTACAATACATTACCAACTTATATTACAATGTGTTTTGATTATGTACACTACATTACACTATTAATTTACAATACATTACACTACACTACATTAATAGGGAGAAAACAAGTAATAAAAGGAAACGAAAAAACCCCTACTCTACTACTATGTTACGGTAGGACAAAAAACAAAAAAACAACAAAAAAACTAGCACCACCAACAAAAAAAACTTAGTTAAATAGTAATTCGGAAGTGCAATTGGGCAGAAAAAAAAAGGTCAAGAGATCGAGCTAAAAGAGAGAATCCGTGAAAGGTTGCATATATTTCAGGAGAACAGGAACACGTTTACTAGCTTTCTAATTAAATAGAGAGATTACAAGAAAGGCTCAAGAGGCTCCCATTTTTTGTGGCTAGCTGTTGTATTGCTATTGTTTTCTAATTCTTGAATATATCTCAGATAGCGTAAGAAATTATTTAATTTTGGATCACATTCTTTCAGTCTTCATAACCAGATATAGTATTTAGCGTTTAAACAGCAAAAGTTTATTTGAAGTTTATATTTAGAGCTATCCGGCTTCAGACCTACAATGCAGGTCATAAGTAGTTGGGACACTTGTGAAAACTGTATGAGAAATAACAAAATAATAATTTATTAGTACTTTTGTTGATTTTGTAGCTTATATTCGACTCCCCCCCTCCCCCAAAACAGTGTTGAAAAATATACATAAACATTCTTTGTATAACGTGTGTGTAATGGTCAAAACTCAACACTGCTTGAGGGGGGAGGGGGGAGGGTAGACATTTTCACTAACATCGCGTTAAGTGTCCCAACACTTATGACCCGCATTGTCTGAAAACCACTACTTTCAGAAAACTACTCTCAGCGTTGTCAATCAATAATAAGTTGCCACCATTACTATAACATGGAAGTCACGAACGTAATATAAGATGTTTTACACGATAAAAGGAAATGTTTAGCCCGTATACGAACTTGCGCGCGGACGGCATTATAAAACTGTTTAGTACTGTGACGTGAACTTTTTTCATTCGAATTGTGTTGATCACAAAACTCTGCGAATGGCAGTTATTGCAAAGTTTTTGGAAGAAACAACTATTAAGATGGTTTTTACCAAGCAAATAACGGCATCCAAAAGAGCTTTAGCATGGTATTTGAATAAATACCACAAATTATCGTATAGACGCATTGCACATGATTGTGGAATCTCGAAATCATCTGTTCAAAGAATATGTAGTGATGAACTTCCTGGAAGTGCTACAGAGAGTAGAAGCTGTAAGAAAACCGGGAGACCAAGACACGTAAGTCAACGCGACTTGAGAACACTGATTCGAACAATGAAGAGATTGAGAAAGAATAATGTTCACATGACAGTGAAGGGCCTGGTAGAAGAGAGTGGCCTTAGTTTTCAATCAGCAAGTAGAAGGACATATTCACGCTGTCTTAATCAGCTGGGCTACTCGTATTTTTCTGCCAGGAGGAAGGGGATTCTTAGTGAAAAGGACAAAAAGGTACGATTACAATTTGCCCGAAAAATGAAAAAGGAGGCTGTCAGAAATCCAGAATTCTGGACTAATGAAATTTCCTTTTATCTGGATGGGGTTTCGTTCGTTCACAAGTATAACCCCAAGAGCGGCGCAGCATCCAACAAATCAAGGTATGGCGAAAAAAAGAGGAAGGTCTTCAAGTTACATCGAAAGGTTCGAAGGAATTGGCCGGAGGTAGAAGATTGCACGTTCTAGTGGCCATAGCGTATGGGAAGGGAGCAATTCTGAAAGTACCGTATGAAAAAATGACCGGAACCTTTTTCGGAGACTTTATACGGAACATTTTAACATTACTTTCGCACAAGCTGGTCCGAAAACAAACGGAAGACGTGTATTTATAATGGATAACGACCCCTCTCAAACGAGCAGGTCAGCTAAGGCTGCACTAAAAGATATTGAGGCGGAATTTCATGAAATTCCACCTCGTTCAGCAGACCTCAACCCAATTGAGAACTACTTTCATCTTGTAAAGCGATATTTAGAATCCGAAGCAATATCTAGAAACATCACGAGGGAATCGTTTGAGGAATTTCAAGTTAGAGTTTTGAGAGCGTTTGATAGTATTCCCATTGACACTATAGATAAAACAATTTCCAGTATGAACAAAAGGATAGAAGCTATCCTTGTCACTAAGGGAAATAGAACAAAATATTAATCACGAAATTGTAACTGTGAAGCCAGGTCCACTTTTTTATTTATGCTTTACTTTATGCTTGGAATTCTTAAGGGTCTTTTAAAACTGTAACATATTAAACGTACACAAAAAGTGTTGCGTTACAGTGAGTTAATATTTTGAACAAGTAACATTACTCCCGTTACGCAGCACAGTTCTCCACTTGTAATGTATTTTTCTTCGTCGTTGGCAATTAATAATAAAGAATTTATATAAACCTGATAAAAACATGAACAATATACTATACAAAATACTACATTCCTTTACAAAATTATATCTACAAGTGGGATTTCGAACAGTGCTCCACTGAAACGTCACATAAAACAACATATTTTGTATAAACTCTACAATAAACATCTGATGGAGCACTGTTCATTTTCTAACTTCACACACCTTGCTCTATACATATTTGAACAGAAATTAGAATATAATTACATTCTCTTTACTTGTATATGATAAATGAGATCTAAAAACCTTTTACTACAGTTTAAAAATGACATTTTTTAATGGAGCACTGTCGGGAGCACTGTCAAAGAATGTCACGGTGAATGCGTGATTTCACGCTATTCTGTGCGTGTGTGTCATTTGAATTGTTGACATTCGGCTTTCCTTCTTTTCATTTATTTTCCAGAATTAGTTTGGCAAAACATCTTGGGCAGGGATTTAGACGAATTTGATCTTTTTGTGGTATTTGTTTCCAGAAATGCCACCAACACCAACGGACCGACATCATCTGAGTGTTGGCCTGATCGATTGACCCTCCTTTCACTAACACTAGCGGAGCATCCGCGGTCGCGAAGAAAGGCGTGTCTTTGTCGAATTCGATGTCTTTGCTGCAAAAGTTTTTAGGTGCTGGAAGGTGAACGATGTCACCTTCCAAAATCTGAAGCAAATCTGACCAAGGAATGATAGAAGGGCTCCAGCGGAAGTCGTTCAACATGATAACCTCGCTCTGTTCGGCTCCGACCCACGCGAAAGTACCCGTTGCCGGGTTACAGAAAGCTCGGTAAATACATTTTAGCGGAGATAAAATGAAGGTTTTCCCTGCATTGGCTGGACCGTGCACGAAAACGTTTCGGTACTTTGCTCGTCCTAGGTGAAGTGCTGTGTAAATAGACTGACAGAAGTGATTCAGCGAAATGACATTGTTTTCGATTAAACTTTTCGCGCACTGTAACCATCGCTCATTGCATTCGTTTGCACAATCGCCATTGTAAGCCTCATCGAGCAACTCTAAACGGCTTTTCTTGCTCCTTGCTAGTTGGGTTTCTGCCTCTGAAAATTCTTTAGCCAATTGTAATGCCTCATCCACAACTCTTTGACCTCTATTGGCAATGAATTCGGCGAGATTTGTTTTTCCAGCGCGATTTTGCTGAACAGCCAAAGCTACCAATTGTAATCGTGACGTTATGCCGCGCGTCTGAATAAGTTGAGTAATATCGTAAACAGACATCCGTTTCCGTGCGGCCTTCTTGCTTCTTGCTCCACTCTCTGTTTGTTTACCCTTTCTCTTTCTTTCTGCTATGGCCTTTTCAGTTCGGGGTTCACAACTGTCGTTGAGGTCTGGGTGGTTATCTGACAACAGCGGTTCCGCGTCTTCTTTAACAGTGTACCTGTACGCACTATAATAGGTGCTATGAACATCGCTAAAGTTCACCTGAATATGAAATTCCTTGTCTAGGAAAGAGCGAACACCCGACCATCTCGATTTTCTGGACAGTTTTACAGCCATGTGGTAATGACTACCGCGTTCTCGCTCAGAATCATCATTGTGAAGCTCAACAGAAACAACCCAGTGTAACACTTTTGCCACAGTTGTTCTTTCAAATGCAGTAACTATTGCTGTGGCAAAGCTTTCCCGAGTTGGGAAAGAAGTAAGATTTGCCCTACTATAGGTTATTAAATAAACCTGTCTCTGTTGTCGAATTCCTACGCTTTCCATAGCAGAGTTGCAGTTTCGTGAAACTTCCCTGAACTGAAGACTAGACTCTATGTTGAACCACAGACATACCAATCATTGTTTTAGTGGTAAACTGTGTTTATTTAGTGCTCTATCGCCTTCTAAATAGTGAATAGAATGAGGACACGAGAATAATAGGAACTGTGAATTTTTTATCCTGTGGAGAAACAAAAATGTCAAGAAAGTGCGCAAACTGAAAAGTAAGGCCTTCACAAACACAATAAAATATATCTGTTGTAAAGAATACCTCAAACTTTCACGCGCTTTTCAGACAAAAAAAATAATAAGTCAGAACTCAGCGTTTTATGTATTTCGAATAGCCGTATGATAATAATTTTTTTTCCAGTATATAACTGTTTGGACTATGACAAACATTTTTCAGTTACCAATGTAAAAGATCTTGGACTATTTCATTGTATAATACAATGTTGTTTGCATTATTTCTCTTTAAGTTCATTTCAGACAATGCAGGTCATAAGTAGTTGGGACACTTGTGAAAACTGTATGAGAAATAACAAAATAATAATTTATTAGTACTTTTGTTGATTTTGTAGCTTATATTCGACTCCCCCCCTCCCCCAAAACAGTGTTGAAAAATATACATAAACATTCTTTGTATAACGTGTGTGTAATGGTCAAAACTCAACACTGCTTGAGGGGGGAGGGGGGAGGGTAGACATTTTCACTAACATCGCGTTAAGTGTCCCAACACTTATGACCCGCATTGTAGAGCTGTGTCAGGCTGTAAGGGTTTTCTCTTTTACAATTACTTGGCATATCTCCAGCCATGAATTTAGACTGATCCAGAAAGATTGAGTTTTTGGGGCAGTCCCAAAATAGGTGAATCAGTTTTTCTATTTCTCCTTGACAGAAGGTACATTTCTCGCTATCGACAAATCCAATTTTTTTCAGAAAATTATTAGTTGATAGTCATCTGTGTAAAAATTTAAAATTGAAAGCTATAAGTTTTGAACTCTTTGTACATTGAAAGGATAACTGATAAGCAGCTTTCCAATTAATCTCTTGCTTTGGTGCAAAGACGACGTCTTCGCGCCACTTTTGTTGACTAGACTTCAGTAATTCGCCCTTTTTTATACAAGTTTCTTATATACAATTCTACTTGGTTTTGAGCTTGCTAAAATTTGGACAAAAAGCTTTCATTCTTAAGCGGGATTGTATTTTGAGAAATGTGTCTTTTCAATAATTTGGTGGCAGAAATGATTCCAAGAAAAGTTAAAGACTGAGCTATCAGATTATATTTATTTTGGAAGGCAACAAGTGAAAGGAAATTGCAGGAGTCATCCATGAGATGCTTTACTTTTGTTATTCCCTTGTTAAACCAGTCTTTATAGATTTCTATTCTTATATGGGAGTTGTACCATAAGGGTGATGACAAAAAGTGATCTTCTGACTTAACAGATTCCTCAAAATTAACTTCTGACCAGATTTCAAGAACTTCTTTGACAAATGGGTCCGATACCTTAATTAGGTTGCAACTGTCTTTTTTGTTGAGATTTCCAATTAGCGTTATTTCGCCCCCATATTTTAAGTTCTAAGTCAAAAAAAGTTTTCCATCCTCCCTGATTTTCTGTGTCTAAGTACTTTTTAATCCAGATAGCTTTGAGAGATCTATTAAAAGAGGCTATATCAATCATTTTTAGTCCTCCTTCAGAGTAATCATTAATCATAACATTTCGTTTATTTTGTCTCCTTTGTCATTCCATAGAAAGTTGTAAAACATTACATTTATCTCTTTAATTGCTACCTGATTTGTTGGCAAAGGTGAAAATATGTATACCAGTTGTGATGCTACGAGGCTTTTCAAAACCGTAATTTTCCCTAACAGACCGAGTCTACGAAGTTTCCAGCAGCCTAGGATTGCCTTTATTTTTTCCAATTTATCCTCATAGTTCAGAGAGACGGTTATATCAGGGTCTGTTGAGAGCCACACTTCTAAGGCTTTGACTTTTTTTTTCGGCCATTTGAAATCCTTTTCCGGAGAAAGTTTAAAGTTGCTATCTACATTGGAGCCTATCCATAAAGCCTCTGTCTTTTTAACTGTTAAGTTTGAGACGCGGAAATATTGCCAAAAAGTTCTATCATCATCAAAGATTCTAGAAACGATTCTTCAGTTCCGTCTAAAATCAGGGTTGTGTCATCTCCATATTGGCTCAGTTTAATCTCCTTATCATTTAAGTTTATGCCGCGAATTTCTTTCTTTTTGCGCATAGCGTCAGCAAGTATTTCTACTGAGAGAATAAATAAATAAGGTGACAAAGGGCAGCCTTGCCTGACTCCTCGGTTAAGTTTAAAAAAATTACTCGCCCATCCATTGTTTTAGAGTGCAACTTTCGATATTACAGTAAAATACTTTTAACCAATTCCGTAATGATGTGCCGAACCCAAAATGCTGGAAAGTTTTATTAATAAAGGGCCATTCTAGTGTGTCAAAGGCTTTCTCAAAATCAAGAAAGAGAAGTAGTCCCGGCATGTTTTTCGCTGGCCGTGTATTTAATAACGCTATCTATTAAACAGATATTCTCTCCGATAAATCTGCCTTTAATAAAGCCTGTTTAGTCGTTGAAGATAAGCTTTGGAAGAAAGTTTTTAATGCGGCTTGCTATAGCTTTTGTTGCAATCTTATAATCGCAATTTAAAAGCATTAATTAATGGTTGCCAATTCTTTCTTGAATTAAGGTCAGAATCCTTTTTTGGTATAAGTTTAAAAATTCCCCGTCTTTGTGTTATTGAAAGCTTTCCTGTTTCATAAGAGTAGTTTAAAGAGTTTATCAATATTTCTGCCAAATCATTCCAGAAGTCTTTATAGAATTCACAAGGTAGACCATCAGTTCCTGGAGATTTATCAGATGCCATGCTTTTTAGAGCTTCTAAACATTCTTTTCTGCTTAACAGCCCCTCGCAGAGTAATTGTTCATCTTTATTTAAACATTTTTCACTTTGTAGTTGTGGAAAGAAACAGTCCACCTTCAAAATTGTCAGTATCCTGCTTTGGAGCTGTAAAGATTTTGGTAAAACGATTTGCATTCGTTTAAAATCTCCTTGTCCGTACACACGAAATCATTATCGTTGACTTTTGTTTCCTTGTTTATAGTGTCTCTTTTCCAGATTAAGGAAGTATTTAGTGTTTTTTCTCACCTTCATTATACCATTGAGATTTGGATCTGAGAATCGCTCCTTTGTTCCGGTATTCAATTATTGTCTCTAGTTCGCGTTTCTGTGTCTCAAGGTCAGGCCAATCTTTTTGTCTTTGGATTTCATTAGCATATAAGACGCTTTTCTAGCTTTGCAATTGATTGTTCAATTTCCTCTTCATTTTTTGCCATTTTCTTCTTTTTGGTGGTTCCAAATTTCAAAGATTGCTCTCTCACTTTCATTTTCCCATTTCCCATAGTAAGTTAGGATTAACATAATCATCTTTCGCGGTATTCATCCTTAGTTTGATTTATGATTGATTTTATCTGATTAACATACTCCATGTCGTTTAAGAAAGAGGTGTTAAGTTTCCAGAAACCATGACCTCTAGTATTGGAATGCAGGGAAAATTTGTAAAGTAATCATAGAATGGTCCGTTTTATATCCTGGAAATATGTCTGCGCTTATGGTATTACAAAAAAGTGCTCTGGTTTACTAGAAAAAAAAATCTAGCCTGCAATGGACTTTAGGTTTTTTTCTGTCGCCATGTGTATCTAGAGCATTCAGGGTTTAAAGATCTCCATGCATCTATCAAATCTAAGTTTTCAGAAAAATCGTACACAACTTCCAGCGATTTTTTGTGCGATCTGGCAAGGCCACCTTTTTTATCTTTTTCAACGTCAAGTACAAGATTAAAAGTCGCCACCGATTATTATCTCTTCGCATTTGAAGCCAAGCAGCTGATTAAAAAAAGAGGTGAAGAAATTTGGATCATCTTCGTTTGGTGCATATATATTTGCCAAGGTTATGTGTTTACCATTTGTAGTCAAGTCACATATTATGAAGCGTCCCTCGGGATCAGAATAAGTTGTCAAAATTTGGAAGCTAAAGTTGTTGTTAAAAAGTATGGCAACACCTGCCTTTGCGCTAGAGCAGCAACTGAATAAGGCTTGATAACCCCATTCAGCCCGCCAATCATGCATATTGTCTTCAGTACAATGGGCTTCTTGAACAAAATATATTGACATGTTTTTATATTTGAGCCAGTTAAAACATTCTCGTCTCTTAACCTTGTTTCCTAGCCCCCGTACATTAATAGATCCTATTTTTAAGATTCATTTTTTCTTATTGATTTTTTGTTCAATTTGAACGCATTTGACCATAAAACGCCCAATAGCACTATTGAAATAAATTTTAAAGGTGTAACTTGGTAAAGAAAAACTAACACAGAAATAAGTAAACATGAAACTACTTGTAAACAGATATACATATAAAACAACACCAATTAAGCTTACATTAATGCTAAAATTTATACTTAGTTTGGGAGGTCTCCCGACCAAAGCACGTCTTTTGCACGTCTTATTTAGTGATTAGATGTTGAGCCTCTCATCAGCAGATTATTCTGATATTAGGTGAAGCTGTCTTTGTTCATGAGCTTGTTTGTATCGTTGACTGTCAATGTATAGCTTGTCATAGACGAGTTTTGTGTCGTGCCCCTCTTTCTTTGCTTCTTTTAAAACTTTCACTAAGCCTCTTCGTATTTCCACTATCTCTCGAGGAAAGTCTTGTGAGATTCCAAAGGCTGATCCAGCAAGAGTACGGGCATTAGATAATATGAGCTCTTTACCCTTGTAGAAGCTAAACTTTGCTATAATCGGGCACGGCTTCTCCTCATTTGCATTTCTTTTACCAAGACGATGTGCACGTTCTATCGAAATTCCATCAACGTCTTCCTGTCTCAACTTTAGGTTCTCTTCTAGAAAAGAGTAGAGCAATGCTTCGGTCTTGGCACTGGATTCATTTATTTTCTTCAGAAATGCCATAGAAGATTAAATTATTTCCCGACTGTGGCTTTCTAGTCTAATTGCACGCTCCTTCTCAGTGCTCATACTTGTTGTCAAGTCATTCACACCTTTCTTCAGCTCAGAGATCATCTTTTCTTGAGCGTCAGCACGTTCAGTCAGAGCTTTGATGGACCCATGAGCAAATTCAAGGCTTTGTCCAAGATCAGCATTTACTTTCTCCAGCTGCTTTTGCTTTTCTTTAATCTCGTCAATTTCTGCTATCCGCGCTAGGGCCAGGTCAAGTTTACGATTCATATCGGCTATAATGTCGGCCATATTACGGCAACTGCTGCAGCATTCTTTATCTTCGGTCTGTGAGCCTGATCCTCTTCTCCTAGGCCTCTTTCGACTTGTATCTTGTATCACTGTATCTTCCTCTTGGTCTGCCATGGTGCTTTGGCGTTTGGAGGCGTCTTATTAAGCCATTTTGGACGAGAAAGTCTCAGAGTATCGAAAGACACGTCCGTTCGCTCCGCTTCATTGTTCATCCAGACAGGAATATGCAATGGTCAGAACAGAAAATAATATCCCAACACCTTGTTGATGTTATTGAACAAAAACAAAACAAAACTGCCTGGAAACATATCGAGTGCAAGCTGAGTGCAAGAACAAAAATAAAATATTTGCTTGCAACTATAATTTTTATGTTTGTTTCTCCCTGTTCACTGTCTTCTTAATCCAAGTAGGCCTGGGTCTTGGGGAGGAGTTATTGAGGATTAACTTTAACCCCCTCTTAAGCTTGAGCGTGGGTCATATGACCAACCAAGCCATGTGCCTGTCCCGAACCATCTGCAGTGAAAACTTATTTTCATTCATTCGAGGTATAAAGTAAGCTAATTTTTTAAATGGCTTTTTCACCCCCCAAAGTCCCTTTTTGAGGTAATTTGTTTATCAGGAGATTAAAGGAGGATATTAAGTGGAATTTCAACTCCCGAGCGGCTGAAGATTTCAACCTTTCGAGTGACCCTATCGTCTATTTCCATGGCATTGGTGGTTGTATGGTTCAGAAATTATGCCAAGATGATATTGGCTTGACCTACTGCTAGAGGTAGTTGGGTCAGGTTCATTTTTTTGTTAGACTCCTTTTCCGTTTGTGTCATCAGTGTGTGCGAAGATACCTTGTATTCGAGCACCGCTTTTCAATGCAGGCAGCTCCAATCCTTAACCAATCTATTAATGGGATATTTGAGTCCATTCCTAATGTTTTTTGTTGACAACACAGAGGCTTTGGTAATCCTTGAGTCAACCCCTATTGACCCGACGGAGTTCATGTGAACTCTTTCGGCCAGTATGGTTATACCGCAGTTATCAGGGCACCATTTTGAAGGCTAGCCGCATGCTTTGATTTACTATCCATCACTCTTGTCTTGCTATAAGTGCTTCTGTGTACACCTCACTGTCACAATTTTTCTCATTTGAGATAGTTAGCATGAGCGGCTGTTTCCTATGAGTTATTTATCAATTTTACAAGGCTTAATTTTTACCCCAATTTTGTCTTTAGTTCTATCGAGTCCTCCTCCTCATGTTGATCTATTACATTTATATTGAGCCTGTTGCTCAATGTTATTACAGTTGAAACCCGCTAATTCGAACTCCGTTATTTCGAATTCCCCGTTATTTTGAACTCAACCCCATTTCCCTAGGATTTGTCCCTGTTTTTTCAGTCATTTGCTATCGGCTATTTTGAACTCGATTATTTCGAATTCCCTGCTATTTCAAACTAATTGTGTTTCCCTTGGCCTAAAATCAACCCCATTATTTTAAACTCTAATTTAAATAGTTGATGGCCAAATATCAGGCAGCATCAGAACAAAGTTGGAAGCGCACTGAACTTATTTTAGAACCTTTTTATTACACTTATTTTGTAATTTAAATATCTTGTTCCATTGCACACAGTTCCGGTTGTCAATAACAGTATAGAAATTTGATATTCCATAACGAATGTACTATGTTTTGTCAATTTCTTGAAATAACAATTGTATAAGGTACAAGTTATTCCATCATGTTAATTATTATGATTATTTTGATATTTAACACTGCCCCGGTTATTTCGAACCCCGCTAATTCTAACTATTTTCCGTTTCCCCTGAGAGTTCGAATTAACGGGGTTCAACTGTATTATTTATTATTAAATCGAGCCTGTTGCTCAATGCTATTATTATTATATTGAGCCTGTTGCCTGTTGCTCAATGTTATTTTACTATATTGAGCCTGTTGCTCAACGCTATCATTATTATATTGAGCATGTTGTCTGTCGCCTGTTGCTCATTGTTATTATTATTTTGAGCCTGTTGCTCATGGTATTTTTATTATATTGAGCTTGTTGTTCATGTTATTAGGCAATTTTGGAACAGGCTGTGGCGACACTTTGTCAGTCATGGCTGTTCCCGCCTTTAAATAAAAGAAGATATAAAAGATATATTGAGCCACTGTTGCTCATGTTATTGTTATGATATTGAGTGCCTGTTGCTCATGTGTTACCAGGTGAGAGGGAGTCATTTTCCATCTTCAGTATCCCTCGGGTTATTGTTATAAATTCCACAGGGATGGTGATTGTTTGGGGTGCTCTTTCTTTAAGTGTGAGGGCCCACACAGGGCTCTTGGCTGCAACATTTGTCCCTTCAGTAGGAATGCATTCAATTTCAGGAATCCAGCCTCCCACAGGCCACCACATCACCAACACCGGTAAAAATTAACAAGTTGCTGTACTTTTTTTTCTGGGTATAACCATTCAAGTGGCTTTGCTGTAGGTTTTCCCTTGTATCATGACGGGCCCCAGTATTCATGTCATGCTCCAAACCTACTTTTGACCATTCAAATCCCTGTTGCATTTGACACTAAACTAACTAAAGAGCTTGCAGCCCATTGGACCCATCCTTTCATTCCCTAAAGGCCGTGAAGGCCAAGAAACATTGTTGCAGACGCATCGTTGCGGACGCAAATGTTTCTGAATTCTTTCAAAAAACATTTTGCGTCCACAACAAATGTATCCCGTTTGCTCGCCGATGAAACAATGTTGTCTAGATTCCAGGGCTTTCCGAGGCTTTTCGGGAATCACGAGCATGCGCAAACATCCTTGTGAAAATGGCGGAGAATGTTCCACCTTCAACTTCTTCAACTCACAATTGAAAAGATGAAGAAATTGAGTTTTTAATAGGGCTCTATGAAGAAAGAGTTTGTCTTTGGGACGGGATTAGCGTATGTGCAGATAGATGAGGAGATGAAGAAGTTTGACATTGACCGCAAAGAATACAAAACCAAATGGAAGGTATTGCGTGGCCACTTCATGAGAGAAAGATGGAGAGAGGAAGAAAAAATCTGGTCAAGGGACCAGTGAAGTTTATGTATCGAAGTGGAAATGGTTTCAGCACCTAAAATTTTTGGCCCGTAAGTACTAAAACATGGAATGACCTAAAACCACCTTCAGAAATCAATTTTTGACAGTTGTTTTCTCAGGTGTCAATTTTCGATGTCAAATAGCGCACGCCGGAAATGTTGCGTTAGGTATATAGCAGAATTTAGCTGCCGTGCATTTTTCTTACCAAAGAAGTACATGTCGCGAGATTTGCAAGTTCTGTTTATCACAGCTGTCACATCGTTTCAACTGTCACTGTTCTTTTCGCGGTTTCCTGTTCTCAGTCAATTAAATTTTTTTCTCTGAATAATAGCAACTTATTTTAAACTGTTTTGTTTTCTTTGTTGTACGCTCACTACGCAGCTCGATTTGAAGCAATTTAAAATGGTTATGGTTGATCGGATTTCGATTTCTTAGCAAAGGGCAAAATGTTATATTATGCAACCTCATCAAATTTCCTGCTACTGGGGATCCTGCTTGGTGTCCCGTTGTCCCGTTGTCCCGTTGACCTCAGACAGACGTCGAAAAAAGCAGACCTCGAAACGCCGAATTTCCTGCGCTTATGAGCCATGTGAGACTGACACGTGAGACTGGCGTTTAAAGAACACAAACATAAGTTACAACAGTGGTCTTCAACGCTTCTTATTTCTTATTTATGAAGCCCGACAAGGTTACTTTCGCGATATCCCTAATTTTGGATGGGCAGATGTCGCAGACAATGACTTATAGATTTTCAGGGGTATTAGTTTTCGCTATTGATAGGAACCTGCGAAACAAGACAACATTTCCGGTGTGCATTTACATTGAAATTTGTCAACAAAATTGTCACAAATTCTCACAATAGTATTCTGAAGGTGGTTGTAGGTGGTTTTAGGTCATTCCATGTTTTAGTACTTACCATTTTTGGCCACCATAAATGCAAATGACAGCACCACAAAGGGGTTTGATACCATGAAGAAAGCGTTGACGTCCATTGAAGTTGTCGAAGATGACAATGGAATATCCGCGGCGAAAACCCCCAAGAAAATGCTCAGACAAGAATTCGAAAAGAAGAAAATGTTAGTTCTCAATAAAGCAGTTGGAATTGTAAACGAACATAAAAAAGCAAGTGAACCATTATCAGAGGAAGAACACTTTGGGATGATAGTAGCCAAAACTTTAGCCCGCCTCAGTGGCAAAAATAAACTGTTGACCAAGAAGAAAATCAATGATATTTTGTTTGAAGCGGAGTTCCAACAAGATCAAGCAAGTGGACAGTTTGTCCTCACTGCTAAGCTTTCACATTTTGTTATGCTTAAGTCATTTTTTAAGAATACCCAAAACAATTTATTATTTAAAATCACACATTGTTTAAATGACTTAATGTAACACAATTTGGATGGCATGCAGTGAAATGCACTTTTTTTTAGTTTTGTTAGTGTTCTGTGAGTTCTCTCAGTTTATCACAAATTAAAGATTCACATGTATGGCTTTTGCATGAAACTATTTTCTGCTGAAGGCCTTGGATTTAATAGTCATGGGTAAGTGCATCCTCAGAGACCCAGGGGCAGTTAGTGGGGGGGGGGGGGGGGCACTAACTGCCCCTGGGTCTCCGAGGATGGGGTAAGTGTTCTGGGGGCTTATTTCACTGTTTTGGTTTTGTTATTGACATATTCCCAGAAACAATAGTCCCTTTGCATAATACGGTCACATGACCATGTCAATCATAAAAATAGGTGGTAGTACAAAATGGTTGTCAGAAATAGAAAGAGTATGGTGAAATTAGTAAGGTTGCCAATTTTTAATGGCTTGCCATCCAGCATACAAATCTTTTACATTTTTCTAACTTTCAAACCACTATAAAATATCACGCTTACACATTAGCGGTCTAAAAATTGGCAACCTTACTAATTTCACCATACTCTTTCTATTTCTGACAACCATTTTGTACTACCACCTATTTTTATGATTGACATGGTCATGTGACCGTATTATGCAAAGGGCCTATTCTAGAGACTAGGGTCTTTAAGCACCGACAACGCGGACGGCAACCGTGACGTGAGAATGTCAGGGAAAACCCAAATTATCTACTGCGCATGTACGGCGGGAAATATCTTGACGTTCTACGTCGGGGCCTGACGTGAGAAAGCTTGAGTTGGCGTTGCCTGAAAACGCGAGTACTTTACTTCTTATTAATCCGGTTTTATGGCTTTAAAACGGTTTAATTGTATCCCAGAATCAAAATATACACTGTTTTGAGGCATATGCTGTTTTCTTTGACATTTATCGGAGCAAGCTTGGTCAGTTTTTATTGCATCGGCTGCAGGCAGCGTGGAGCACGATTTCATTCATGGCCGACAAGAAGCTACAAGAACATGTGAGTACAACTGAACACGAACTTTTATTTATTTCCCCGCTTGTTTCAGTTTAAAAAAAATTCGAACACTGCTTCATATCCATGTCATCTGCCTTTTCTTTCGTTAAACGGCTATCGGGAACTGGTCTTGAACAATGAAATTCAGTATTTATGTGTTTCTTGGTTTGTTTTGATTTTAGTCGGCCGAATTATAAAATTCCTGGTCGCAGAGTTTACTTTATTCGGGGAAATCAATCAGATTAATTAACACTTTAATTTCCCCGCTTTTATGTGGCAGACTGAGAAGGGGCTCAAAGAATTCTATCTATTCTACCAGCCGTAAAAGGGTTCTGTGTACCTTAGAATTTCGACGTGCTGAAATTCTATGAAATTCGAAACCGACTAGTATTTATATCTGCTTCAGACATTTTCCTAAATACATTTTCCTTCAGACATTTTCCTTTCCTTATTTCAGACATTTTCCTTTTCCTAAACCAGCACTATAGTTACGACAAGATTAAATTAGTCGTAGCTAGTCGTGCTAAAATGTATGTTTATACTGCCATAATGCCACTTTTCACTGCCGTTTTTCAACAGGAGCTCTCTAATGTTTTGGACGTACATCTGGTCCGTAAGGTCCGAATAGTTCAAGACAAAAAGGAAGCCGTGAGAGAGCAAGATTTATATTGATGGCAAAAAATAGCGATCACAACAGAAACATACTCTAGTTTGCACTGATCCTCTTTTGGTTGTAGCTTGTAATTGTAATGCTTTTCTTTATTTCTTTGACTGAAATAAATGTTTCGTTTTGCCTTGAATTTAATGTTATCCGCCAAGAAACCTCCATCACCAAACCGCTCTGCATTGGACACCGGAAGAAGAAGCAAACAAAGTTTTAGATGCCTTTGTAAAGGATCTTAGAAAGTCGGGCAAAATAGGCGGTGTAATTCACAAGAAAACCATCTCCAAACAACAAGTTCAGAAGCTCTTCGAAAGCAGTGGAACTATGTCCCGCAGACACAAGAAATCCAGCACAGCTGCAAAAAACAGCATGGTTTTACCTTGGAATCTTCTTCGGAAGACAAGTCAGAAAACCAGTGAGAAATGAAGCCTCCCATGCTTGTTCTTAGAATCACTCCTCAAGGAGACAAGTATTTTGACCTCAACAGGCAATTTCCCAGCTCACTACCAGCTACAAAAAACCATCGAGGAGGCCTGTCCGATGCCGAGGATTAGTAAGACGCAAAAATATTTTCTGTGCCGCAATCTCCCAGATGTCCTGTGAAAACAATTATGAATTACCTGTCACACTTGAATCCAAAGCTTGATGTTCATTTTCAGAGGCCACAGGAAGTCAGAAGTGTAGTATTCACGATGAAACAGACTCGATACAAATAGATTGAACACAACACTTTAATAGGAACTCTAGAACATGTAGACTTACACCAAATATACTACATCCCTTCCTTTTTCCGGAATAGCAAAACACAACCATTCCAACTCTTAACAACGAATTATAGTTCTAACAAAGTTCATTTTTTAACAAGTCATCAAATCAAGTCAAACTGAAGTTCAATGTCATAAAAGTTTATCCCATAACATAGTCATCAAATATCTCATGCACACTGGCTGCGGAGACCTCAAGGTAGGAACGTCCTCCAACATCTGCTTGGGCTCATCCTTTTGGCTCTGTTCCATATCTCCCTGGTTAACTGTGACCTGCCTACCATCCTCCTCCTCCAGGGGTGTTGATGCCTCCTCTGGTAATTGTTCTGCATTGTCTCTTTCATGATAAGATTTCACATGAGTGGTGTTTCTTTTATATTGGACTCCATTGGGTGACTCAACCAGAACACTGTTGCCGCACTTGTCAACCACTTCATATGGCTGACTCTCAAACTGGGTGGTCCACTTGGGAATGATGAACGAACTGTTGCAAGCGGTGGAGGTGACAACAATGGACTAACAAGGGATACACGTACTTATGGAGAGACGACGGAAGGCTTTAACATCGTTGTCAATTTGTCTAGCTGTACGCTCACGAAGGAGGAAGAGGTGGTCCTGTTGAAAGGCCTTAAGGTGGCTCGATTGGATTTTTGAGTGGCGATACCTTTCCAGTTTGAACACAAAATACAAAGATGTAACAAATAAACCAGGAAATCGAGTATCAGACTTGATATAGATAAGCGAGTTTTATCGAGATCGGAGTTACTATAGCAACATGGTGATGTCACTGCCATTTTTTCATATCGTTGATTTTCTTGAAATCTAGACGTTCATTTTCTAAACGGTATATGTAGTTAATATAATTGTCTTTAGGTGTACTGATTTTAAATAATTTCTATGAGAGCGGTTTCGAGAAAAATTTGGTTGAAGTTTTTGGCTGTTAAAATCCAACAAATCAAAAACAATTTTATCGGGTTGCTCAAACTTAAGTTTACTGGTCTTGTGCAAAATCTATTTTGATCTCAAATTGTTTCTACACTCTTACAATAACTTGCATGAAAAGATGGGCACACTGCCGATGTGTTTGTTGGTAGCGTGTTTTGTATCGCCACTCAAAAATCCGATCGAGCCACCTTAAGTTCTGCCCTACACCTACTGATATGTATAACATCCAAAAGAACATAAACGATTATTTGAGAATGATTAGACTAAAATAATATTTCTATAGTGAAGATGATGAAAATTAGGAAAAAATCTAATTGGCAACCTTATAAATATAGGGAATTAGCTATAGAGGCATATGCTAAGTCCTTGGAAGATCAGATTATCAACAAGATCCAAAAATGTAAAAAAAAATCATGTAGTAACTTATCATCTGAATAGCGTCAGGCTTTAAGTCATTAATGATAGAATAAGAAAACTTAACAGGGATGGGTACATTGATGACAAGACCTTAGACTATGTACTTATTAATAATAACCCTATGGCTGGACGGTTTTACCTAAGCTAGACAAGAAAGGTTGTCCGGGTAGACCTGTTATCTCGGGGTGCAATACATGTACGGAGAAGATATCTGAGTTTGTAGATTTTCACATGAAGTCGTTGGTCCCCAGCATTCCATCATACATAAGGGACACTGCATTTCCTATGAAAGCTTAGAGATCTGGCAGAACTTCCGGAATCCGCCATCCTTGTTACAGCCAAAGTGGTTGGACTGTATCCCCACATCTCACATCAGGATGGACTATCAGCCCTAAGGGATGCACTGAGAAGTAAACCACGGACAGGTAGTACAATACCTACAGATGATATTGTGGAGCTGGCAAACATGGCTGTAACAAACAACAACCTGGTTTTTAACGGCAGACATTATATGCAGACTCAGAGAACAGCTATTGGAATGAAAATGGCTCCGTGGTATGCAAACATTTTTGGGAGAAAGTGAAATCAACACTCTTTAGCAGTAGTCCAACTAAACCGTATGTATGGTGGCGTCATATCGATAACATTTTCATGATATGGATGGAGGGCAAGGAGAAACTTGAAGCTTTCTTACAGTACATGAACACTGTCCATCCTATCATCAAGTTTACTTCGTTGTGAAACAACGTAAGCTCTCTAGATGAGCATCTGCTCTTAGAGCAAATGTTGAGAATAAATATTGTTTAAATAAAAAAAAAGTTTACTTCAAGTGTTTTTTTGCTCTCTAAAATTTATCAGGAAATAATTTGTTATCATATTATCTCTCAGGTGATTAAGGCCTTTTCAATACATATCTTGTTGGTAAAGAAAAAACAAAACATGATGAATAACATATTTTGTAACTCGTCACAAAAGCCATATTTTACACTTTTTACACAAAATATAGGTACAAGAAGCGGCTCATGAGATAGAGTATACAATTTATTGCAAATTAATCTCTTGGTAGCTTTCAATTTTGAATGCCCATAATATATATATTTACAGAAATAAGACATTTTGGGTTATTGTACAAAGTTTAGCTTGTTGTCTTACCAAGGGACTAATTTGTTAACAAATAGATCAATATTTGACTTTATAAAATATAATTAGGGGAATGCACCTATACTAAATTACTTTTATGGCCAGCAGTAAGCAGTATTCACCCGGTCAAAAATAAGAAAGGTCAAAAATAAGAAACTAAACAGCCCAAATTCTCACTAGACATCCAATATGTAAGAACAATTTCAGCCTGCCTTGAAAAAATAGTTAGTTGATTATCAACTACAGAGGAAGTGGGGCTGGATTGGCCACACTCTCAGGAGAGGACGTATCAACATAGCAAGGCAAGCCTTAGACTACCACCCAAAAGGAAAGAGGAAAAGAGGATGGCCGCAGGAGTTGGAAAGAGTGGGATATAACTGGGAAAGAGCCAAAACAGTAGCAAGGAACCAGGTTCACTGGAGGATACTAATTGATGCCCTATGCCCCCCCCCCCATGGGTCTAAAGGAATCATGATTACTCATACTAAATTACTTTTATAGCCAGCAGTAACAGTATTTACCCTGTCAAAAATAAGAAACTAAACAGCCTGATTTCTCACTAGACATCCAATATCATCCAACGATTTCAGCCTGCCTTGAAAAAATAGTTAGTTGATTATCAACTCGAAGGTAATTTAACCGCCGTAGCGAATTAGCTTCTAGAAATTCGCTACGGTGGTTAATTTACCTTTATCTACTTCGAGTTGATAATCAACTAAGCGTTTTACTTGCCCGCTGATGCAGCACCATTAGAAACTAATCACTTTGCTGGAAAAATAGGGGTTCTTATACGTAGGTTTTTACTGTATTTCCCTCAAGGAAGAGCTTACATTACAAAATGGAGTTATGGAGATTGTGTCATTTTACTGTTCCACATGAGAGAAGAGCCACACTCAAGTCACCTGAGAATACAAGCATGCCTGAGACGAGCACAGGAAGCCTTTTACTGGCCCTACATGAATAAAGAAATTGATGAATACATCTCCAAGTGCCATGTCCGCAATACATACCACCAGCATGATTAAGATTAAGAGATGATTATCACTAGGTCCTGGGCATGAGAGCTTGTTAGAGTTCCGTATGTTAATTGCTCATAGCTTCTTCGATGTACACTTGATTAACTTGGATTGAAACTTGTTGTTGTGAACTCCTGTCTTCACTGACCGGCTCTTCTATTGTGCTAGGAACGCACAGTCGCTACGCATATGTCAATAAACAATTTTTTTACTAGATTGGTTGCAAATCAGATTTCTGGAAGAAGCCATAGAGAGCTTATCCCGGAAGTTCTTGCAGGAAGACTAAATCAATTTTATCAGGAAGTCACAAAGAGTCATACGGAACATTACAGTCCTAATATAAAACCTGTTCATTTGTGTAGCTTTGGACAGATAGTTAACAGCAGAGCCCATTTGAAAGAAGTTTTTGAACAAAAAACTAACAAGAACACGGTTGCAAACCTAGAAAATTGTCCGACTACTTCATTCTTCAATGTAGCAAGGTTTGACAACTGTCAGCTACTCTTTAACTTTTCTTTCTTTTGGTGTGTATTGGACATGGGTGCTCTTAAACGGACACTTTTTCTGGTCCCGAGGGTGTCATACTTACCAACTATCAAACATACCATCAGTGAAAATTAATAGTGATGGGAAAAAAATATTTACAAGAAACCTCTGATTATATCACTATAATAAGAGCTCAAAGTTTTTCAGACTCAAATAATGAAAGAAAGGAGATTGTTCAGTGTTCACTCATCCTCACCTCTAAACTACACTATATAACAAAACTAGAAAAACAAGAATGAAAACAAGATGGGAAACATCTACCTCGTTGTGTTTTCATAAGTCGGGAATGTCAGAGACAGTCATGAAATAATAAAATCCCCGATGGTCTGGGATTTTCCCGACATATAGGGTCATATAGCGCAAAACAATCGCCAAGTAGAGCGAGCCGAGAGCGAGCTTGGAGTTTATTTTATAAATGTCAGACATTTCACTTGTGTTCAAGAGTCTTTCAACAGCTATAAACAATTTTTTGGGGGGACTTGTACTGAGTTGTTAAAATCTTTCAAAAGTGGCTGAGTAGACCGATACCCATTTATTTTGTTCTTCTTCAATTGGGATTTAAAAAAATTAATTAAAGTAACAAACTGGGGAAAGTAACATTTATTTTCAGAGCATTTTTAAAATAACGTAATGGGATATACAGTGTGATAGTTAAGTAAAGATCTTTATAACATAAATGATAACACAAAGGAAACTGGTCAAATATTAAGCAGGGGTGGAGCAAGGAGAGGTTGGGGAAGTTTGATGAGTTTGTTTACAAAATTGAGACCATTGTAACACCGTCCACAAATAAAATTTCAACCTATTTTAATGTAATGAAATAGTGTAATCATTTGAATTGTCTCTTGGGTATTTAATTGTTAACTATCCACTCCACTATTGTTATCAAGAAAAATTATTTTGTTTTATTCAGTGGAGTTGAGAAAACATAGCCGAGCATCAGTGTGATAATTTCTCAATACAACACAAAGAAAGGCGGTAACATTTGCGCGGAGCGGTGACCTTAAAATACATTAAAGACGGACAATACTCGCCTTTCCCAAAAATCAAGGTTTTCAAAACATCCACCATTTTGACTACGAGCAAGTCAGTAATTTTTTCAGGGATAGTTGCCAGCGCGCGTGAAAAAATGAAGAATGGTCAAACGCTCTGGTTTTGTCTTCTTGTTTGAAGTCGCTAATTTTTTCTCACTACCGTGTGTCGCGTCTCCAGGAGCTGATTTTTCGCGTGCCTGCCACTCGACTACCGTTTTGAATTTACGTTAAAACGAAAAGTAAGTCCTTAGTATAGTAATTTTTTTAATCTTCTTAAATTGTAATATAATGTATTTTTTAGATGCAGGGCCCCTATGGATATCAGCCTAGAGCTGAATGGGCCACCCTGCTTAAAATAAAGATTTACTACTACTACTACTGCTTTTTGGGACGGTACGGGAGGAAACTACCCTCCTACTTTCCAAGATTTGACAGCCCGGGAAAATTAATACATATTACACCATTACGGTTATTTAAGTTAGAATACACAATTCAATGGTGCCACATGGAGACAATAGAAACCGATAAATTATAAGGGTGTAATAAGTGTGTGCCACGTAAAGCCGCAATTATTGACAATAAGGGTGAGAAAATTTACCATCAGCTTGTTTTTCAAAAACGGGTTATAAAACAAAAGTAGGTGAAGAAATTGGAGAGAATTGTTAATATTGTCATAATAACCAAACGCTGAATACCTTGTTGCGTTCCAAACCAGTCTGCAGTTTGACAATCAAGATGAACACCTTGCATCTCTATCGAGAAGAAATTCGGCTCTTGTCCAGGAGAGAAGCGGTGAAAGAGAGGACAGATCTTCGAGTCATGAATGGGGATGCGTTTTTCCCGCTTAAACGCCGGCCAGGAGATATAGAACGCATCTTTTGGAAGGAGCCAATGGACGACAAAGAAATGTTTAAGTTGGTGCTATATCTAGTTGGAAATGGGTGCACTCCCTAATTTATAGCCAAATGGATCATGCTCGCTCAGTTCTGGTCGGGAGTCCACTGCAAAGGCAGAGAAAAGGACACGTCAAGTTGATTTCATGCTGAATAATGTGGACAGTAAAAGGTCTTCTTGGTTCTACTATGACATCGACACCTTGTGTCTGTATCGAGAAGAAATTTGGCTCTTGTCCAGGAGAGAAGTGGTGAAAGAGAGGACAGACCTTCTTCGAGTCATCAATGGGGATGCGTTTTCCCATTTAACCGCTGGCCATGAGATATAGAACGCATCTTTTGGAAGAAGCTAATGAACGACAAAGAAATGTTTAAGTTGGTGCTATTTCTTGTTTGGAACGGGTGCGCTCCCCACTTAATAGCCAAATGGATCATGCTCACTCAGTTCTGGTCGGAGTCCACTGCAAAGGCCGAGAAAATGACACGTCAAGTTGATTTTGTGCTGAATAATGCGGACAGTAAAAGGTCTTCTTGGTTCTACTATGACTTTGATATCAAAAGCTGCTTTGGCTGAACGGGCTGCCCAAATGAACTGTTGTTGACGAAATGTGGAGGTTTCCCTCCCATTTGAGTTTGCACCATCCTAGTTCCACTTAGCACCACTTTTTTTGAGTTCTCAACGTTTATTTGTCTTCAACTTCAAAAAGGAAAAAAAAGAAAGAAAAAAAAGAAAACAGAAAAGAACAGAAAAAACCCGGCTGCATTAGGAAATAAAAGTTAACAACATTGTGAAAGTATGGGAAAGTGCCTGTATTTGTTGCATCAAATTAAGATTGATATCATAATAGCAAGAACATTGAGCCAATTTTAAGTTAACCGATAACGATGAAGGTGAAAAAATAATTTAATCAACAACACAAAAAACGTTTTGACTTCAAAACTTGTACGGTGGAACCCTGCTTTACGGACAATTTTTAATACGGACACCCATGATATGTGTGGTGTATTTTTTTATCCACATATGTATTTTTGATGATATGATTGTTGACTGGTTTGTTGTATAAGTGGTTTGATTTTGGTTTAGCATTCCCAGGGTAAGGTTCCACCATAAATGAGAAGGCAAAGACACAGGAGTTCCCACTAGACTGCGACAGCAATTTTTTTTATTCAAGCACATCTACTCGGGCTCATTAACTATTCCCTTAATAATAATATTGTATTGTTTGTTGTTTACAACATATATTTGTATAACATCATTAAATGACAATTCCATAACTTCAAAACAAGTTTATATTTGGCCTGCCTGTGAAAACCAATTCCCTTCCGGCTAAAAACCTTAAAGAAACCCTGGCCTGAATTTTTGGGAAAACATAGGGACATGAGGGAACTTTCTGACTCTCTGTAATGCAGGCCCACAAATGAAAAAAACCCACTCAATAGGTTAGTGTTATACAAAAACATTTTTACAACTGGTGAACATATCTGCCAATCATATGTTGATGATAAGTAGTTTTTGATTATACTGTACATCTAAATATACTGTCTGTGCTTTATCACTGTTTATATTCATTTGTTAACTTCACTTTCCTTTCAATTGTTAGTTGAATTTCTGGCCAATTTATACATTCATGGGGAATCAACCTACGAAATTGAAGAGGAGGACAAACTAAAAACGGTTTCAGTCAGCAGAACAGAGTACCAATTAAGCAATGAAGCCCTTCAATAATTTGAAAGGATTTATGACGATTGGGAACTTGACATCTGCAGAACAAATCCCCATGATCCTCTTGTTGGAGGTAAATATTTAATTTATGTTTTTGAAAATGGCATGCACATTAACTTTGTTAACGTATCCTCGGGACAACAAACACGAAACAGATTGTGTTTTACATGTACGTCCCTTAGCTATTCAAGTCGTCATTATTTTATATTGATAAAAAATAGTTCATCCCTTCTAGATCTGGATTACTTCATCAGTAAAGTGCTTATATTAAGACAAATCCATGAATCAGAAACAAAATCATCATTATAGAAGCTAATGATAGTTAGTGACAAGTAACACTACATTCAGACTTTACAAATTTATATAGCGACATTTATAAAACAACAAACATATTATTATTGTTCTTTCTAATTGCATGTACATGTAACTTTTTTTATCAACCGTTGAATGTGACTCTGATCAACACATTGATATTACAAAGGTAGGTCAACTTAGTACATCATGCGGCTCCAGAAAATACCCATATACCCACCCTATGGGAAGTTACTGGAAATTCCAATGTGGAGAAGGGCCTCCAAAGCCCAAATCTCTAAAGGAAAGTGTTAACCCATTGACTACTGGGCTTTTTTTTTAAACGGCAATCTAACATCCCAGATGCCTATTTCTGGCCATTATCTCAACAGTTTAATGTCAAACTGTCTAAAACTTAGTTTAAAACATGGAAACTAACATCCCCTTTCTACATAGAAGCAACAAATTCAATATTTTCCTCGGGCATGCGCAGAAATCAAAATTTCGACATTTTTTGGGTTTGAAAAACACACCTGACTTTAGGCTTTTCTTTTCCTTCAATTTATTTTGCCGTTCTTGCTCTCCTTTTTCTCTTATTTTATTTTGTGGTTTTGTTGGCCTTTCAGTCGCCTTTGTTCACGTTGAAAAAGTTTTAACCTAAACGTTGGGAAAAGGGAATTTTTTTGACAAAGAGTGTCAATGGTAGTGAAGGTCGCGTTTTTTGGTGATTTTGGAGGAAAAAAATCCAAGTTGTTTTGTGTGTATCTCTGGTCCAATTTAACGTTTCGTGCTAGTTGAGGCATGCTTTATTAGACATTTCCAACTCTATCCGTTGATTATCAAAGACATCCTCTGGCGTGAAAATGGATGACATCACAAGTGGTACAAGTTGGTGGTCTCTTCTTGGCCGTTTATGGCTGGTTTAGTAGTCAATGTGTTAAGCTAAACCGGAAATTTCAGGGAGGTGAGGTGTGGGTATTTTCTGGAACCACACATTCTAAAACTATTTGATTTTCACCACAATAGTTAATGTTAATGGATACATATATTAATAACTGACTAAACATTACATGTAGTAGGATCTTAACATATTACAACAATTATATGAAATATGAATCATATCCAATAATGAGAAGAACAAGGAGAATCTTATTTTGACATAGAATAACTGCTTTAAATGAATTAATTACAAATCATCTACATTTAAAAACTGACTTTTATATCAATTTGCTGTTTACATTTGACAATCAAAGGGGCCCAATGGGCATCTCGGGATTATATATATATGATAATGAATGGATGCTGTATACAGATTTATGCTGCATAATTATTGAATAATTATATTGGAGAATGAATCAAAGCAAGGATAGGGGTACTACATATCACAGTGATGGATCCAGACCTGTTTATAAAGCCCCTTCCACACGAGCAAGTTTTCCTTGACAAGGGACATTGACAATTTTTATTTGCTCGTGTGGATAAACAACAAATTTAATTTGACAAGTTTTTCCTTGACAATTTTTCTTTGTAACAACAATAATATTGTACAGCGGATTATCATCTTTAATAGAACCCAGGTCGCGAGCAACAATATAAAGCCGCTGGGCACCAGGGATTCCTTGTCATATTTTCCTTGTTGCACGTCCACACGAACAACGCCAGTTTATGAACAAGGACACTTGTCAAGTAAAAAATTGCCAAATTTCCCTTTCCACACGAGCAAGGCAAAATTGTGAAAACTTGTCAAGGAAAACTTGCTCGTGTGGAAGGGGCTTAAGTATTCACTTATTTTAAGCAGACACGGTCACCGTTTAATAGACTTCCCAATTGGCTAATTTTATTGTATTTTACCTCTAGTTTGAGTACAATGCGATATTTTGACACAGTGATAAGTGAAGCATAATATATGTAATCAGCATAAGAATGCTATTGTTTGGGCTAATAGGCTTTTGTGGGTAAACTTAACTTTAAATTTTAAATTGTAAATTTTAGATCACCTCTATTATGTGGTCAACATCGAGGGTGACTGCTTAATAGAGATTTGACTGTAATAATAATTATG
The DNA here is from genome assembly GCA_029204205.1 of Desmophyllum pertusum. NCBI lineage: Eukaryota > Metazoa > Cnidaria > Anthozoa > Scleractinia > Caryophylliidae > Desmophyllum > Desmophyllum pertusum. The sequence goes on along the minus strand of MU826382.1, from coordinate 307,203 downwards.
GACATTTTGACCAATTTCAAAAAATATTATGTACATGTGTTTTTGAGCCACCTTAAAAATTATTAATGAAATATAATATGGTTCTAAAACATATGTACATATTTGTTTTAAACTTGGTAGAAATGTTCCTTACATCAGGTAAGTAAAATGTCTGAAAAGGAAAACCTTTTACCATGTAGATTTTAAGTTATTGGCCTCAAAATGTGAAACATTTGGCATTGTTTGGCATTTTTAACATTGCCATGACAACTGATGATGACATCGTAGTGGTATCATATTAATTACTGACGATATCAATGTTCGATTATGACAAAAGTTCTATGTCAGCATCAGCAGGCTAGCCGGTTCGACAATGTCAAAGACAAAGTATCTTGCCCAATAACAGAACACAATGCCCCTGACCATGTTGCTCAATCCAGAGTCAAATGCACTAACCATTAGACCACTGCCTCTCCCAATACCATAGTAAAACAAAAGTATTTCCTGATTAAAGTTCATTATACATGAATTGCACACATCCTTGATGGACTAGTGTACAGTGCTTAAAGTGGAATTATATATTGAAGGGTTTCTTGTAAAGGTGTTTGATTAAAGCTTTAAAAAACTGTTTTTAACTCCAGTTGCAGTATTGGGCTCACTTGGTTGATGGTATGAATTCTGAAGAAGGAAAATGTCAGGTTATTAGACATAGCTTATTACAAACAGATGTGTAATGCACGTGATCAACGTCTTTCCATAATGGAGAGTACAGGGCAGACACAGACTATTAACAACAAAACCGTTATTACCGTTGCCCATGCCAGGGGCAGCTTGGATTTTTTTGACATACGAGAGCCCCAGAGGGTCGGGTTTGTTTTATATTTTGAGCCGAAGTGGGAATCACAAAGGCGATACATGGAGGACCAAAAGAATGCACCTTCAAGAATCTTCATAGTATCCATGCTGAAACATACCACACATTTCGGTAGTCGTTTTATAATACAAAGTAAATGCTATATTTAAATATTGATATTTTATGTAAAAAACCTTTTGCCGCATTCTTTGTATTTTAATGCTGGATTCACTTGATCAGTCAAACATGAAAATATATTTTATCACTGTTTTGACTATATGTATAAAGAGATCGAAAACACATTTATTGACAAATAAATTCCACTCCCCTTTAGGGAACAGTCTATAAAACAGGACAAGCGTCAACTGGAAAATATTTTATTTTATTTGTTCTAGTTTCTCAAATTGATCCTTTTATAACATAGAGGGCAAAATTACTGAATGCTGATTGGCTGAGACAGAGGGCATTTTTCATTAATTTTGGTTTGCCCGGGGCAAAATTACTTGATCCTAATTGGACGAGCGGCAAAATTCCTCGCTCCTAATTGGCTGAGCGCGCTGCACTTGGTTGGCTTCTTGACGGCGGGATTTTGAGCAGAATTTTCAAAAACAGCGCTTGCTTGTACGTCGCTTCGGAGTTTGACTACAGTTTCCCGAGTTATTTGATGAAAAAGGAATGGAAACTGTTTGATAGCTTGAAACGAAATTCCGAAAGCTGAATCTCAGTGTTTCACTCGAAACAACAGAAGATTATTTCAGTTGAAAACTAGAAAACATCAGCGAGACACTTGGCAAGTTTGAAACGAAATTCATTCATGGCGGCCAACTGACTTCTTCGCTTCACTTCTGTTATACGGGCTTCATCATGTGCAACCCAGAGTAAAGAGCACAGAGTTTGTTCAAAGAAAGAAGAAGGCCGACAAATTGAACAGGAGAAATTACCTCTACAAGTTTGTTTGGAGTCGTCGTTTGCCGTTTTATCGATGTAGGATTGACATGTCAAGCAGCTCGCAGCGGAAAGCTTCAAAACATGCAAACAGGTGAATAAAATTACCTTTACTTGGCTTGAGTGTAAGCTGGTTATTTTTGTTATTTTCACGACTTACATTTTTCTCTTGAGATTTACATAACAGTTAACGTTACCCTGTTCTGAACCATGGGTTCTGAACGTAAGGGCTTGCTAGATCTCGCTGTGATTCTGTGTGATTTTAGGAAGGAATATTTTCGTTCCGTCGGCTGAATTTAGCTTCGCGCCTTGAATGTTTTCCGAAAATTTGCCCTCTATGTCATAAACAAGTAATCACATGTTTCCTCGTAAAATTAAGGATTAATATCACTTGTGTTTTCAGAAGTTGCAGAAATTGCCCTTGTCGCTGCGCGACTCGGGCAATTTCTGCAACTTCTGAAAACACGCGTGATATTAATCCTTAATTTTACTCGGCCCCATGCGATTACCTATACTAATTCCCATATAATTCACATTCCTGATATTAATCACACAATGATTATGAGATTACTTGCAAGCATGACCTGACATTAAATAACTGTTCAGTGTAAAGAGAATCGAATTTTTTTGTTGTTGGGACATTTGACAAGCACTGACATGTTCATAATGGGGATTATTGACAAATACAGTGTAAATTTCACTTCCTCCTTTGGGGAAGATTTTTTTTCTGCGGTTAGAACTTGAATTTATCAACTCTGATATTAATCATACAATGATTATGAGATTGCTTGCATGACCTGACCTGACTGAATAACTTGCCAAAAGATGACAACTTTACTGCAGACTTTTTGCTAAATTCCTCCTTTCATTCCCAAAGCAGGGACATTGAAATAATCGAGAACTGAATAAATAAATTAAAACATTACTTTGAATCGAATAAAACTAATTCTGAACCGAGAGAAGAAGAATTTAGAACCCAGCGAAAATATTCTTAACCAAATGATATATAAACATCGAAGAAGCGGGGTTTCACAATTTCAAGTAATTTTGTAATTTTGTAAGCTTAGCTTATTTACATTTAATAATAAGCTTATAGCGCATGTACATGTGTGCAATCATAATTTGCTGAGTTTGATGACGATAAAATGCAATAAAGTTTACGCTAAAACACCCCAAAATGCTTTGACCTAGAAGCTGGTACGTTTTACAAAAAACTAAAATGTTTAGTACAACCCTTGCTGTAATTCCTACAGCAAAATAAAAGGACCTAAAGACACGACAATGTTCGGCAGAACAGCAAACAAAAACATTAGAAATATAATTACCTTGGCGCCATTCAGTGACGATATCCCGAAGCAATTCCAAGCCAAAGAAAGAAGCACAACAAAAATTGATCAATGCTGGTAAGAGTAGTTGCATGTTTTGTTCGCTATTCTCGATCGGACTCGAGAAGTTCCACACGTTTCAGCTGTCCGCCTTCCTCTACTATCGAAACGCCACCGGCGTACATGACTAGATAATCCTTCCACGAATTATTTAGTTTGTGTCATATCCTCTCTCCTGAATACCTCAGAGTGACAAGGTTGAAAATTTTCGTTCTTTGAGAAGTCCTTTGCCCCAATTTTACAAGCAAACACTTTTTACCATGGCCACTGCTGGCCATCCAACCTGTCACACTTTTTACGCCATGTAAGCCACAATGAATTGTACCTCACTAGAAGATCACAAGAGCAAGAATACTGAAATTATAACCAGTGTTCAATTCATTGTGGCTTACATGACCATCAGTGTGGACAAATTTTGTTCACAGAAAAATGTTGACAAAAAATTGTTGACAAGTCACGTGACCGCTAAGCCATATGTATATCTCGAGATTACGTCATATGACGTAATCCCGAGATAATGATTTATAAAACTATTCATACACTCCAAGAACATTATTTTATCAGTATTTCATTCTTTAAAGCTACAAAACAAATATCCTATCATATACATGTAGTGCTGTTTGGTTTAAATTTAATGCACATCATGTATTCTTTCAGACTGCTAAAGCTGACGATGACTGTAAACAAGATGAACTAAGCGCAGAAGATAGTCAGGTATTCAGACTCCCTATTGAACTTTTCCTTCCTTGGGAAATTAATAATATAAAAAATCACAACTGACAGAGATTATTTCATTTATTTTAACTGAGAAAAATTGTCACTTTTCCTTTGTGTTTAAAGCCCCTTGCTAGAAGCAGTTCTGACATGGAAGATTGTTTACCTGATGTTGATGGTGAAGGTGACAATGCCTGTGTGCCACCAAATCCCAGTCCCATTGCTGAGATTACCCCAGAAGCAATAGGAATTGCATATTCTTTGGTGGATACTTGCCTTAAACAATTGTGTAAGTAATAATCATATTTACCAGAAAGTTAAAAGATCACATGCATGACATCAATCAAAGACAAATGGAGGGATTACAGCTTGGTAAACTATTATACTGTAACTAAAACCCCTATTAAGAGGCCACCTCTATTAAACGGTCACAGCCACCTTTTTCAAAGTCTTGATGAGGGTTCACATATTATGTTTACAGCAGCCACTAAGAATTTAATGTGTAGTTAACAGATGAGAGGTACCCACTGATAAAATCATTTAAACACACATTTATAATAGTCTTGATACATGTGATTTTGTTGTCACTAATATTTTCATATTCTGTTCATGCCATGACCGTGAAAACAGATATGCCATCTTTCAAACGTTTAACCATTTACAGATGTACCTAGTAAAAACATGATTGACTGTAGACCTCTTTTGTCAATAGTTCCACTACACCTACATTCTGACTTACGTTAACAATTTCCCGTCATTTTGGTTCATCCAATAACCCTTTTAGTGACCTAATTATATCCCTTATGAAAATAGTATCTATTTTATATCTATTTATTCTCTATTTTACCTATTATTTTTTCCCTATTTTTCTCTATTTTTAAAGAGTGGAGTAATGCTGTTTTATAGCTATCATTTCCCTATTTTAAAGCTGTTATTTTGAAACAAAAAAATAGCAAGAAAATAGTCCAAAAATAGGGTAAAAATAGGCTTAAAATAGATGGAAAATAGCTCTAAAATTGAGCTTCCTGACAGTGTAAAATAGCATTAAAATAGCACTAAACTAACAAATCCAAAACATAAAATAGTTATAAAATAGGGTAAAAATAGGCAAAAACAACTAATAAAATAGCAATAAAATATGCCATCCTTTATTAAAATAGTTATAAAATAGGGTCCATGTAACATGCAGTAAAAATAGCATTAAAATAGCATGAAAGTATTAAACATGTGACAATAAAATAGGGTAAAATAATCAATTTAAAATAGAAATAAAATAGGTTTTGCTTTTTGCCATTTGTATGACTCCTTGAGTCTCTGAAACAAGTGAATCTGAACTATTCTGTTTGCATTTATTTGCTTCAATTGTGCATGTAACATGAAGTTGTTGTTTGTGGAGCTTGATGTGAAACGATGCTTTGGCCTCTAAATTCTTAGGATCATTTTACAGCATGCAAATACTTCATGCAATCTGTTCTGCTTCCATCTGAATACTGAAAAGTTCAAAGCTACAACAAACACAAAACAATACACAATCACTACATGTATATATGTAGATCTCCCATATTCACTACTGTAGTATTGCACATTTAATTCTTACTTATATTTCAAGGGGTAATTGCTTACATTACATTTGTCTTGTTCTTAAAGAAAATAACACATTCAGTAAAGAGCTACATGCACATGTTATTACAACTTAGATGATCTAAGAGCAATTTTGTTCTTCAAATACTTTTAAGTAGCAATTATGATTTACTTACTTGTCTAATTCCTTTCCCAGAGTGAGATGATCCTTATATGATCTTGTAAAAATCAATTAGAAGACATTTTCTTGATGAAACTGATTGAAAATAGTGCAATAACAGCTCCTGTTTTGAACATTTGCGCCCAAATAACGATTTTTTTAGTTCTATATCTGCTGACCAAAAGTACTGACTTTGCTACATTATCTGATGCATCATGGGACATAATTTTTAATGGCGTGTATTTTATCACTATTTTTTTAGATGATTGTCTTTAATAGTATATTTAAAATAGAATAAAAATAGCCTATTTTATATGTATTTTACAATATTGGAACGTTTATCACTATTTTATAGATGGTTGTTTAAGAAAATTTAAAATAGGATTAAAATAGCCTTTTTTATATGCATTTTGCAATCGGAACTGGCAATCAGGTCAACCTACCTAAGAAAACAGAAATAAAATAGTACAGTTTATCACTATTTTATAGATGGTTGTTTTAAGAAAATTTAAAATAGGATTAAAATAGCCTATTTTGCAAGCTATTTTGTAGCATGCTGTGTGAAAATAGCAATAAAATAGTTGCTCTATTTTACTGATCATGTAAAATAGGATTAAAATATAACTCAACAAAAATAAAATAGTTATAAAATAGATGTGATAGCATTAAAATAGCTATAAAATAGTAATAAAATAGGATTGTTTTTGTTAAGATTTACACAGATATCCACTTTTCAATCATCAATTTTTAGTTAATGTTTAATTTTATCCATAATGTACAGCCTGTAGCATTTTCTTCAAAAAGTATAAAAACATTATCATGTTACTTTCCCTCAACAGGTACTCTCAATGACAAAGTGCATATCGTAAATCCTGCACCCAATGGTTCAGAGGCACATGAGGAAGACATATCTCCCCCTAATGGGATCAACTGCCTCTTTAAAGCAGTGCTATCTTCACCTGGGCCAATCGTGAGCTTCAGCAGATTAAATACAAAAGGTGTTTTCAGAAGACATGCAACAGACGACATCACTGGAAAACACCTGATGCAACAAGTAGCTGATCAATTGCCTGAACTTGAACTTGGTACTGTTGAACAGTTCACCGTTCCTGGATTTATTAGCCATTGGGTAACTGCAGGATTAAACATTGACAAACTCATTAATTATCATGATGTTATTAGCCAACCAGAGCTCCCTATTTGGACAGCCACATGGATGAATTTAGAAACCCATTGAAACAACAGTTGAAAACTACATGTTTCAACTCGGTTGAGATACGTCTGCTAAATGTTTCTTAACCTACATATTCATAATAATGGCTTTTTAGCTATAAGCAATATTCAATGAATGCTTTTGAATAAAATTGATGATAAAAGACCTCAACACTCTCTCATTATTCGCACCGCAAACTTTTATGTGGTAATTTGTACCTTCATTTCGGCTTCAAAACTTTTCAAATTTACCTTTATCCTGGTAAAGCCTGTGGCTTTGTGCTTTCATCTGTTATCTTGTGTTTGGAAACCCAATGAAACACTTGCACTCATGTTTGAAATATTATTTTACAATGATATGAAATGTTTCTCCATTAATTACTACTACCAGTTCAAAATGGTAGGCTTTAATTATCCCAAAAATGGACTTGAACTGTATTAAATTTCTCAATATAACCAAAATAAAATCATTCATAACCAACAGTAAAGCGTTCAATTTATTAATTGAATGAAAATCAGTAAGTACTACGAATGGCAATTTTAACGACTGCATCAGAGACATTTTGCAGACATTACAGGAAAACGATAAATCAGAGGATCCAAGTAGCTTATATCACTGACATAATATATTTCTAATTATCTTTCTAATATCTTGCTCACAATTTGATCTCCTTTTTTATCATAGGTGTTTTTCTTCAAAAAACAAGAACCCCCACAGGAACGTAGCCAGTCTATTCAATTTGCAAGGAAATTGGCAACAGTTGGTATCTCCTTGCCAACATATTTGACACTACACCCAAGAAAATGATGAAAGGTTAGTCAAAAAACATTAATTCATATGTTATTGTATACAACACATAATTTCACTTTCAACCATGTTTTTTAAATATTATTATTAATATTATTAGACTTTTTCTTTTACTTAAACTTGTAATTACAGTGCTGGCGCCCTACCGTTGCCACACTTTTTGACATCTTTTTGACAACTTTCTGATGGCTTTTGTTTAAACTGGCCAATCAAAATGCAAGATCTGTGGGAGGCGGAGTGGTCAAGCTCCATGTTCGCGTTTTGACAATTGCGATGTATGATGTGCCTTATGACATTATTTTGTTCACATTGACATTATGATGTGCGTTATGACATTATGATGTTCATCTTGACATTATGATGTACATCTTGACATTATGATGTTCGTCTTGACATTATTTCTTTTATATTTTATTGTATACATTTTAAATTCAAGTACATACATTGATTGACATTATGATGTTCTTCATGACATTATGATGTTCGTCATGACATTAAGAAAGCATGCACTGGCGCTCATTTCTCACCAACAAGAATCACGCAATTTGTTCTTCATCAATGTTCTTGAGAGCTTGAGGAAGGTTAACGAAAGTCTGAGTAGAGTAGTAAACATGTTGCAGAGTCCTAATAGCGGAGAAGCTTCTAGTGCTAGTGCAATTTCGTCAACAGCGTTGCCTCCTTCTTCAGATCCAAGTACGAGTAATATCTTCGTAGTACATCAACGATTGTTTGATAATGCTGCCGTATGGACAAACAGTAGAGTAAATCAGATCGCGGCAGCAATGCGTTTCAGACCTGATAGCTTCTCATGCAAGAGACTCACAGACCAGCCTCTGTCCAACGTGATTTCTGTCTGCCAGTCCTGCAGCTCTCAGCTTAAGCTTCTCTTCCGCAGAAGGTATCCTACAAGCATCTTTTTTTCCCAGCCAAACAAATAAGAAATATTGCTGCAATTGATGCATTGAAAATTGGGAAAATTTAAATGATCTTAACTCTGTTTACTGATCCTTTCTTCTTGTAATAATGTAGGGAAGCCTTTTCATTACCGATGATGATAGCTGTGGGTGGAGAAGAAAAAAACTGTATCCAAGAGTGGATCAACTCCATCAACAACCTGCTGGATATGATGTTGGGACCAGACCATCTTGAGTTTGAACAGACACTGGTTACAAAATACTGCATTGTTTCTCCCCATTCAGTACCCGAGTATGAGTACGATCACCAGAAGTGGGAAAATAAGTTTACTTTGGGACAAAAATCGCAATCACCGTGTAAAACCTCTGAAATGCCCAAACCTCCAAGAAAGTTGCCTAAGCTGTTGGTTGTCCAAGCCTCCCATTAAGCGTGAGTTGCAAGATGCATCGGTGATAAAGAAATTTATCAACCTACCTTCTCATAATCCAATTTGTGTTCCTTGTGTTCTAGCGTGGGGTGGTACATTTGGAAGCATTACCCTTCTAAATACTTGTCCTATTCTCAGCGGTCTTACCCCAGCACATATAAAGCAGAGTTAGCACATTAACATTCTGCCACTTTTAACTAAATTGCTTCAGAGCACACCTTTTGCTCTCTGCTGTAGTTTGTGCGTCTAACATGGCTGATCAAGTTCCTCAAGCTCCAGTGATTCCTGTTGCAGACGTTTTGATTCCTGCCGATGCCCCTCCTGCTGCAGCTCCTCCTGCGGTCAATGCCGTCCCTGCTAACGCAGATAACCTTGAGGTAATTATTTGTTTTATTTTATATTTCCCCATTTTCCTTCGATTACGGCCCATTTTCGTTCGCCACGTGTCTCCACCTTTTACTCTAGTTCGTCTTGCTAGCTTTACTCGCCGCTGTTTATTTATTTCATTTCGTTTTCCTCATTATTATTTGTTGTTCTTGCATTGCCCACAGTCGTTATTTTGTCTTAGCGGGCCCAAAAGGTTATTCCGCTCTCCCACACATTTATCGGCATCTTCAGTTTTATTCCTTTACCTTTGTTTTTTTTGCATATCCTAGCTGTTATATTTTATTTTAGCGGGCCCAAAAAGGTTTTCCGCTCTGGTTATATACTTATTGGCGTTGTTATTTTCCTCGTGACTTTCTGTTATTTTGCATACGCTATGTGTATTGTTTGAGCGGGCCCAACAGGTTTCTCGCTCTAGTCATGAGATTAATTGGCGTTGTTATTTTTCCTCATGACTCTCTGTTGTTTTGCATACGCTGTGTGTATTATTTGAGCGGTCCCAAAAGGTTTCTCGCTCTAGTCATGAGATTAATTGGCGTTGTTATTTTTTTCCTCATGACTTTCTGTTGTTTTGCATAAGCTGTGTGTATTATTTGAGCGGACCCAAAAGGTTTTCTCGCTCTAGTCATAAGATTAATTGGCGTTGTTATTTTTCCTCATGACTTTCTGTTGTTTTGCATAAGCAGTGTTGTATTATTTGAGCGGTCCCAAAAGGTTTCTCGCTCTAGTCATGGAATTAATTGGCGTTGTTATTTTTCCTCATGACTTTCTGTTGTTTTGCATAAGCTGTGTGTATTATTTGAGCGGACCCAAAAGGTTTTCTCGCTCTAGTCATGAGATTATTTGGCGTTGTTACTTCTCCTTATGACTTTCTGTTGTTTTGCATAAGCTGTGTGTATTATTTGAGCGGACCCAAAAGGTTTCTCGCTCTAGTCATGAGATTAATCGGCGTTGTTATTTTTTTCCTCATGACTTTCTGTTGTTTTGCATAAGCTGTGTGTATTATTTGAGCGGACCCAAAAGGTTTTCTCGCTCTAGTCATGAGATCATTTGGCGTTGTTACTTTTCCTCATGACTTTCTGTTGTTTTGCATAAGCTGTGTGTAGTATTTGAGCGGACCCAAAAGGTTTCTCGCTCTAGTCATGAGATTAATTGGCGTTGTTACTTTCCCTCATGACTTTCTGTTGTTTTGCATAAGCTGTGTGTATTATGTGAGCGGACCCAAAAGGTTCCTCGCTCTAGTCATGAGATTAATTGGCGTTGTTATTTTTCCTCATGACTTTCTGTTGTTTTGCATAAGCTGTGTGTATTATTTGAGCGGACCCAAAAGGTTTCTCGTTCTAGTCATGAGATTAATTGGCGTTGTTATTTTTCCTCATGATTTTCTGTTGTTTTGCATATGTTTTTGCTTTTTGTTGTTTTGCACATTCTGTTTTTATTTTATTCGAGCGGTCCCAAGAGGTTTTTCCCGCTCTTTTCATGAGTCATGTTAATTAGCGTTCTCTGTCCTCTTGTTTTTTCGTTTGTTTTGCATACGCTATTTTCGTTTTAGCGGGTCCTAATGTTTTCCCGCCCTAGGCATTAGAGTATTTAGTGTTATTGCTTTTGCCATGACACTTTGTTGCTTTTCATATGCTGTTATATTTTGCCGCTCTGGTCGCTATTCTTTTTTGTTCATTACTTTTTACCTTTGTTTCTTTGTCCGTTGTGGCAAGTTTATTTTCCGACCTGTCCTTTTTTATTTTTACGTTTGTTAGATTGCCAACTTGTTGCAGCGCATTCAAGCCCTTGAGAGTCAGCAAACAAACTAGTGTTGAGAACGGTTTGTCTGGTCTGGCGGCGTATGGCTTGAGGCGTAAACCTGATTTTGACAAGTACGCTGCTTTAGCCTTAGCAGAGGACATCGTCGTCGTGGCGCATAACTCCAAGCATGAGAAGGCGGCCTTTCTGTCAGCGGCTACCAAAGCTCTTAGGGAGCGTCTTGACAAGCCTCTGGAGCAGTTTCCAAGCTTATTTTTTGGCTTTGTTCTCAGATAAAGATTATTCTAAAGTTCTCGATTCCATTTCCAAGGTGGATAAATCACTCCGCCTAGCCGCCTCCCCTATGGCCTCCCCTTCTACCTCTCCGTCTATGCGTTCTTTTCAGAACAATCGTCTTGTTGTAATTTTTTGTGGGACTCCTGGTCATACTGCCCGTTTTTGCTTTAAGAAGAATGATAGATCCGGCAGGGCCAGATTCTCTCCGTACCAACGATCTTTTCGGGTCGGGGCCATTCCTACCCCCAGTGATTTTTGATGTAAACATATTTTCTCAGTGATTTTTGATGTAAACATATTTTCTCATCAGAATATTTGCTTTGAATAAACATATGTTTTGCTTTATTTTGCCAATGCGTCTCCGCTTCTTCCTTCTTCGTCGCACCCTTTCTATTCTTCCCCCTTCCCGCTCTGGGCTGGCAGTTTTATAAGGGATCCTTATTCCCTCTCGGATTACTGAGGCATAAAACTGTCATCCCTTGAGCCGCTCTAGTTCGCGTTTACCGTACCCTTTTGTTTCTGCTTGCAGCCCCCTCCTAAACGTGTTAAAGCACTTGTTCCACCAGCGCCTGGTTCCCAGTTGGCTCTTCCCATGCGAGAGAATTTTACCCGCTGGGTTAGTTTATCGTGGAACACCTCTTCACGCGGCTCAAGGGATGACGCCTCGTAACACTCACATATTCAGTGACTTTCTGCGTTCGGTTTTGGATGGTTCCGCTTTGGCGGATGTTTCCTTGTTGGCCTTTTTAGATCCAGAGTCCTTTATAGCAGGCAATCTCCACTGTCATCTTGATTCCTGGGAGTACATAGCCCGTACAGTGCCTTGTGATTTGGCGAATTCAGTCTTGAAGTGGATAAAAAACTTTGTGAACGTTTACGATTTCTTTCAACCTTTTAAAGGGCAGTTCAAAGGGGAGAACTTCGACATCCCTCCAGCTAAGATATTTCCCAACAATCCGTCGTGTCAAGCATTCATGGATTTCATCGACAAATCCATCGCTGCTGGATTGAAATCAGGAGCAATATCCCTCTGGGGTAAAGTTGGCAAATCATCTCCCCCCCATTTGGTCATGCCCCTCACTGTTGAGGCTTCTAACCGCGTTTAATGTCACAATAACCGGTTTCTTAACCTTTGGATTAAAGATTCCCCTTTTCGTCTTGATTCCCTGTCCATGATTCCGAGGTACGTTACCAAGGGATCCTTTCAAACAATGTGTGATGATAAGTCTGGCTACCATCATATTCTACTTTCACACCGATAGTAGGAAGTTTTTTTGGTTTCCAGTGGAAGGGTTTTTTCTATGTCAGTAACGCAATTCCTTTCGGTTGGAAATCTTCAGCGTACGTATACCACTCCACAGGCTTTTTGGTTTCTCATTACTTCCGTTCTGTGGGGATTCCATGCTGCTTTATATAGATGACCGCCATACTGGAGAGATCAGTTTTAACAGTATTACTCCTGCGTATGCAGCTTTTGTCTTCAGATCGCAAGTGCGCCTTGGCTAGAGCAATCATCAGCAGTTTTTGTCGTATGCTATACGCTAATCATGCTGGGCTATTTTATTGGCCTCAAAAAGTCAATTTTAGTTCCAAGGCAATGCGTCCCGTACCTTGGTTTCGGCATAGACTCTGTCTCCCAATCCTTTACCCTGTTGGAAGAGAAAAAGAGCAAGTTCATCGCCCTTACAGACCTGATTCTGTCTTCTAAGCAGGTGGACGTCAAGACCTTGCAACGTTTCGCTGGCAAATGTATCTCGTTCTACCTCGCGGTTCCAGCCGCACGCTTGTTTACTAATGAGGTAAACTTGGCGATTTCCAAGGGTCTTCATTCCTCCCGTCCAGTCAACGTTACCGGTCCCTTGCGTCAGAAATTCAGCATTGGAACTTCCTAAAGGACTGGCAAGGCTGCCTTCCTTGGCTCACAGAGTTCCATACTCAGATCCACCTCGCGTCAGATGCCTCCAGTTTTGCCTGGGGTGGTATCATGGACACTTCCACGAGCCCACTCGTCATTCGCGACTACTGGCCCCCTCGGATTTAAGACGTGATATCAGTGTCAAAGAAACTCTAGCTTTGGTGAACGTCTTAGAGGCTTTCTCCTCCTCTGTGCAAAACCGACGCGTTGATGTCTTTACAGATAGCCAGGCGCTCATACGATCTTGGAATCGTCAGGGTTCTAAATCTCACCAACTTTGTGATGCACTTAAGAAACTTTTTTGGCTGTCCACTAGTCTCAATTTTCAGCTCAATCTCCAGTATATCCCATCAGCTCTCAACCCGGCCGACCCCCCGTCCCGTTCTCTTTCGTTGCAGAGATTCTAAACTCTCTCAAGACGCCTGGCGTCGCATCCAATCTAGATTCGGACCCCATTCCGCTGACCTTTATGGCCCTTCCTTCTAATGTGCAAGTCGCGTCGGATAATCTTCCCCTCCCCTTTTTCTCTCCACACACCCAACTCCTGGTTCTTCTGGGGTTAACCTTTTTGCGCAGTCTCCCGTCCGTGCTGCCCCATATGTTTTTCTAACCCTTATGTTTTCCCCCCCATTGTTCTTATTTCTCAAGTGTATCGCTTCCTTGAGGAATCCACAGTTACACGTTACGTGTCCCTGATATTACTCCCCGGAGGTTTTGGTGGCCCCTTATCTGGTCGCAGGCAACTGATTCCTTCCTCCTTGCACCTCGGGGTTCTCAGGGTATCGTCTTAACTCCATCTCGGGAAGGTTTTCTCATCTACATGGCCTACCCCTTGGGATTTGTTGGTTTTCCATTTTTCGCCTGCTTGAGCTGTTTCTTTATTTATATGTACTATTTATTTTCTTCATCACTTGCTTCAGGACTGATTGTTAAAATGGTGATTTTTTACTTTATCGGTCTAATTTCTTGTCTCTCCTCGAGCCTTTTGTTTTGCAGCATCTCCCCATGTTTCCCGCCTTTTTTCTCCAGCAGTTTCCTGTCCCGTTTGCCAGTATGCCAACGACCACACGTTTCGTTTTTGTCAGAACTGCGGCTATGTTCGGAAGTTTTGCTTAGATCCTGTTCCCGCCCCGCTGACTTTTGAACTCAACGCCATTGATAGCCGCCTCTGTTCATTGCGAAGCACCTCATCGTTTTCTGCTTATTCTAAGCAGAAGCAATCCCTTAAGAGCGAGTTAGTACGTTTCCTTTTTGCCCTCTCTGGCCAAAGATCCCCTTTTTCAACGCAACGCCTTGGGACATTTGCCGTTTTTTAGTGTATTAAAGACTCTAGTGGTAAGACCCAAGTCCATATCCATGGTTGTCCGCATTTGGGCCAAAGGGGATCAGCCAGTTGCAAGTGTCCTTTTCGACTTTCCTATAACACCGTCGATTCGTATATAGGGAAGCTCCGTGCCATTTTTAATGAAATGGGTCGCCAGGGTGACTGGAATCGCGCTTTCCTCGTTGGTAATCCGGCTTCGGACGTTCTGGTCAAACAGTATTTGAAGTCTGTCACTGAGGAACAACTTAAGGCTCGCGTTACGCCAAAGCAAGCCACACCTCTTTTCGTCGACAAGTTGGCGTTGCTCTCTCAACTTCCTCGAGAAGCGTCTCCTGTCCGCCTCGCTCCTACCCCTACAGAGCTGTTTATAGTTCGAGAGATCAAGCTTTCTTCAAAAACCCTTTTCTTCAGTGGTGACAGGGGCGGTGATTTGGGACAAGTTAAAACAGTCGAAATTGCACGCTTTCCAGGAGACGACGGTTTCCTATTCAATCATGTATGGGGAAAGACATTAAGGGACGGAGGCTCTAATCTTTTCGGTCTGCGCCGACATCCCAATCCTCTCATATGTCCTGTTAGGGCCATTGAGAATTATTCTATCATTTCACAAAGTATCGGCATAGATTTACGCCATGGATATTTTCCGCCCTACCTCTCCGCAAGGCAGTGTCTCGGATAAGCCTCTGTTATCCTCCACAGCTGAGTCTCGCCTGAAGTTTTACCTCAACCAAGCTAATATCGACGAGGGAGAAACTTTGCATAGTTTTAGAAACCGGCTGCGCGTTAACCCTCGCCTTTTCAGGCTCTTCTCTTGCGGGCGTCATGTCCCACGTTGGTTGGAAAAACTCCGCTACAGCCTCCTATTACATGAAACTGGCCGATGTCCTGCGAGCGGAGCCCCAGCTGACGCTCTTTCGACTGTTTCTCTCCCAGCTACAGAATCTTCTAAGTGGTACAGCGAATATAACCATTTAAAGGATTTTGTCCTAGCTTTCCCTCTACCCACTCACCCTTCACTAAAACGTCCTGTCTCATCTGTTTCGCTATAAACGCCGAATTTTCATTATGTTCCTCCTTTAGTGTCGGGCTAGGGTTTTTGTTTTAGTTTTGGGTCTGCTTCGTCTACTAGGGTTCTTTTAGTATGGGTATTTCTGTCGTTTTGCCTCAGTGCGTTCTGCTCGCTTTACTTCTCGGCGGAGGCAGATCGCCCATAACTCAATTATAGGTGGCAGGTAAGACTGGTGAGAATAGAATACTATTCTCAGCGGTCTTACCCAGCACGTATAAAGCAGAGTTAGCACATTAACATTCTGCCACTTTTAACTAAATTGCGGAAGTACATGCCGCATCTATCGTTGCTTGGTATTCTATTCTTATCGGTCTCTTCCTGTCCACCTTCCGCGGATGCCTTTAGCATTTTCCCTCCCTTTTCCCATTACCCTTTCATTTCCTTTTCTCGCTTCTTGCCTTAGCATCCGGCAGATCGCCCATAACTCAATTATAGGTGCAGGTAAGACTGGTGAGAATAGAATACTATTGAAAACTTCCTCACAATAGTCTACCTCCATTTAAAAGACGTCCCTCATATTTCAAAAAACTATCAGGATTGTCAGAACCTTGGGATAAGGATCTGGTTTCCATGGAACATTTCTTTGACAATAAATAATTCACCCAAGGTAAGATTGAGTAGCTACGCTATTTTGCCCAGTTTGATCTCAGTGTCGCTAGTGGCATCTTTAACATTTGGGGCAACGAATTTGATCTGTTTTGGAAACGGTGCGACTCTCTGCTCCAAAATGCTGCTCAGTCAACGTGTTCTTCTGAACAATTCCCTAAGAAAAAGGAAACCATGACTGCGACTAGAATAAAACATAATGGAGGTTGCATCTCAAAAAATGTCGGAGACTTACATAGAAGCCGCTTTAAAGAGAATGGCTACTGCCTGCACACCAGCCAATGTGGTAAACTTTTTAGTAAGCCACCACCCTCGAATGCTGATGCAATTCTTGGACCACAGACCCAAGACCACACCACCGGTCAGCTTTATCAACCCTATGTTTGTAATGGGGTACATACCTATAACCCTGAGAACATTCTGTAGCAAAACGCCCTTTGCCTTACCAATTCCTTTGCATCACTTTGCTTCCAATGGTCTGATTACCGAGCCTCGTCACCTACCAGATACCTTCAGTCTACAAAACAAACCGTACCAACTTAGTGGTTGTACCTTCTGGAATGGCGCACACTACAGTGGGTGTTTTAAATTCAAATCTCAGTGGTTTTAATCTGATGGACTCCCGTGGTTCTGGAGTTTTTAGCTGTCCCACTAAAATCAACAAATCACATGGATTTGTCCTTTCATCTTGCGTGTACTTCAAAGTTAATTTGGGTATGTATACTTCCTTCTTTTATTTCATTTTCAGTCGAAGCATGTCTAAGTCTTATCTTCAAAAGGCAAATTATTGTTAAGTTACATGATATGACATCATTTCTTAAGTTATGTTGTTGTTGAAGAAGGCAATTATGGAAATTTAATGCACACACCTTTTATCTCGGGTGTGTCCGCCTGATAAAAGTGAGTGATTAGGTGAGTCGCCTTCACTTAGTGTATTTAAATTTCCATTATTGCTATTTTTCTATTTTCTTTCAAGTTTATTTAAGTTTTCCTATATTGAATTTTGTATTTGAATGAGATATTCTAACCATTAATTATTTACCAATTTTTTTTTGTGCTAGCAAAACAGGTACTGATACTATGGCCCGGATTCGTTGGCGGTACATCAAGGGCAAGGATGTTTTGTAACTATTTAAAATCATATTGTACCAAGCATCTTTCGGGGATCTCAACTTATTTGTTTTTTTTTGGAAAGGAAAACACGTTGAAGAAGGCAATATGGAAATTTAATGTGTGGTTTCCAGAAAATCCATACCCCCCACGGAAGACAACTGGAAATTCCGAGGGGGTGGGGGTTAAAGGCCCAGGAATTCCGAAGGAAAGGGGGGGGTTCACGCAGAGCTTGTTTTCCCAGGGTTCCCTTCTGAACAAACACAACAAATTCGTAAGAAATACTTACGTACTTTGTCTCTATTTTCGAGGAATGAAACCAAGCCAAATCAAACATTGTGGCCATTGAAATAAACCAAAACATCTTGTTCTTTCATGTATCTTTTATTTTCTGAGTTTACCACCTCTCTAAATGAGAAAAATGTCTCTTGAAGTTGCAAGCACGAACTGAACCGAACGGGATCAAAATGGCCGACCAAAACTCCTTCCCAGTCCCCTGGACATTGTTTCTTGGAAAAGCCGAGGTTGCTCAGCTTTGTTACGAACACGAACGATTTTCAATATTTTCCTTCATCGTGCAAGCGCTAAGCAATGGCAAAGTGTCTTGAAAACAAAACATAATCAACTTCAAGACAAGTAAGTTAAATTTTTGATTGGAAAGAATATATTTCTTTCTTTGGATTAAATTTGTGATTCACGTTTCATTGTTTTTTCTTTCTGTAAACTCTGTTAGCCGTGTGCGTGTTGATGAAAGCGATCGGATTGTAACGTATATTTTTGCGTAACTGAGTCTTCATTTTTTTAGGTACAAAACCTTTTGGAATTTCCGAGGGGGGAGGGGGTCCTATGTTTAAAAATACTGGAAATTCCTGGGGGGAAAGGGGGGGTCATCAAGACCGCCCTTGGAACGGAAATTCCTGAGGGGTGGGGGGGGGGGGGTGAAAACCAAAATGTCTTCCGTGGGGGGTATGGATTATTTTCTGGAACCACACAATACAAGTAGATATAATTAGTCTATGTATTTGTTGTAGTATTAGGTTGTCTCCCTGATTAGTACACCACCAGTGGAGGGCCAGAAAACTAACTCTTTGCCTTGTCTTGTACATTTAGAGGCAAAACGTGTACTCTGAGTCACAGTGGACATTGTATCAACACAGGTTTCTCACTCTTCAGGGATTGGCAGCCACGAAGGAAAATTATGTACCCTGATAATAAATTAATGGCCATGGGAAGAAAATGTACTTGTTCATTTTTCATTCATAGCCATATATTCTGCCATACTGAATTGTGTCTACAATTGAAGGGCATGCTAGAATAAGGGCATAATTAACAATAGAATTCTATTGTCGTTATGCCCTTATTCCAGCACGCCTTCAATTATTATAGAGTGAGAGATGCTGATGAGGTGGATGATAACAAGGATGATAAATGTGGACTAATGAATCTGACAATGATGTGGATGAAGAGGAAGCAGACCCACTCAGACTTTTAGTCTTAGACTAAAGGGAATAAAAAGAAAGGTAGATGCCGATCAAGTTGGAGTCCAGACTTGGTTGACATAATAATTAACAACAATTACTATCAAATAAAACTTATTTTTACAAACACAAAAATGAAAGAAATGGCGAAATTTATGGGAAGATTTGAACTGAAATGAAGCAAAGAGCTGGTGAAAGGGATGATGAATTTAAATTCACCATAACCCAGATGCGCACAAAATGTAAGAAAGTATTAGTGAATGCAAAAATGTGGCAATGACCATCCAAACTGCCACAGGAATTAAATGAATTCCAAGAGGACCATGGTCATGGCAAATGGTTTTCAAGCTCTGTTTGCGCTAGAAAAAACAAGACATTCATGTCAGCCAGAGCAGGCTGTAGAGCCAGCAGCAGCAGAGAAGTTGGCTAAGTGATGAACTTGGATATTAGTACTGCTAGTGTAGACTTGTTTGTTCCAGTTAAATGAACCTAAAGAGAAAGGCCAATGAGTACGATTGAGAATGCCTATTGCTGAATCCCTAGACTTTGTCAAGGAAGTTGTCAGAAATGATCCAACCAAAGATTTAATCAGGTTCATGAGGGAAAAAATGGAGAAATCAAGAGAACATGAATTGAAACTCATTTAGCCGATGCAGAACTATGGACCAAACACAGGTTTCACTTCCCATCAACAGGGTAGTGCTGGTATGTACCAAACAATGCCTCAACCCGTTGACATGGCCCACACAGAAGAGTAACCAATGCCTGGAGGTTACAATCCACAGGGGGTATGGGGGATATGGGCCGCAGGGCTGCCAACCACACACAAAGCACGTCAAGCAACAGCTTTTTTGGTGGAAACTTGTATGAAATGCAGTAGGGTATATCAGCAAATTAGTTTTATGGGTTAGGATAAAGTTTTATTTAAGGAATGCTTCCCATGAGCTGTTGGCATAATAGAAGCGGTAAAATCTAAGAATAGAGGAGGGAAAAGAAAATACAATTGCACAAAATTGAGACAGCTTTTCTTTCTAAAGATCTCAATTTCACAAACTTTGACTTTGGTGTATGACCCTTTGCTTTTTGCACATGGTTTCTGGAACCCGAGCCATAACGTTTACCTGAAGGATGGTGTTCATTTAAATGTTTTGGGTTCAATTACACTTTATAGGAGCTATAGAGGGGCTGTGTTAAAATCCCTGTCTCTCCCCCTCATGGGTGCCTAATGAAGGTACCCTAATTCAAAAGATACTGAAATAGTCTAGCCTTATTTGGCTTTATTTTTGTTTGAGCTGGTTTGTTCCTTATTTTGTCCTTTGCGTGCTGATTTGTGCCAGTGGAATGCTGCGCTAGTAAGGCGTGCCTTATCAGACATGCAGTTGGTCTTCTCTGATGCGTTATCGTGGTGGCTATCTTTGTAGATGCCCTTGCACTTTGTTTTGTCAGGGCTGTACATGTTACTCCCTGAATTTTGCACCTATTTGTTTTTTCAGCTGGGACCATATGTGCATTCACTTGGCGGCTATCTTTGGATAGTGTGCTCAATGCACTCAGATCGAATATAGGAACAAATGTTTCCTTTTGTGTCAAGAAATATTATAACCGTGCTCCTGCCTTATACTTGTCATCGTATGGCAATCTTCACAGTTATTTTGGTCTTGTATACTTATGTAATTTATGTAGGAGACTGGCTTTTAACACTGGATATTGCACATCATCTTTTACGTTTTTTACCCTTTACCACTAATAACTTATTTATTGAGTATTCATTGTCTTTGTCGAACGACCTTGACCATGGCCCTGGTAAACTTTCCTTAGAACCTGTTCATAAACCTTAGCGAATCGGGTCTATAAAACAGTGGTCGAGTGCATTCAGTACATTTGTCGCTGTTTATAATTTCCAGCATCGGCTCCTGCTTTAATCAAATCTGGCGAGATAGTCAGAGACAGTGCTACTAAACTCGAAAATTGGCGTTGGTATGATGAGCCATTTCGGTTTCTTCGCCAATCTTCATTGGGAACTTTGGTTCCAGTCTCTGCCCATCTCGTAGTCGCCTACATGCCTGGTGCTTAGTGTAAATAAGGCATGTAATTTCCAACAGACGCCCTTTTCAAAGGGAGTCTATTGGAAATTCAACAGTGGGGGATTCGGTGGTAGCTGCAAGTTTAAACACAGCTGCCATAAATGTTTTGGTTTCCACCCAGGGTCAGAATGTCAGGCAAGTAATTTCTGTTCAAAACAACCATGCCCTGTTATCGTAAAAGGTGATGTATCTGTCGCCAACAAAACTACTACGCAGCCAACAGCCAGTTACCCTAGAAAGGGTTACTCGCCTTAAATACTATTTATCAAGCTACCCTTCTGCTAAATGACGGTATCTTTTGGGTTGTTTTGCGAATGGTTTTTCGATTCAATGTTTAATTTCTCCCACTCATTTAGATCCTCCAAATTTCAAATCCACCAACGATAATCCAACCGCTGTCAACACCAAATTAACCAAAGAACTGGTTGCCGGCCGTTTAGTTGGCCTGTTTGCAGTTCCACCTTTTTGTTATTTGTCTCTCCTTTAGGCATTGTGGCCAAAAAGGGATGTGGACAAAACACTGACCCCCAGTCCATGGACTACCCCATGGACTACCCAAATGGACTACCTAAATTGGACTACCCCTTAAAATACTATTTTAGTTGAGTACTATTCAGAGAAGCTGCTGCTATACTTTCTTTGCACTAACCTGGTTCAGTTCAACCTTGTTTATTTTCGTTGCATGACCGCCATTTTGAATAATTATAGTAGCAACAGCTGAACACAAAAAGCGTAGACCAAGAAAACAATGTCCTGGTTTATAACCCCCCCCCCCCCCCCCGAAAAACCATTCGCAAAACAACCCAAAAGATACCGTCATTTAGCAGAAGGGTAGCTTGATAAATAGTATTTGAGGCGGGTAACCCTTACTAGGGTAACCGGCTGTGGGCTGCGTAGTTGTTTTGTTGGCGACAGATACATCACCTTTTCCAACTGGGGGTCAGTGTTTTGTCCACATCTGCCAAAAAGACTCCATCAGAATTCCATTTAATCCATCACCTTTTGTTTGCTTATGGCTCTTCCGTCAGTGATGGTATTCCCTGGGATTCCCCAGCGAAATATCGTTGCTACTCAGCGAAATATCGTTGCTCCCGGCGTTGCTGCTCAGCGAAATATCATTCTCGTTCATCCTCCTTCAAATACGTCTGTGTTCGCAGGCTTGCTACATGTATAAAGAAGGCGATAAATTGCATGTCCGTGACAACTGAAGCAAGTTTAATAAAAGTATGGCAAAATCAAACATATCTGTTGATAAATTGTTGTTGTTTCCAGTAAAAAGTCAAACTGAAACTTGCCCGACACTATACATAGATAGATAAGTTTAAAGTTCCTGTTTAATTTCTGTACTACAGGAGACGGTACTGATTTCCGGCAGTTGTTCCAGAAATAAACGACAAACCCACTGAGATCCAGTCTCCACGCGACGTTCAAGTGTTGACTTTTGGCATGGCAATGGACTGTCATTTGCATATACGTTCGATTGTTTATACATCAATTACAAGTCATTTTCAGTTTCAGTTTTTGCAATCATGCCAAAGGTCACAAACTACACGAGAAAACAAATCGACTGCCTTTACAAGGAAGGTTTTTGTCCAGTAGAAATAGTGAGAGCGGTAAAAAAAGAAGATTTACAGGCTAGCCTCGCCAGCGTTACCAGAATTATAAGAAAAATTCAACAGACTGGCTCGATTGAGAACCTTCAACAATCTGGAAGACCGACAAAGCTTTCTTTTCAGGCGAAAGCTTTCAAGAAGACCAAATGCGAAAGAACAATGAGACGACCAGCATCAAGATACAGAAGAGACTGGCCAAGCGTGGTATCATGGTCAACTCCTCCACTGTGCGAAGCTCCCAAAATCAACAAGGATGGACGTTGCAACGCACTGCTTACTGCCAGCTGATCAGGGAGGCCAACAAGATGAAAAGGCTTGAGTACGCGCAGCAAATTCTGGAGAGTAGCGATACGTTTCACAACGTAATCTTCAGTGATGAATGCTCCATCTCCCTGGAACAGTACCGATGCACATGCTACCGAAAGGTTGGTGAACCTACCGAAAGGTTGGTGAACCGACCAAAAGAAAACCAAGGCCTAAGCACCCGCTTTAAGTTCGTGTCTGGGCAGGAATCAACAGGCATGGTGTGGTAAAGATATGGTCCATTCCACCGTTACAGACATTACACCCAGAGAACATTTTTGAACTTTGGATTTCTGTTCTGCACAGAATATGCAGGATATTGCTGTTTTTTGTTGACCATATTGCACCTTGGTTTCTCCTCTCTTACTCAGTATAAAAAAAATTAGAGTTCAATATTCTTAGCCACTTGTAATTTTGATGGTAAGGACTGTTACGGACATTACAACTAAAACAGCCACTAATTTTAATCCCGACTTTTAAAGCAAAATTCCTGTGATTTGTTAGAAGATTTAAGGCAACAAATATATTTTTATGATTGGTAGTGTCAAAGTTTTCTACTAATGTAATAAAAGTCTATTTTATCTGTTTTGGTTTGTAAAAATGTTGTGTAACGGACATTACACAAAATGTTACAGACATTACTGTCTGAATTTTACCTTAAAAACTATGCACATTATAATGCTTTATACAAATATTTTAGTTTATTTGTGCTAGGTTAAACATCTGCTTAGAGAATTGCAGTATAGCAGCCTTGAAAATAGGTTTCATTTCTCATTAAATCAAGCAAGGCAAGCTGTTTCTAAAGTTGGTCAGTTAATTCACTATCAGAGCATGCTCAGAACATTCTTTTAAAGAAAACCACCGACCAACTTTTTTAATTATGACATTTCACTGTGGTCTGTAAACTCAAGGATTTAGATGGTTAACTATTCCAAAAAAACGGCCAAAACAGTGGCTGAAAGGGTCCGAATTTTTCAAACGAAGGTTAAGGCTGATGATGAAAAGTATAAGGCCTATAAAGACAACGAAAAAGAGAGGAAAATAGCAAAAAGGAAAGGTGAAGTCCTTAGCCCAGGTGAAGCTGCTAGAAGGAAAAAACTTAACAGAGAAAGAGTCAGAAAATACAGGCAAAGAAAAAAGAGAAGAATGCAAACAACTTACCAAACACCTCAAGCTCTTGGAAAAGCTCTTGGCAAGGTTAGCAAAGCCCTTCCCCAAAGCCCCAGAAAAAGAAAGGCTGTGGTTTTTAAACTAGCACATTCTTCAGGTTTTGTTGTTGGAAAAAGAGGTGCACTAAAGGTAACAGGGGCCTTCCAAAGGAGACAGTGAAACGTGTGAAAGTTTCAGCTTGATTCTGTCTCTCGGCAAGCACCAGGCAGAAAAGACTTTGTCATTGTCAAAGAAAACAACACAAAGCAGCAAATCCAGAAAAGGCACTTGTTGTGGTCCTTAAGGGAATGTTATGGTATATTCATGAAAGAAACCCCCACTTTTGAGATTGGGTTCAGCAAGTTTTGTTCCCTACGGCCAGTGAATGTCTTGCTTTCA
The DNA here is from genome assembly GCA_029204205.1 of Desmophyllum pertusum. NCBI lineage: Eukaryota > Metazoa > Cnidaria > Anthozoa > Scleractinia > Caryophylliidae > Desmophyllum > Desmophyllum pertusum. The sequence goes on along the minus strand of MU826382.1, from coordinate 282,753 downwards.
GCTGCCATGCCAAGAGATGTCTGTCTCTGTCAGTATCACAAGAATATCAAAATGCTTTGTGAGGGCCTGCACAAAGAAATCACTGATTTCCCGCTGTACTCAGGAACTTTTGTAAACAATTTTGTTTGCAGTTCTGAGTCAGAACTTTGCATGCTTGGAAGGTGTGGAAAGTGTGGAAAGTGCCCCAGCTGGTTGCAGAAAATAAAGGACGAAGCAGACCTTGACGAGCGAGCAACATGGTATCAGTGGGAGCGTGTGGAACAGGTGGTGCCAGCAAGGAAAGGAAAGAGCATGAAAAGCGTCAAGAAAATGCAAAAAGTATTTAAGGAGGGTACAGTTGATGACACACTCAAGGATCTAGAAGATCAGCTTCCATCTTTCTTGGAACATGTGTTCGTAAAGCGGCAACATGCAAGATTCTTCCAAGACAAGATAGAACATCTGACAGAAGGAGAAGCAGTGGTACAAGTTGATAGTGCCGAAAATTACAGTTGCAAGTACCAGGGAGAAATTCAAACTGCACATTGGAACCAAGACCAAGTTACCTTGTTCACTGTTGCTATCTGGACCAAGTCTAAAGATAAGAACAGCTGCTGTGACTCATGTCATTGTTTCAGATGAACTGAAGCATGACAAAAAATCTGTTGCGGTGTTCATGTATAAGGTCATCAATGATCTCGTGAAGAGGAGGCACCCAAACGTAACTCAAGCTTACATATTTTCAGATGGACCAAGCTCCCAGTTCAAAAACAGGTAAATTGCCCATTTTCTCCACACACTTCAAGGTCAAGGCCTTAACATCCAGTGGAACTACTTTGCCACATCGCATGGCAAAGGGGCTGTTGACAGTATTGGGGGAACTGTGAAACGCATGGTTTGGAACGCTGTATCCACAAGGAAGGTGGAAGCAGTCAAAGATGCAAGTTCATTTGCAAATGTTGCCACCAACGTGTGCAAATCTGTTACCGTGACCTTTGTTGCATGTGAAGAGTTGGAAGCTGCCGCAGATTTACTTGGCTTAAAGAAATGCTTCTCTACAGCACCAGCAATTGCAAAGTTCCACAGCTTGAAGCCACTTAAGAATGGCCTTATTCTCTGCCGTTTTTACTCCTACCAGAGTACCTGGGTTGAAATGGGTGTCCAGATTCCTGGTTCAGAAGATGAAGACATAGACCAAAGTGATAGTGATGAAGCCCCAGCTGATGAAGAAGATTCTGGTAAAGAGGAAGGAGACTGTATCAGTAATGTGGCAAAATGTAGCTCTTATGAAGAATGTTCAAGTCAGAGGGAGGAAGAAGACAGTGCAAGTGATGCTGATGAAGATGGTTCAAGGGAAGAGGAAGAAGAAGACAGCGTGAGTGGAGAAGAACGTTCAAGTGGCCCAGATGAAGAGAAAAAAGGGCAAGCAATGCGGATAAAGGTTCAAGTGACGAGGAAGAAGTGCCAGAGCAGATTACCATCCAAGTTGAGCAGGGCCTTCCTGATAAGCTGCTTTCACTATTCAAAGGATGCACTTCATTCAGTCTTCCACATCATTTAGACAGCCAAATAAATGCAGTTTGTGATGGTTGGATCAGCTTTGAAGGCGGTGGCATGATTGACACTGGTGATCTGAATGATTTAATTGGCAGGGGAATGAGAAGCCAAGATAAATGGCTGTCCAACTTTATTTTTGATGAATACCTATGTTTGATTAAATTGGCTTGTGCTGCTAACAACAGTTTGGCAGTTGAAACCATTCCATGGGAAATGTTTGAGAGGGGAGTTGGTTTGATGCCAGCTAGTGACTTTTCAGGATGTAGTCCTTGTGGCATGTAACACCTCAGAGTCTGAGCACTGGTTTCTTTTAGCAGTCCTGCCCAACAATAAATCTGTTGTTGTCTTAGATAGCATGCCAGGTGACGATATTAAACCTACAGCTCATAATGCTCTTTCTAAGATATGTTCGCTTCTCAAGGAAATTGACAGCAATATAGACTTGGGCCAGTGGAGGTTCATAGCTAACAAGAAAGGTGATGTTCCCCAACAAAGCAATGACTACGACTGTGGAGTTTTTGCTTGCTTGTACGCAAGATGCTTGGTTGGATACAGCGAAATGATCAGTGAAACCAGCATCTCGGATTTCAGGAAGCTCATGCTGTTGGAATTGCATGAAAGTAAGCTGCATCCAGTTCCACCAGAGGGCATCCAACCTGAGCGGTATTATGCTGTAGAATATGTGGAGAACTGCTACATTGGGCAGGCACTCAATCAGGCTGACGGTTTTTGGGTTGAGTCATGAGAGATGGCAGCCATGTTTTTGTTAAACATGGCTGCTGCCTCTCATGACTCAACCAATTCACGGGAGGAAACTCAAGGCAGAAAGCAATTTAAGGATTGTGGAGTTAGATTATTTGGTGAATACCGTTAAGGTATGGCTCATGAATGTCTTAAGCCTCAAAGCTTATGGCATCGTAGTACAGGATTTTTGTCCACTAAATATTACTCGATTTTCTAATGGGTTTCGTCTTAAAGTCTTTTATACAGCTTATTGTATTGAACTCATTCAGGACTACTTATATTTCCTTTTTCCTTTGAGAGTGGTATTGTTACGGACATTACGTTACGGACATTACAAATCTTTAAAGCAATTTTTATTAATAAAAGAGCTTACAAGAAATGAAACAATAAAGAGTCAAATGATGCCCCTAACAAACTAGAAGAGCAGCAGAAGTTATCTTGCTAGCAGAGTTGAATTCAGTCTGATACAGAAAAGAGTGAAATTTTCGTTACAGACATTACACAGTGCCTGTATAGATTTTCAACCAATTAAAACCCCGGAAAAAGAAATCCGAAACTTCAGTTATTATACTCGGGTGAAAACAAGGCTTAAGGTCTACCAATATGACAGTTTCAGTGCACTGGATTAATAATGGTCTTTTCACAAGTTTCTCATTAACTCTCAACAACTTTTTCTCTGTTTTTGTGACCCACAAAGTAGTAGACCCCCCACGGAGCACACATGCAACATTGATGTTTCTTCTCTTTAATGGTATATAATTTACTTTCAAGATTCTTATTTTAAATATTATCATTTTTTCACTTCTCATGTGGAATGGCCCATATGTATCTTTGATGGCATCATGGATGGCCTCATTTATTTTAGTTGAACGAAATAAACAGTATTTTGTTATTTTCCTTTCTGACTGGACCACGGCAATTTCATGTCGTAAAAAAAATTATATGGACGGCTTGCATCTTGCATCTGTGAAATGTTCGCTGACGAAAGCCGTCCATTTGGGTCTCTATTTTTGTGACAAGATTGCGTGACAAGTCGTGACGAGTGTGTCAACAGAACCGAAAGTAAAAGTCGTCTGAGGAAACAAAACAAAAGTTTAGCTTTTACACAAGCAACGGTGATGAATACTGTTTTGACTTTTGATGCATGCAATACAATGGTTGAGCATAAATTGCTGATGAGCGCTCTTGTGTGCGACTTTGACATCTGGCGACGATGTTCACGCCTGTGTTTGTATTGAATTGAAGCTCGCTGAAAAACATTGTTTTTGAAAAGTTTCCACGATGGAAGTGAACATTTTGCATAATTGCAACAAGCTATTATTCTCTGGCGGCTTCGATTGACCTTTCGCGAATGGTGACTGTTTTATCTGAATAAACAAGCAAACATGGCTCTATCTGATTGCAAAAACAACAGAAAATATTGATTCATGTATTAAAGCCGGCTCTATACTTTTCATTCCGTAATGCAGAGACTTGACGAAGTTGACAACATGTTCGCGATTATGTTTTCATTAGGTTTCAGTGATACAAAAACATAACTTTTTGTTCCCGAACACTAAAACGAAATCTCGTTTGTGGCGAATTATCGCGAGAACGAAATCTTGGGGAAATATCGTTACAAAGATTTATCCCTAGAATGAAATCTCGGAGAAATATTGTTACGGCGAAATATCGTTACCGCGAATTATCACTGCAGTGCATTTTTGCTAGAACGATATCGCGGAGATAGCGGCGATATCTCGGCCATATTACGTTTTAACACGATGCCAATCCGTCCAATATTTCGCTGAGATATTGGCAATATATCGCAAGGACAAAGCGCGATATTCGACGAAAATCGTTTGCATTACTTTTGCACAATACTGTAGAAGAGCTAAAGCAGTCAAGAAAATCCAAAACTAGTACAACAACATTATCTATAGCTAATGGCTTTCACAAACTAGCAAAAGCATGGTTACATTTGTCTCAACATGACAACTTCGTCATGCTTTAAGAGGCCCAGACTGGAAATATGGAGAATCGCTGGCCAGGCTGGGAAAATCAAAAATCCTGATAATTGGCCTGAATGACACTTATGGGGAACTATCTTCGAAAATAATACTTAAGTTTCTGGAAATTTATACTTTTCGAGAAAATCGAGAAAAACGAAAATATGGGTTTTGCCTCATTAATTATGCAAAAATCACACTGAAAATTGGCCAAGTTCAGTACACTTGTATTCAAACATTTCGCATTATCAGAAATAAAAATTGATTTTGCATAACACATACCTCTTCTACTTTCTAGCAATTGGTAATGTTTTGTTTCTGGAGCGGCTAGGAGGTTGCAGGGTTCTTTAAAGTAACGACATTTCCAGCACTTTATGAGAAGGGAAAAAATTGCTTAATTTCAAAGGTAAAAAAACGCATCTTGGTATGTCCGATATGAAATCCAAATTACCATCGTGATACAGTTTGGCCTTAGTACTTTCATAATATGAATAAAAAATCTGGGCAATCAAGGCACACGCTGGCAAAATCGAAAGTTTGTGATGCTCTAAACCGTCAAATTAGCATAATGCAAATTTATAAACTGAAGTATTCGGATTGATCTGGTGTGAAGGTTCCATTTTGATGCTGTGATGTGAAGGAGAAACACAAGCAATAATTTTAAAAGATGGTATTAATCAACCTTCGCTGTTTGTAGGTTATACTTAAATGGTATGAAACTGAACCGCGGCCAATTATGTAATCGGAATGTAAATAAATGTCAAATCGTCGATACGTTGGCTGACAATTGCGTGACCCGGAGTCACGTGAATATTGTCTGCAACTTACCTGACTAGGGTTTTCTCATTCCCCTGTTTACAGATAATAAATTAGGGCTGCTAAATTGGATGAAATTGTCATAGAGAAAAATACCCAGCCGTATGGGTGCACATATATGTAATCATCCGCCAGAGCTAGTGGCGTCCCGGGTTGGGTGTACCCAAGTATATTAGCGACGGGGTGGTGCGAAGGCCTATTGGGGGTTCGAAATTTTCCGCCGGATTTTTTTGGTAGAAACAATTTTGGCAGGGAATTTTTTAGTGTTGATAAAAGGTGTACCCTAGCGTTCTCAATATAATGTCAATCAACTGTAACAATTTCATTTACAACCTAAAACTACCGGCAAATGTTAAGGAGACGTTTATTCCGGATGAATTAAAGGTGGACGCAAGACTATCTCGAACTATCTGGATGGGGTTTTTTTTTGTACTTTATTTTTCTTATGCGGAGAAATAAAGGACTTTTTTCGGTTAAATGCTGTGGCCATTGGACTTTTTTGGGGTCAAACTGGACTTGGGATCTAAAAATTTTAGCCTCATTCTATCGGCTGATAGTGAGGGGCGAAGCCCCAAGCCAACTATCAAAGTCGACTAGCAACCGAGAGCGAGCCGTCTAATTGTTTTAGCGTAACCCAGTACCCCCTGGTGTGTCGTTCAGTGAAATTAGCTGTTACAAGTTTTAAGTATGTCACACTAGTGTAGTGAAAGTAAAAAAGAAGTTTAGTCTGTGAACTCTGTGAATTTTATTGTCTTTGAACTCTGTATGTCAGTGACTTTAATTTTCAGGTTAGCTGCCCATATTTGTCCATTGCAATACATTTTGTTGACACACCATTTGAATTTTTTTCGACCACAAGAGAGTTTTACTGTGACGACAATTAGGCGGTAAATAAAGCACACTTATTTTTCGTTTAAAAACTGAGAATCCACAAATGTAGAGATAATTGCCTTGTAAAGTAATGACTTGAGATTTAGCACCCTCCTTTCAATATTAAGCACCATCTTTCTCATAAGCTCCCTCCCCCTGTTGAATCCGTTTATTTATTTAACAATAAACACCCATATTCCAATAACCGTCCATATTGCGCATGAATGCCTAGACCAATAAGCGCTCCTGTCCTGAAAGTTAAGTGGCCAGCTATAATATCGGCCATAGACTTTCGTACTGTCAGTTCCTGTTGTTTTTCATTTTCTTTCTTACTAAAAGATGTTTAGGTCAAAACAGAAAACTTGAGTTCAAAAAATTAATTGAGCACCACTTACCCGTACCACCGCTGGGTGCTAAATCGGATATTTACGGTATTCTAAAACAGCTGAGTCAGGTCCATCTTTTCAGTCTAACAAAGAAACGAGTCTGATGTTGACTCCGAGTCTTATATCTACCCAAATTTAACAAAACGTACTTAATGAATGAAAATATCTCAACACTTTGTTTCACAAAATTCTGCTCAAAGATGACAAGGATAAGTCCGATTCGCCTGTAAATCACCAACCAGAAAGATAGAAGAAAAGGAAGAAGAAGGAGAAAGAAAAAAAGTTGACATTATGTTTTTATATCACCAACATTGGAGAGTTTTTGAACGGCAAACCCCGAAATTGAGAATCTAGGTACCTTTTCATAAATCAAGCTAGATATATACTATATTATGCAATATCACAAACGTAAACGTTCGTTGTACTTAGCCGGTAGGGGTGTTTGGCGGGATAGCGAAGGATTTCTTATGGGTAGGAATGTACGATTTTGATATTTTTGGGGGATTTTTTTAGATCAAAAAGTAATACTGTTCACGATTTTGCTAGACTGGCATACAGTCCGTGAATAGTTGTTTGGCGACTGGCGTACGCGCGCAATCTTAGAGCAAAGACACTAGGGTGAGTGCGAATATAGTGAATATAGCCTGCTTAGCCGGCGCAGAAAAGGGAGGGAGAGGAGGTATTTGGGATTCGCACAATGCCCGGAGCGCGAAGGGAAGGAGGGAAAACGGAGCTCCTTTCCCTTTTGTCCACACGCTGTGCGCTGCGCTGCGCTCCCTTCCCCTTTCTGAACCGGCCACGCAGGAGGCTCGCGCGTATACTCGCCAATTTGTACATTGTGCACAAAGTAACTCCATGGATATTGTACAGTATTTTCGTTAATCTTTTATGTTACTGTGTATTTGGGGGGAAATGAAAAAGGCATGGTAATTTTTTGTGAGTTTTGTCTTGGTTCATGGAATACAGGACTGACTCGTCCCCAGTTCAAGTGTCTCTCTTGTTTAGAGCCGCGCATGACAATAATGAGGAAACGCGCGTGGCAAGCGGAGCTTGTCACGCGCGTCAACTAACAAGGGAGACGACTGGGGATGAGTCAGATTACGAGGGGATTAGTTGCAGTCTGTTGTCAAAACAATCTGACAGTAATAGATGATATTGTATACTGCAAGAGTAGATTTCTACCAGATCTTCCCCGGAGATCTTCCACAACAGAGATGCAAGGGATGTTACATTCATTACTCGTAAAAAGGGGTTTAAATACACCAGACTATACCAATTTTCGAAATTGCATTGTACAAATAACACCACCATTTTTTATGATAAAATGAATACAATTTTTATCTCATCGATTGTTTCTTGACTAAGTTCTTTATCAATATGATTGAATTGATAAATGCTCTCACTTATTTTTCTTGTCATATATATTATTCATTAGATTAAATTCATCATGGTATTCTATATTCGACCATTAACAATATTTCTTCTTCTGGTGCTTCAGAAGTTAATTCAATTGCTAATGGCCAATGTAAGCTTCAGAATCTATATCTATTGTTTGAAGCTGGGTCGTCGAAGGTGATGTGTAATTATTTACGGTTTGAAGAAGGAACCCGTGTTTTTATTTTCAATTTGATTTTGGCATATTCTGCGGCAAATTTGAAATGCATTGCTTTTTATTTGAACAATATGACTGTAATTAGGCATAATTAATTTATCACAACCGTTTAATAAAAAGGTCTTATTACCATCTTTTGTGTTTAGAATGCCATGTAAGAAATGTGCGGAGTTTTTTATTTGATTACCACTCAAGTCTAGATTAGTCTCCATCACCATATTACCATTTTCAATGACAAAAACAGTATCGTAAATATTAGAGTCTATATCAGATTGATGGCCGGATACACCATAAACAATCAAATAACCTTGCCCCTGGCTTGGACTTGAAGAAGATCCGTCACATTTTAAATCTAAATAAATAAATTCTGGTGGAGTAAGTGCCCATTTATGCATATGAATGATCGATCTGGTATAATTCTGAAAACTTTTTGTTGCTTGTTGTGAAATATTCAAAGACGTTGAAACCACATTCAAACTCACATTGGTCATCGATGGCGGGAAAAATTCAATTACGAAAGTAAATTCTCCTTCAGGCAATTTCAACATATTAAAACCAATTCTTGATGAATATTTCTTTTGAGAATTTATCCCAAGTTTTAGACTATAAGCTTTTTTGTTCAAACTGTGCGGAGACCTGCTAAAATTGACAATTCCATCAATGATAATATTGTGTTCATCCACCGATTCTTTTTTGTCTTCCATCAAATATCTAAAGAAATCTTTTTTGTTGTTTGAACTTGAAATATGAGATTCATCAACATATTTCTTCATATCAATAGTTATCAGCGTGTTTGATTTTCTCAATTCCTCACTAACAAAGGCAACATTGACGGCAGCACCATTCTCTTGACTGAGAGGAGTTGCCAGATTTTTGATTTTATGATTTTCCATATCTATATCTGCAAGCATTTTATTTTCACCTAATACTGAAAGAGCGGTCAGATCTACATAAGCTTTATTAGCAGCTTGAAGATGAGTAGACGGGGTAGATACATTGTTTTATATATTTAGAATTCATATCGAGGTTTCCAATCATTTTTTATTAATATAACTTCGTCTTTGTCTGGTTTTTCTGCAAGACCAACATCGATGTAGCTCTTCGTAGCAGCTTCATTATCTTGTGTAGGCTCTTTCAGAAAAGTGATGAGATTACCTCCCATATTGAGATCGTGAGTCAATGGGACACTGATATCTGTACCAGATTTGGAATCAACATAACCCTTAGTTGCACCATCTGTGTTGTTAATAGGTGCTCCAACATTTACCAATTTATTATTATTCATGTTCAGATTATTTGACAATTTCCCAATATTGACATGTGCTCCCGAAAGTAGGAGTTTGACGCTACGAAGGTTAGTGGCATCTGTTTCAGCATCACTGTCGTGCAGATTGCTTATGAACATGTTTTTCATATCAACGTTTCCTATTGCATCTGTTTTAATGAAAAGTTGTGTTTTTGATTTAATCGCAGCATCAACATGGCTTTTCATCGCCACGTTATTGACAGCGGTCAAGTCATGATCATCGGTTTCTAGATTAACAATCTTCGTCCTGTTCATACCAATATTTCCAGAATCGACAATGTCATTTCCAGATAGGTTAAAACTCCCAGTCATATGATTTGTACCATCTAAAAGCAAACTTTGTGCTCTCATTGTTGCATAATTGACTCCATCTTTAAACTCTGTGGGATCGGCTAAGTTGCTGATTTTTTTCTGCTGCATGTCATAATTACCATATGAATCCAGTTTAAAGCCTATTCCATTTTTTCCAGGAAGACCTTGTTTTGAACTACCATAATTAAATCCACGAATTGTTCCAAATATTGAATAACTCATTTATTATATATTATTATTATATAATATGGAGATAATTAATTTTGATGATGTTGAAATAAAAACTAAGAAGCAAAAACATCATTTCCTTTTGCCTGATTGCCACTACATGATGGTAGGTTCAACAGGGCAAGGAAAAACAAATTTGCTGACTAATATGTTATTGAAATGGATGAATTATGACAACTGTAAAATATATACATTAAACCCCCAACAGGATAAATATCAATTAATACAAGAATTTTTGACGCTATTAATGAAGAAGTTGAAGATGATTCGATTTGTAATATTGAATTATGTACTCCAGAAGATATAACGCCTGTTGAAGAATTAGACAATGACACTAATAAAGTTATTGTATTTGATGATATCAAGATAGATAATAAAAATGAATAATGTAAAAGAATACTTTTCATTGTCGAGAAACAAACATTGTAATTGTATTTATTTATCTCAAAGTTATTATGACGTACCAAAATATATACGTAGAAACACTAAATGTTTTGTGTTATTCAACAGGTTAGACAACAAAGATATCAGTTTATAGCAGCTGATCATTGCAAAGATATTGGTCAAAACAATTTGAAGATATATATCGAGAAACAACAAATGAACCTTATAGTTTTATGGTTTTGGATAAAACTTCCAAATATTTACCTGAGATGTATCGAAAACAATTTGATGGTTTTTATATGGATGAGTTAAGTTAGAGTAAAAATTATATGAGTTAGAGTAAAATATTTGATGTGTTTTTATGTGATTTATATATGATTTCAAAAAGTTACGCTAAGTTAGAGTAAAAATTATATAAGTTATATATAATAATGTCTTTTAAAACTATCAAATCGGTTGAAGAAAGAGCAAATCTTATAAACACTTTTTTGAAAAACAGGAAAATCCTGAAACAACGATTGCTTGATAAAAAATTAGGTGAACAGAAATTGCAAGAAGCTGGTGAAAAGTTGTATAAACCGGTCACAAAATCAGTTGAGAAAGCTCAAGTAGCAACAGATAAAAACAAGATAAAATGATTGAACAATTAAAGAAAATCAAACAAATATAACTCAAGCGATTGATACATTGAGTGAAGCAGTCTCAAACCAAGGTAGTAATCAATATGTTGACTCGTGGTTGGGAAAAAACACCGTCACAAATGGATCCAATTGAAGAAGAATTGGATTTTGTGATGAAGAAGATGAAGCTGTTGATGACAAAGATGATATTTTTGATAAAAACGAAAAGTTTGTCATAAAAAAATATGATTTTGACCCCTCTCTGAAAAACATCCCTAATGAACAGAGTGAAAAAGCAAATACAAACGCTTGGGGGGAAGCGACATAGTAAAAATCCAATTATTTCAAATACTGCTAAAAAAGAGCAACTAATTATTAGCAAATATTTAAAAAAATATAAGAGCATATAAACTGGGGGTGAAAGAAGAAACTGAAAAGACAAAGCAAGAACAAACCACACAAAAGATAAAGAAAGGAGAAGGTTTGAAAATCAACTCAGATTATATGTTTGGTAATTTATATATTGATCCAAATAAACTCCTTGAAATGAGATTAGAGGCTCATAAGAATGGTAAAAAGGTATTAAGTCAGAAAATTGACCATTCTTTTATTGAGTTATTAACCAAACGATACAACCCTCGAAGGTCATATAGTGAAAATGCACAAAACATTTTCCAGAAAATGATCAAACTGTCAGACATATCTCCATACACTTCAAAAAGTGCTAAAATCGGACTAGGAAATAAATGCAATAAAAATAAGGTCAAATTATAAAAAACCCAAATGAGTTAGTCGAAAGGTTGGAATTAATTGTAGCATCAAAGAATGCAGGGAATGATAGTATTGCAATTACAAATGAAGCTATCGAGATAATGAATACGCTTTTGAATGATGGGTTGATAACTAATGACGAATACAAACAGATGTATAAACAATTTATATAATCAAATAATATAAAATGCAAACTACATTATTTTTTGATAGTGCAAAAGGATTAGGTTCAAGTGAACATTTTACAACTGAGTTCACACCACCATTGGAACTTGATGAAAAACATAATTATCAACTTAGTTTAATTAATGCTTCTATGTGGTATTCGTGGTTTAATATAACAAGTTCAAACAACCAATTCAAATATTATAATAACACAACGTGGAAGGAGATATCAGTCGAACCAGGAGCATACAATATTGTGGATATAAATGAAATAATCAAACATCATATGAAAGAAAACGGAGATCGGAATGAGGATTCAATCCCCATTAATATCACACCGAATTATAATACATTGAAATCTACCATTGAGTTGAAGGATGGTTATAGAGTAGATTTTACTGTTGAAGATAGTATAAGAGAAATACTTGGTTTTGATTCACAAATTCTTCAAGGAAACGGGTTTTCATAGTTCAGATCACAATGTTAAAATAACAGATATTGAATCTATTCAAATTCATTGTGATTTAATAACAGACAGCTATCTAAATGGTTCATCATCTTCTGTTATATACAGTTTTACCCCATCCGTTCCACCTGGGTATCTGATTAATATTCACCCTGCACAAACATTTTATTTAAATATAAGAAAAAAAAGGGTTGATCAATTCAATAACATTATCTTTGAAAGATCAAAATGAAAAGTTAATAAATATGAATGGTGAAAGGGTTACATACTTTTTTGCATTTGAGCTCTTTTATATAACTTATATGTATAAACACAATGTTATTGACAAGAGAGCGTTATCAAAAACGAAAAATCAAGGGTGGAAACCTTATTGGTAATATTTATGATAAAGAAAAAGGCACACTATCAACATCCAGCAAAATTGTTACAAGACCCTTAACAATATTACGAAATAAACTTATGGAAAAATCACCTCAACAAAAAGCAGTTGATATAGATGCTAAAGCTATATTACAAAGAGTAAAGGAAGGGGTGCAAGATATTTCATCAAATCCAAGGGTAAGAAAGGTTTTAAATCATAGATCAAGAGCCATTTTATCAAATATTCTTGGAAGCGGAATGAAAAAATTGTAATTTTATATAATCATAATATATAATGACTGAAGTAATAAGTCCCTATTTTGATTTCGAACCTTATCATATTGATAGTTCAACAAGTAAATTTGAATACATTGAATATATGCCAAGAGATGACAATATGAATAAAACTGATCTGATCATCGAAACAAAAGATGAAGATATTTATTTGCTTCCTCGTAAAGCTATGCTTGAAATTCGTGGGAAGATGCAAAAAACTGCTGATAGCGCTAATTATGCGGCAACTGATATTATATCATTGGTAAATAATGCGTGGTCTCTTTTCAAAACTGTTGAATATCAGATTAATAACGAAAAGGTAGAAAGTATAACTGATTATTTACCAGAAGCCAGCACCATTTTGAATACGGTTATGTTCAGTGATGATTATTCAAAAAGTACTGCGTCTAACATGCTTTGGTTCAGGGATACTGGAGCAGGTGGACTATCATTGCATAATACTATGGCTGCTGCTGCCGCGGCAGGTAATACCCAAGCTAATATTAATGCAGCTCTTGACGTGATTATAGATGCATACAATGCTAATCAAACAGCTAATCTTGGTTTTACAAAAAGACGCAAGTTAACGACTGGTGATAAACAAATATCATTGATGATTCCATTGTCAAGTATATTTGGTTTTTGCAAGGATGTGACCACAGTTTTCAAAGGCGTAAAACACACTATTCAATTAAGCAGAGCAGAATCAAACAGATATATTATGAAAGATGCTGGAGTTGACATCGGGCAATTTAATATTAACCATATATCACTATGGATGCCGAAAGTTCAACCTTCTCTTCAAATTCAAGCTGCTCTTGATGCTATGTTAGTGAGTGATGTCAAAAATGATTTATATTTTGAACAAGTACGCGTATACAGAAAGATGTTTCAATCTGTAAACACAACTCCAACTTGGACGATCACATCTCTACCTGGATCTCAACTGCCACGACATATATTCGTTGCTCTTCAATCATCTGAGCGCCATCCAGGAGCAAATGCTCAAAATATTAATAATATGTTATTTGATAATGGTAATTTGAGAAAAATCTATGTCAATATAAACAGTACTCAATATCCAGACAAACAAATCAAATGCAATTTTACCTCAGCTAATAGAAATTATAGTATGGCGTATATGAGGTTCCTCGAAGCTGCCAATAAATATCAAGATACTGATACTGGGTGTCAGATATCTGCTGAAGATTGGGCAGGATTATATCCAATTTATCATTTTGATGTCAGCAAACATTCTGATTATGTTAAATCTTCATCAGCTGAAATACAAGTTACTTTTGAATTGGGAGGTAATTTTCGAAATATAGCTAATGATGCAGACGTTCCGTATTATGCATATGCGGTTGTTCTCAGTGATAGACATATGATGCTTGAAGGTCTATCAGGAAAGATGAATGTTGTTGTGTAAATTAATGAAAAGATGAAGTGAGACTAAACCCATAAGAAAAAACAACAAATTATATATAATATTATGTAACCATTTATATATAAAATGTCAGTAAACTACATTGTGAAATCATTAAACTTATCTGATAACCAAAAGAAGAAAATAGCTCAAGCGGTTAAAAACAAAACATCGACCACCATACGCTTATCAACCCACAATTATAACGGCTATGATAAGATTAGTTTGACTAAACAGCAATTAAATAAAATCAATAATGCTAAAGGTAAAGCGGTTGGAACTGATTTGAAATTAAGCAAAACTCAACTTCAAAAGCAAGGAGGATTAGTATTACCAACCAAAAAAAAAGTTCAAATAAAAAGAGCAAAGGGGTTGGTACTGCCAGGAACAAGAGTCCCACCTCCATTTTACGGTCAGTGGCCATCAAACCATTAAGCAACATTGAAATTGATGGTATAAATGAAAAACCAAAAGATATCCAATTTCAAAGGCGTATATAGCAAAGACATGTTACCAAAAAGAATCGAACAGAATGAAAGTGTTATAATCAATCTTCAAGATTACTTCAAAGGTGCTGGAACCCATTGGGTTGTCGTCTATAATAAACCAGATCACAAAAATATTGAATATTTTGATTCTTTTGCTTTATCACCACCAGAAGAAATGATACAATTTATGAAGACAAGTGGAAAACCTTTAGAATACAATAGTGGTCAGATACAAAAAATGGATAGTATCATGTGTGGGTATTATTGTATTTACTATATTCTTGAGCGTTCAAGAGGTAGAAAACCTGTGGATGTGTTATTAGATTTTCAATTAAAGCCATCATTATTCAATGAATCATTTATACAAAATTTTTGCAAATAAAATTATGTAAATATATCATATATAAAACGATGAAAAGCTTTTGTGTAAAACAAAAAAAGCAGACGAATTGTGTTGCAGGTTCAGAACGATATGAAAGAACTAAAAACATCGACTCATGCTTAAATGTAAATGTGCCGAATGTGGAATCACTAAAAACACGTTTCGTATCTCAGAAGACAAAAATGGGTAAAGGTGTTGGTGAGACGATAAATAAAAAAATAGGAGATAAGATACCAGGATTCTCACAAATTCAAGACCTAATCGGTTACATCTCACCGAGTACAAAAAAGGAGACATTGGATAGATATTGGAGTGGTGATATAGCTAAGGGAGCTTTTAATAATAAGACCGGTTTATTTTCTTCTAAATTCTGGACACACCCTGACCCCAAAAAGCAGAAACCAAGTTGTAATTACTCTGAAAAGATAAACGGGAAGTGGGTCAATCATTATTGTAGTTGAATAATATAACCTAATAATATATAAATGGTTAAATCATATTGTGTTAAACAAAGAAAGCAGACCGATTGTGTACCAGGTTCAGAACGATATGAAAGAACTAAAAACAATAGACTCATGCTGAAATGTAAATGTGCCGAGTGTGGAATCACTAAAACCAAATTCGTATCTCAGAAGGGTGGTGGATTCTTTGATGGTTTAGGTCGTTTCTTATCTCACTTTGATCCAAGCAAAACAAAAGATAGCGTCAAAAATAGTAAAATGCCATTTCAGGTAGATGCCAAAACAGGCTTTAATCTATTGAAGGATGCTTTTAACTCATTGTCGTCAGCGTACCAGGATTTCGTAACTCCAGTTACGATAACGAAAAAAATTGCTAAAAATTTATCCCTTTACCGCTTTGCGTGATTTTTTGAGACTGGCGTGACTAGGGTCTAGCCCAGTCCCCTAGCAAGTTTGAACGGGTACATTCTATTGTAAGTTACACAACGTATTTTCCAAAAAGTGATTCAATTTTACAATGGCGCGGCCGGGCCACAAACCTCGTGCAAACGGAACTGGCGATCTTTAGGAAGTTTTAGCAAGAGTTTTGGACGAGGAAAGTGATCCAGAAGGGATGCCAAGCAGTGAGGAAATCGAATTGCATCTGGAGCTCGAAAATCGAACGACGAACCAAGATAAGTGTTACGAAATATTGCATCGATCGATCGAATGAACAGAAATGCAACTGAAATGATATTTTGATTCGCTTTTACATTTGAAAACCTTGTTTGATGCTTTGAATACATGTTAGGATTCATATTTCAGTATAGGGAGAGGAGAAAACGTTCTTATGGAACGACAGAGATAAATTTCGAGTGGAGTGTTGACACAATGTTTGGGGTCAAATTCCTGCATAAATTAAAATTTGACACCAAACTAAAAAATACTAATTTATTCTATACTTACCATTTTCAGCCAAATTTGCAGGATATGTTGCCAATATAACAAGGAACATTTTTGCTCTTAACTTTTCCTTATAACAAGTCATCATTTGAAATGAGTTGCTTTTTTGTCCAAATTTTGCGGCTATTAATATTAATTTATGCTAGTTAATAATTAACTAATTGACATATTATGGGTTTCTTTGGGAAATAATTTTTTTTTCCTGAAAGTTTATTTACTACCCTTTCAAAAGAGATATAGCTTTCCACACAATTGTAAATGACTGTTGAGAAAATAAATAAACAAACAATAGTATCAAATTTTCACATTTTTGAGGCAAACGGCAACGAGTTAAACCAGTTGATTATGAAGCAGCTAAAAAAAATTATAAAAATATAAAAGAGGCTTACAGAGCATATAAAGAGAATGGTGGAAAACTTAGCCTTGGTGATTGGGGTCTTAAATATGGATATGCTTCATGACCAGCGTTTTAATATATCCTAATCATATATAATGTGTGGGACGTTTTGTGTTAAACAGAAGAAAAAGACACTATCTATTCCGAGCAGTATTAAAATTGTGACTACAAAAAATGGTCGATTGATGGAAAAGAGTATATGCTCAGAATGTGGTGCGAAGAAGAGTCGCTTCGTTGCTGCTCAAAAAGGCGGAGCCTTAGCACGTTATAAAGGCCCTTCAACAGTTGATAAAATAGCATATGTTGCATCAAATTTCGTGACACCAACTCCAAGCTTTGCAGGTTTGGCTAAAATTTTAGCTGGTCAGGCATTTAAAGGAGTAAAAGACAATGTCGATTATTACAGAAAAGGAAAGGGTATTGATATCCACAAGGCTATACTCAAAGTTGCTCCTAAGAAAGGATTTGTTTTACCAGGACACAAATATACTGGACCCGGAAACCCTCTTGAGAAACAGGTAAAGTGGGATCCAAACACAGGTGAAATCTTACAAATTTATCAAAAACCAACTGGTAAAACTGACGCTGTATCAATGCAGCATGATGTGGATTACAGCGTCTGTAAGAATGATCTGAAATGCAAAAACAAAGCTGATAAGAAGATGGTTAAGTCCCTAGATGCTATTCCATGGAAAGACAGACAATGGGGTCATGCTTTAGCAAGAAATATGATCAACACAAAGCAGAAAGTAGGTATGGGTGTTAAACAAAAGAAGCCAAAAAACGTAAAAGGCCGTCGAGTGAAGAAATAAACTGGCAACAACAATTGGCAGATGAATTACATAAGCCCATAAAGCGTAATTTTACTCGGCGGCGTGTCATTGTTAATCATATTGATGAGATATGGGCTGCAGATCTGGTTGAAATGCAACAATTCAGTAAATGGAATAAGGGGATTAAATATTTATTGACAGTAATTGATGTTTTCTCAAAGTATGGATGGATTGAACCATTAAAAAACAAAAAAGGTGAGACAGTCACTGAAGCATTTAAAACGATATTCAAAGAAGGTAGAAAGCCAAAGTTTTTATGGACAGATAAAGGTTCTGAGTTTTATAACAAACATATGAAATCATTACTTGATAAACACAACATTACACTGTATTCAACAGAAAATGAAGAAAAGTCATCAGTTGTTGAAAGATGGAATCGTACAATGAAAAACAGGATGTGGAAACAGTTTACAGCTAAAAATACAACACAATATTCAGATATGTTACCTCAGTTGGTAAAAGAATACAATAGTACAAAGCATTCAAGCATTAAAATAACACCTGTTGATGCATCTAAGAAGAAAAATGAAGGAGTTGTATATTTCAATTTATATGGTGAAATGGACCCGCTATCATCTAAACCGAAATTCAAAGTTGGTGATAAGGTTCGAATATCAAAGTATAAAAGGAAGGTATTTGACAAGGGCTATACACCAAATTGGACTGAAGAAGTATTTACAGTTGACAAAATTCAATACACTAATCCAATCACTTATAAATTGAAGGATTTGAATAATGAATCCATAGAAGGATCATTTTATGAACCTGAATTATTGAAAGCTAAACAAGATATATTCCGCATTGAGAAAGTCATTCGGAGAGATTATAAGAAGAAACAAGCTTTAGTGAAGTGGAAGGGGTATAGTGATGAATTTAACAGCTGGATACCAATGAAGGATTTAAACGCACTATATATGGTATAAAGAAATAATTATATATATTATATATAATGGGAAGACCAAAAAATATCCATACACCAATCAAGCATTTCAGTGAAGAAGAGAGGAAGCAAGCAATTAAACAAAGCAAGACTAAGTACATGTTGAATAAAGAATGGAGATGTCCTTTATGTGGTAATAGGGATTACTCATTAGCTGGTAAATGGAGCCATCTCAAGACAAGGAAGCATATGATAAATTCTGAAGCTTATTAATAACAAATTCAATCATAGTTTAAAATGACTCAATATTTGGGTTATTTTAAACGCACTAAAAAATATAAAAACAAAAAAAATACTATAGTAAAATATAAAATGGCTTAAAGAAAAAAAACTATAGTAAAATATAAGATGGAAAAAAATATCTCAACATATTATATGAACCAAAGCAGCCTCGAGAAATTAACCAAATCTCAGCTAATCAAACTGTTGTTGCAAAACGCAGAAACAACACAGCAAACCCTCATGAAACCACAACCGAGAAAGCCAATCCCAACTCCTCGTAAGAGTGTAAAGCAGATGGTGCAAGCGTATGAAAACAACATAATCCTTCCACCATTAGAATTCAGGGATGATTACAAACCAGTCCCACTACCAAGAACCAAGAAACCAGTCCCACTACCAAGAACAAAGATAGAACAAGTCGATAAAGCTTTGAAAGGCTACACAAAGTCTTTTGAAATCCATATCAGAAATGACACAAATCCGCTGGCGCAACTGCAAACCACAAGACAGGCCACAACGCATCATATTAAAAGCATCTTAACAGATATGAAAGGCTTGAAATTCGTTGAAACATTGAAGGTCACATTCATCAAACCAACTGGCAAAGACACAATATACAAAACCGCTTATTTCAACAGTGTGCCTCATACAATCGTTAATAATCTTGAAGTTGATGAATCACTGAAAGCGTCAAAAGACCTCATATTGAATAAGATAGCTCAATGGATATCTGAAGGTTCTGGTTGGACTATTCAATCTGTTGACAGTCATTATCTTAATGTGGTGCAATACCAACCAATGAATGGATCATCATATATTCAACTACCACAAGAACTCCGAAACACTGCAAAGGGATTGATTAATATGAAGAATGAGGATAATGAATGCTTCAGATGGTGCCACATCAGACACTTGAACCCACAAGCTAAAGACCCTCAGCGAATCAAAAAATCTGACAAAGAATATATCAACCAATTGGACTACATTGGAGTCACATTCCCGGTAACCATCAAACAGTTCAACATGATTGAGAAAAATAACAACATCAGAATAAACGTATTCGGTTATGAAGAAAAGAAACCATACCCAATATACATATCAAAAGAAACGTTTGAAGACCACATGGAACTGTTGCTGATAACAAAAGATGAAAACAAGCATTATGTTCTCATAAAGGATTTCAATAAATTCATGTACAACCAAACAAAACACAAGGAAAGGAAGCACTTCTGTATGTACTGTCTGCAATGTTTCAGTTCTGAAAGAGTATTAAACGATCACAAAGATAACTGCATACAATTAAATGGAACACAAGCAATCAAAATGCCTGATAAGGATAATAATGTTCTGAAATTTAACAACTTCAATAAACAACAACAAGTACCATTTGTTATATATGCTGATTTTGAGGCCATAACAGAAAAGATCCAAGGATGTCAACCTGCTGATGATAAATCCTTCACTGAAGCATATCAGAAGCATACAGACTGTGGGTATGGTTATAAGATTGTATGTTGTTATGATGACAAATACAGCAAACCTGTGATGAAATACAGAGGTGTCAATGCAGTACACAAATTCATGGAAGCAATGCTTCAGGAAGTTAAATATTGCAAAAGGCAAATGAAACGATCGTTCAACAAACCATTGAGAATGACAAAAGAAGATGAAGAAGCATTCCAAAAAGCAGAAGCATGTCATATCTGTGACAAGAAATATGTTGAGAAAGACATTCAAGTAAGAGATCATTGTCACATCACTGGTAAATTCAGAGGATCAGCACATCAAGACTGTAATCTTAAACTAAGAGTAAGCCCAGAAGAAATAAAAATACCTGTTATCTTCCACAATTTGAGAGGGTATGACAGTCATTTCATAATGCAAGAGATTGGAGCTGTTGTCAAGAAGCACACATACAAAAACAAGAAAGGGGAAGAGGTCCAGATGAATATCAATGCGATACCAAACAACATGGAAAAATACATGGCTTTCATGCTTGGCAATCATCTTGTGTTTCTTGATAGTTTCCAATTCATGAGCTCCAGTCTTGAAAAGCTGGTAAGCAATCTGCCTCAACAATCATTGAAATATACCTCCCAAATATTTAAAGGCAAAAAGCTTGAGTTGATGACAAGAAAAGGAGTTTACCCCTACGACTTCATGGATAGTTTTGATAAGTTCAATGAAACACTACCATCAAAAGAAGAATTTAACAGCATATTAAATGATAACCACATATCAACTGAAGACTATCAACATGCTCAAAGTGTGTGGAATACATTCTCTTTGAAAAACATGGGTGAGTATCATGACTTATATCTTGAATCAGACATCCTGTTGCTTGCTGATGTATTTGAATCCTTCAGGAAAACTTGTCTTGAATACTACAAACTAGACCCCTGCCATTATTTCACCAGTCCTGGACTATCATGGGATGCAATGTTGAAAATGACAAGAATTGAATTAGAGCTTATGGTTGATATTGATATGTTTCAGTTTATTGAAAAGGGAATGCGCGGTGGAATCAGCTATATAGCAAATCGTTATGGAAAAGCAAACAATAAATACATGAAAACATATGATGATAATGCACCCTCAAAGTATATTATGTATCTCGATGCTAATAATCTATACGGTTGGGCAATGAGTCAGTATCTTCCAACGGGCGGGTTCAAATGGATGACTCAAAGTCAGATTGATAAAACAAATCTTGCCATATATACTGAAGAAAGCAAGAAAGGTTTAATACTAGAAGTTGACCTTGAATACCCTGAAAGATTACATAATCTTCATAATGACTACCCACTTGGACCAGAAAAAGTGAAAGTAACAGAAGACATGTTGTCAGATTATTGCAAAAAAATTGCAGATGAATATAACATATCAACAGGCCTTGTACATAAATTGATTCCAACATTGGAAACAAAGAAAAGTATGTGCTGCATTACAGAAGCCTCCAATTATATCTGGACCTTGGTTTGAAAATAACAAAAGTCCGCCGAGTCCTTGAGTTCAATCAAACCCCTTGGCTCAGACAATATATTGACTTCAATACTGAAAAACGTAAGAATGCCAAAAATGCTTTTGAAAAAGACTTCTTCAAACTTATGAATAACAGTGTATTCGGGAAAACCATGGAAAACATCAGAAAGCGGGTAGATGTTAGATTAGTGACTGATGAAAAGAAACTGTTAAAATTAACAAGCAAACCAACATATGTCAACAGTAAGATCTTCAACAAAGATTTGGTGGCTGTGCATAAGATTAAAGAAACACTGACTCTTAACAGACCGGCATATGTGGGTATGTGTATCTTAGATTTAAGCAAGACGTTGATGTATGATTTCCATTACAACTACATTAAAATAAAATATGGGGACAAAGCTAAGTTACTATTCACAGACACAGACAGTCTCACATATGAGATTGAAGCTGAAGATGTGTATCAAGACTTTTGGAATGACAAAGATAAATTTGATAACAGTGACTACAATGAAAGCTCTCAGTATTTTGACAAGACAAACAAAAAAGTAATCGGTAAATTCAAGGATGAAGCAGCAGGAGTTCCCATTTGTGAATTCGTTGGTTTGCGTTCAAAGATGTACAGCTACATTAAAGACAACCAAAAGGGAGGAAAGACTGCTAAAGGAATCAAAAAGAATGTCATCAAAAAGAACATCACACATGGAAACTACAAGGAAACACTATTCAACAACAAGCAGATGCATCACAAGATGAAAACAATCAGAAGTCAAAACCATCAATTAGGAAGTTATGAGATAAATAAAGTGTCGCTCAGTTGTTTTGATGACAAAAGATATATTCATGAAGATGGAATAACAAGCTATGCATATGGGCATTACAATATAAAACAACAATAAACTTTTTTCATTCTAATTATTTTGTTCCAATTATTTATTCCAATACTGAATGCAAGGTTAAAGCGCTAGACTATGTATTTGGTATTTGTTAGAAGTTTTTGATTTCCATTTATGAACCAAGGTGTTGAACCAAGGTGTTGAACCAAGGTGTTGAACTGAGGTGTTGTTTTTTCCATTTTCTATTTATGAACCAAAGTGTTGATCCAAAGTGTCGTTTTACACCTGTCGTTTTTAACCTGTCGTTACACCTGTCGTTTTTAACCTGTCGTTTTTAACCTGTCGTTACACCTGTCGTTACACCTGTCGTTTTTAACCTGTCGTTCCGTTTTCGATTCTCAAATTTGATTCCCATATTTGATTCCCATATTTGATTCCCATATTTAATTCCCACATTTGATTTCAAGATTAGATTTCAAGATTAGATTCCAACGGCTGGCAAGTAGGATTGTGGTTGGGGACACGAGCGCATTTTTTGAAAATGCGCTGGTACCCCCAACCACTATACTACTCAAGTGTACTGAACTTGGCCAATTTTCAGTGTGATTTTTGCATAATTAATGAGGCAAAACCCGTATTTTCGTTTTTCTCGATTTTCTCGAAAAGTATAAATTTCAAGAAACTTTAAGTATTATTTTCGAAGATAGTTCCCCATAAGTGTCATTCAGGCCAATTATCAGGATTTTTGATTTTCCCAGCCTGGCCAGCGATTCTCCATATTACCAGTCAGGGCCTCTTAAGTGTGTACCCACATTTTGTGGGTCGATTATTATTAATGTATGCGTGCTATTGTTCTTTCTCATTGAATATTCACATATTCATCTCCCGATCTGTCCGAACAAGTTGTGGAAACGTCGCCGACTGTTCACGAGCGCAAGCTCTATGATGTTAGGTGCGATATATTTCTTTTGTTTCTGGTTTGCTGCATGGATGATTATTAAAACTCTATTGTTACCCTGATATCAACTTCTAATTAAAAATAGGTGATTAAAGCTCAAACATGTCCTGTCATGTAAACCGCAGTTATGCCGTGAAAATTTTATATTCTTTTGGAAGGCGGCTCGTAATAAAAGCTGATTAAGGAAGCGCATAATTGCGTCAATGAAACAGCGGAAACTTGTCAACATTGAATAGACATTCTTATAAAGACGGTTCGTATTTTTTCAAGGCTTACTTTAACTTTCAGTATTATGAAGGGAACTCTTTGAAAATAAAGGCAAGCGATCTTTTATAATACTCTTTGGGTACCGTCAAAATAAATGCACGCGCGGCGCTATTTATAGCGACATCCCTATAAACGAGAGCCCTTTTACACTGTAATAAAGCCGACATTCTTTACGTTGGGATCGCAAGCGAAATGCAAAAAATCTGCTTGTGAAATCGAAGATTCAGAAAAAAACCTACGTATCTTTTTAGGATATCAATAAAACAATGTAAGGCAAACATCAGCGAGAGTAATCAAAGAACTTATCATGGTAATAAAATTTCGCTTAAAGGTTTTATTTTTAAGCTTAAAAAGCACTTCTAAATGCCAAATCGATGTTAACTTATTAATCTTCGCAATCAACAAATTCAAGTTTCGATTCTCGCCGCCACGATTAACACGCATGAAATATGCACCGGCTTTGAACTGTTGAAAGCTAATTTGTGTAATAAATCGTTTCTCCGCTAAAAGCCAACCAAATTTTTTGTTTAAAGGCTCATTTTGATGCTTGTTAAACGCATCTTATTACCAAACCAATAATATGTTCACCACTTTTGCGCGACGCGTTTTGTTGGCTAAAACATGAGGTGATGTCAACACTACGCGCTAAGTCTTGATCGAACAAAAGGATGCTTATTTAAAGATTGTTAATTAACCCTCATTGTTGAAGTCTTTTGAAATAGATGAATAGACTCTCCAGCCAAAAGTTGCAAGTTCTGTAGTCTAAACGTTGATGCACACATCGGAGTTTAGCCGAACAGAGCTCGAACAGAGCCGAACGACCTTCCGAAAGAGTAATTTGTGCGCCTTCGGTGTCAAATGACCAGCCGTTTCCCCCATTTCTAAAGGACACACTCAAAGCGTCCTGAAGTTGTAACGAGAAGAACGAAAACGCTCACAGCTCTCGAGGGCAGCGAAGGTTAAAATTACTTGCAAGAAAAGACTGAATTCTGATTTCAAAAGGAAGAATTGTCAATGATGAGAACAAATTTGTTGTTTCAAAGAAAGATTTACACAGAATACTATCAGAAGCACATACAGCTTCATGCCACCGTGGCAGGGACAAAACAGGGAATCGATACTGTACAGCAAACTAGAAGCAATAAATTGAACAGAGCTTACCTTTGAAACTGCAACGAGAAAGAAAACTGTTGAATCTCTCAAAAACATCCATAAACCAAACCACACCATGCATCAAAATGGTGGATATTCACTCGAGTGGTTGTGGCAATTTACTAGTACCATCCATCTCGCAGACACCACTGTTCACAAACGTGGTGGGCGCAACCAACAAACTGACAAATATGTACATATCGCAGATGATGGCAATGTCTTGGATTACACACTTTGTGCAAACCAACACAAAAAGTGTCCACTGGTACTTCCCAGATTCAGCCACAAAGCTTGCCTCCTACATCTGCAGCTGCAATGTCCCATAGCATGAGAGTTTATCACCAAGTTCACCAGTTGAAGGGTGAAAGGGAAGCGTTTTCTGCAGAAGAATGTGGTTGGAAGGCTACTGATGACCAGTTGGCACCTCTCATGACCCACCTGCAACCAGCATCAGAAACTCTGTTGCATGTTGTGAGGTCTCTTAGACTGCAGTAGCATGAGATGATTATGCAGGAAACATAATCTTGAGTGCTATGTTGCCTGTGGTGCACTGGTTGCACCAATGCACCTCAACCTGATGACAAAGATGACAGTGACTGATGATTGACACACGATACATTAGAAGTCTTGACTTTCAGTTACAGCCACTGAGCTTGCAAACGTTTTGTAAAACAATTTTTTTTAAATAGCTAATTTATAGGGGCCAACAGCATTTAGCCTTATTTTCATGTTACTTAACTAGGCCATAATATCAACTTAAATTTAACTGTCTTCCCATACTTAGATTTTTGTAGATTTTTGATTTAACAAATTGACGTCAGTTTTTATGCGTCTGTCCTGTTATTGATTATGAATTGCGTCATAACATTGTCAAAGACTACTTTGACAATGTTATGACGAAATTCATGATCAATAACAGGACAGACGCATTAAAAACTGACGTCCATTTGTTTTTTACAATAACAACAGGCAAAAACGATCGAGCGTAGACTTCAGACGAGGTGAAACGTTAGGTAAAAGTGAACTGAATACGATTCCGAGAATCACAGCTTCGTGAACTTCAAACTACGTACTGCACAATAAATTTCTTAGACAGATTAAACTAACCTTTATTCCATTTGGAAATTCTTATAAACCCGCTGAAATATTCACAAGTTCAGTCCATTCTTATCAGTTGTTTTGAAGTTACATGCGACAAAATAAACGGATTCCATAATTTCCATTGCAGTCAACTTCAACGTCAAACTACAACAAATACTGTTCTCTTTACCGTTGAATTAATTCTCAGTCTGCAGATTGATAAGCAGCCTGTGAACGACTTTCATGATTTACACCTCAAAGAATTCCTGTTAGATGTAATTTTCCACTTTTAATATAGAGAACTGACAACGCTGTCATTTTGGCAAAATTTTGAAGCCTTTCCGCTCGCAATTACGTAATTCATGTGTGTCCTCTTATTGACAATAAAAATTAGCCAATGAGCGTGCGGCAATTTTGACAGTTATTGTAAAAATGTTTATTTATTGACTTCACTAGTGAAGAAATTGCTTCTGTTGCAATTAGTGATAGGTCTGACAGTATGTTGAGTGGATTATATGACAACGTTTATGTGTTGGTAAAATTGTTTTTATTGGTTACATATCGATGAAAGAAATGCCTCTACACTTATTATTTAACTGAAGATCCACACTGGTTTACCCATCAACTTCGTGTTAGCGACGCTTATTTTCAGAATTTGCTTGTTCATGCAGTTTCCAATAACTTTGTTCATTTCCAAACTAAACCGTTGTTTTAAACTTATCCCGTTTTTGAATTTTTTATGACAAACAACTGGTTTATTGAGCCTAATGAGGAAACAGTGATATTATCATCAATTAAAGATGGAGCTGAAGTGCAAGGATGTGTGAATTTAGTAGATTTAAGTAATATTCAACTATTGTAGTTAAATGGTGTTAATATTATCAAATTTATGTCTACATAATTAACGCATCTTCATATTGATCACTTACACCCCATGTTTTTCCTATACGTTTATTGGTCGATCATTCTGTTTGTACCCTTTTCCTGCTATGTCTTCAAGAAAAAGCAAATATCCAGGGTGCAAGATCCCAAAATCCAGCCATCAGTCTGGTTCACCAGGAAAGAACTGCACTGGCCCTAGCGATGCCACAGTGGTTGAATCTTCGTCTTCTGCTACAACATCCGATGAGCCGTCCATGTCTGTTCTGTTGGAGGCAATCCAAAAACTGTCAATGCAAATGGAGAGCCTTCAAACGCAGCACAACCAGTTGAAAAAACAGGTCCAATTGCCACAGCCTGCTCCTGTTCTCGCTGACCAGGCCAGTATGTCAAATCTACAGGCACAGGACACACAATGGCAACCACAACAAAAACCTTGTCCGAGAAACTTGTACAGGGTGAGTACATTGAATTTTCTGACCTGTTATCCACCCTTAGCCAGTTCACCATAATGCCATACAACAGTGCAAACATGCTCCCTACCCAGTACGATAATGGTAACTTATGTCATCAACGGTCCTCACAAATGCCAAATTGATTCATTTGACACATGGTTGCAAGTGTGGAACGTGTACGAGAAGTTGGTCATGGCCTCTCAACCAACGCGTTATGCCGAACTTGTCGTGAACAAATTCAATTTCCTAATCGCAAATTTTGCTGGTCGTCAGTGTACATCTTTGACATACACTCCTGCTTGGCTTAAACAAACAAAATTCAACACAGCAACGAATCTAGTCTGGATGTGCTAGATACCACGCTGTATGCCACCGTACTTGATGCCTCAGCCTTACGCCCTCATCCCCGCCAATGCTCGCGTTGTAAGTCCTTTCACCATTTGGGCAAGGAATGTACATTTCCCGTGTCTGACCACATGGAGGAGACTGGGATGCCAAAACATGCCCGGAGATGGCCCCAAGAAGTACATCAGTAACCAAAACCTCACTTGCAAGTACGCTAGGTTGTACAGTTTTAACTAGAGCCATGAGCATGGGCAATTAAATTAAAGCAAACAAGAATATTTGTAAAAAGGTATTGTAAGGACCTGGACATTAGGAGTTTTCACATCCAATAAGTTAAAAAGCATGTTTGGTGTGAAGGATTCGGTCCCCATTTCTATGCGTTCCAATGTTGTATACAAATTTACTTGTGCAGGCAGTGATGCCTGTTATGTTCGTGAGCATTTACATTCGGACTGTAATTCCCACATCTATGAACATTTAAAGGGTTCAGAGTCATGTAGGAATCTCTGTTCTGAGGTTTGCTTTTCCATCTTGGACTCGGCTCTAACTAGCTTCCAACTTAAGATCAAGGAAGCCCTTCTCATTGAAAGGGAACGACCCTCACTAAATAAACAAATTAAACATGTTGATTTAACGCTACCACTTTAATTGTTTGTCATAGTTATTTTTCTTGTTTGTTCTATTTTTGTTTTGGGAGAGAGTTCCAAAACAACCACATGAAACATTCTGTAATAAAAACAGCATCACATTATCACATGGCGTTTCCCATACACCCACAACTCAG
Source organism: Desmophyllum pertusum (assembly GCA_029204205.1). Lineage (NCBI taxonomy): Eukaryota > Metazoa > Cnidaria > Anthozoa > Scleractinia > Caryophylliidae > Desmophyllum > Desmophyllum pertusum. The sequence goes on along the minus strand of MU826382.1, from coordinate 254,084 downwards.
GGACTAAATAAAAGAAGTAACAGGTCATGGAAACACGACATGAGATCACTTATAATTGGCACTGCAGACAAGAACATCCAAAAATGGTGCAACTATACAAGAGAGGCATCATACACAATAAACTTTTCATACCATTGAGCAATAAAGATTTTCCTTACAAAGCTGTTTATGGAATCAAACCTCACCGGCAGAAGATTACAAACACAGAAGAGGGTACAACAAACCAATCAGACGAAGAAGAAAACTATGACCAAGAAACGTTTAAACTCGGCTTGTAGACCCACCATTTATTTTAACCCAGCGTTTAGTCCGGGTGCCCATGACAAGCAAACGTGATTCCGTTTACTTGGAAAGCTAACAAATTTTAACTCTGCTAGAATTATTCTTTGGACCTTGGTAGTCAATGCCTGGGTGGCAGTGGAGCCTGTCAGGTGTTCAAAACTACCCTACCTGAGCAATATAATACAAAAGTAATCAGGCGGGTAAGCTTACTCCATTCCTTTAGTTATCATTTGATGTATTCTAAGAATCAGCCACAATTGACGAATAAGGGTTTCAAATTCATGTTAGAAAATGTTAAAGTCATCCGAATGATGTCAGAAGTATATAATTTAAATATACACATAGTAGTGAATGGATGGATTACTAGGAATGCTCCCCCGGAAATTGCTGAAAGAAATTTTTTTGGTGAACTGTACACCAAATGATTAGCAATGCCACACATTATTACCACTGCTAGTTGACTGTAGCTCCAGATTGTTTCCATGGCAACCATTGTTACGGAATAATATGTTATTTTCAAGACATAAATACTGAATACAACTCATTTTTTTCTAGTACTGTTTATGAACTGAAAGGGACTAAAACATGACGTATAATGAAGGATTACAAACACGATGTAATCGTTATTATTTATTTCCTCCACCCTTTTGGCCATTCGTGTCCACAACATTATTTCCAACAATGCCTTTGCCTATCATACTTTCTCAGAGTGCATTAGTCCTTGCAGTATGTCTGATTTTGGGAAACCATTTTGGAAAGACATGGTGTTTATGTCTGTAATGTTCTCCTACAATACAAGTTTTTTCCCCATTAAGATACAGCGTTCTCTTAAAAGTTCTTACGTTATTTGAATAATATGTCATGCACTCTTTACTCAGCTCTGTTGATTAGTAAAAGTGCGGTTAAAGCACTGAATATGGAACAAAATACCTAAATATGTCCACGGCCAATGTATGATGATACCAGTGTAAATACAGTCGAAGCTCTTTGAGCGGACACTCTCGTAAGCGGGCAGCTCTACTTACGGCTGCCTTGACAAAACCCCTGTTTGAACTCTAGCTCATACAAACTCAGGCTGTATTTACACATTCCCAGCTACAGTTGCGGACATCTTCGAGGGTGTCCGTCAGTGTAACATACAATACCAAATAATAAATAATTTATTTTATGGCTTTGTGGCTTTATCGCTTACTGTGAAGGACCAAGATGAAAAGGCACGGGAGAGTTTGTCAATGACAGACTAATATCTGGACGGGTGATTTCTGGAATCCTTTCAAGAAAATCAACATCAAAACCCTCAATCGATCAAACTGAGTAAAAGCAAACAAACACTGAAGGCAATCAACATTAGACGGTGGACTTCTTGTTGTATCAAAGAACCGCGACATAAATCTACAGAAAGTACAGTCAAACGAACATGCATCAGTTCCTCTTAGACAGCATGGATGGATCTCTGAGGAAACCAAACAATAGTATTCTATACTGAAGGAACTAGAAATAATGCCGGGACAATTTTTCCCAGAGCACACATTCTATTGGCGATCGCGATCAAACAGCTTACATTGTTCGCCTCCTTGCAGAAATTCAGATTTGCTCAAGGGAAAGATTAAAACATCGAGAGCTACCAGAACAATTGCAGCAACTATTATGGCTAAATGTCATATTTCGCCTACCGTGTCCATGTTGTTCCAGACAGATATGATTTGGACTTCAGATTCAATTCTGGAAAAAGATCCAAAAGATATCATGAAAATAGTAGAAATCCAGGTTCAAAGCAGAGAAACAAAGTTGCCTGCCAGTCCGAAACGTTACTGACCTGTCAATTCAAGTGTAAAAAATAAATCCAATCTTTTGACATTTTTAGCTCAGGATGAGCTTATCGTTATGGTTTGGAAAAATTTGTTAGTTTATAGGTGTAAACTTTTCTTGGTAATTCCGCTGACCAGTGCATAATGCTTGAAAAATCACAACACTAAACAACATTGCGGGCGCAATATTTGGTAGTTATTGGGGGTCGGGTGGGTCGGGGGTAGTAGCCCGCTCGCACAGCGAAAAAAATGGCGGATTGTTTCCGATTTTCAGGACGCCGACGGTATCTCTATTTCTCTCGTCTTATACATTTAAATATAGACCTTTTAGGACTTCTGATGCTAACAAACGGATAAATTCTGCAATTCCTTCGTTCCTCGGTTTGAGAAATGCTTCTGTCACTAATTTACATCATGTTGTACATCAACAAAATTTGGAGATGAATCAAGGGGCTTATACAACTTCACTGAAGCACAGATGGTTCCAGCAGGGAATATTTTAGGAATGATCGATCGATAGCTTAAACTTAAACAGGTATTTGAATAAGCTTAAATATTTTGGCTGCAAAACCTTTTTGCTTGTTATTGTGTAGACCTGAAGTTTATTCATAGTTTCCGTGTAGAAAAGCAGGCTTCATCTGAGGCTTGTGTTTATAATAGCACATATTATTTTAAATTTCTCTGATGGATTTTTCTACTATAGTTTTATTAAGTTATAATTTGCCCAAGGTGGGGGAGTTTGATCCGATTTGAAATGCAAGTAGAACAATCAAAATGTTTTGATCTCTGTGCTTCTCAGTTTACATGTAATATGGACACTTGCACTTGTTTTAGCTCAGGATGAGCTTATCGTATATAAAAGACAGGATTCATTACCTCTGTTTCAAGTACTTATGAACTGAACGTAATATTTCTACTAAGAAGCCTACATGCACCTTCACATCTAAAGCCTGGTTTTCGCTTGGCACACAAGCACAAGTGCAAGAGTCCATATAAACTGACAAGCTCAAGGGAAAAAAACATTTTGATTGTCCTGCTAATGCACGTAACTGTGTTTCTCAGTGTTTGTATGGACTCCAGCCATTAATACTACTCTCCTTCATCTTCAGACTTTATGCTATAAAATTAATATTATTAAATGAACAAGTTACAGTCCGACTACTGTAACCGGGGCCACCCAGACAATCACAGGGCAGAATGGGAAGAATACATTCCAACATGTTCGATTTGAGCCAATTAAAAGTCGAGTACAGAACAATGAAATTTCAACTTTAAAAGTTTAAACTTGTTCAATCGTGAAACTTATGATGGATGCGTTGACTTTTGATTGGTTAACTTTGTCTCGGTGGCCCTGGTTACAGTAGTCGGACTGTAAAATGTAATGAACCTACCACTGTTCAGCCCGAGGGAGGGGAGGGCATATGTGGGGCATTTAACTTTTCAGAATAATTTTTTGTCAAAATCTCTACCCTAGGACCCCCACAATGGGTCAAATCAGATCAAATTCCCCAATGGGCACAATATATATTACAACCACCAAATGCCCCACATATGACCAGACTCCCCCCTCCACCCCACCCCTCTTTCTCCCAATCCCCTTTTCAGGAGGTTCATAAATAATTTTGTATTTATAAATAATTGGGCAATGGAGGTCAAATTCCCCGTATATGCCCAGCCTGCCCCCTACCCTTCATTGATAGGTGCATATTTACATAAATACCAGAGTCAAACCAGCAGAACTTTAAAATAATACTCATCAATAATTATTTCAATGTTATTGTGTTTTGGCATGCAATAGTGGAAACTGTATCAAAATAATCACCTTTTGTCAGATTTGGCCTGGAATCCCCATTTCTCATACCTCCAATTCAAGGCTTTTCACAGGGAAGGGCCAACAACTGCATTCAATGAATGTCATTAATAACAATTACATCCTGAGCTGGCTCATGGAGCCTTTGATTACTTTTTGATTGGTATGCAAAACATTCCTGCAGCGCAAGGATGGACAAACGTTAAATTTAGCATCACAAGGTTGGTCAGCAATAAATATCACCAACACGCTGTACGGAGATGACATAGCATTCTCAATTCTGCATTTCAGACAGCGAGGATGCAGAAGGTTGTTGACCAGACCCTAGCTAGACACCAAGAATGCCTCAAAGAGGATTGTCATCTTCTCCCAAGACACAACAGTTCTTTGTTGGCGTCACTTTATACACCATTCACGAGCTTTGGTTCCATACAGGAACGGGAAGAAACAGAGATTCATTCCAGTGTACGATGCTGTTAAAAAGTGGCTGCATATGCCGCAATATGTTATCTACCATTCATGTTTTGACTGGCTTTGATTCCACAAAGCCTCTATGGCATTGGAAAGAAATGAAACATAAAGATGACCTACCCCTTGATGGGCTGAAGAACCTCGGTACATACTGCACAGCTATCAGTCATGTTCAAATTCATTGGACGTTTAATTTATATGGAAAAGTGACTTGGAATTTTGACCATGGCTGGAAACACTTGAACAGCAGCGCAAGCTTCTGCCCTTGAAGACAGTGCGGTAGTGTCATGTCAAAAGAGCTACTAATACCAGTGTTTTCGTATCTGGAAACATGCTCAGTATAGAAATTAACATATCACTGACATCGACGGATAATTGTTCCAAAACTGATGGTAAAAGATCCAGCTCCAGAAAGCCTCCTGGAATTAGTTGATTAGTTGTATGCAAATGTAAGAAAGGGTGAAATGCAAGATGCAGCTGTGTCAGTTGAACTTTGATATGCAGTGGTATTGTAGCAAAGTAAGCCTTTCTTTTTTATGTAGATTCACATCAATATATAACCGATGTGCGGGTTTTATGATGGCAGACAAAACATGTATAGGTAACCAAAGTTGTCATGAACACATTTTATAAGATTTTGTATTTTGGATGAAAAATGTCTTATATCTTCAAACCAAATTGTAATATTTATCTCAGGAATTCTTCATTAAAGGAATGTTGTAAAAATAAAGGAAAAGGTGACATTTTTTGTTAAAAGGCGTTCTAAGGTTGTAGTTAAGATATCTGCAATAAAAAACAGTCAGCCATATTGGATTCCTAAGTTGACTACAATAGCATGATGTCATAATTTGGTCACATGTGTACATATATGTACACACCAACATGTTTTTCTTTGTTCATGTATCAAAATGTCAAGACATATAACATACTTTGTCTAATAACATGAAATGAAATTATTTCAATTATTTCACTCCTGGTCCCAGAATGTTGTCAAGATACTACATTATTTAATTATATTCAGACCGAGATTTTTGGTCTTTTGCAGCCGAAGGGAGAAAGCTACAATAATAAAACTTGGAGGGTATGTAGTACTGTACGTCCAAAAAGTTTCCTTTGAGGTTGAGGTATCCAACATGAAATGTTACCTTTAGCACAGATGTTTTTGAGCCACGGACAGCAACTGGAAGGCAAATGTTCCTGTTCAGCACACTCACTCCCACCAGCAATGAGTTGAAGCCCTCGTTTTAGCATTTACAAGTTCATTTTATGGACAAAAAGTTGATAATACGTGCCAAAGAAGAGAACATTAGACTTTTGGTTGCCATCCGTGGCTCAAAAACAACGTCTGTGCTTAAGCTGCCAAAATTAAAGACGTCATATGACGTGGGAATTACAACGTAATTTCCTAACAGCCAGAATCATCTTGTTCTTGAATTTTTTCCATTACGTCAGAAAACCACCAAAAATGACTCAGCAGTAATCAAAACCTACAAAATCATGCTAAAATGAACTAAAATGCAAAAGTTAAAACAAAAAAGTTAAAAAATTATCATTAAAAGCAGCAAAATTTCAAATTTTGGAAAACATGTCTGTCAAAATAGGGTTGCTATGGAAACATCAAGTTCCGTGGACAATGACGTTATATACCAAATTGTTGCTAGATGAATTTTATACAAAGTCTGAAAGTTTGGCGGCTTTTCCTTAAATATTTTAAAAGTTATAAACATTTCAAGTCCTTGGGAACGGATTCCACCCTGTCTAAATAGGGTTAAGAGACACGGGGGTGTTTTTTTTTAGGTGCTCTCAGTTGCCATGGCCCACCTGGCCAGCTCCACTGCCATCCCAGATTTATCCTCCAAGGTCTAAGGAACAAGGCTGGGTATGTCAAAATTTGTTAGCTCGTCGAGTAAACGGAACCAGTTTTTAACCCCCTTCCTCAGCGTGGGCACCCGGACTATGGTAACACTATAAAAGAGAGCCGAAATCTGATGCTGTGCCGACAATTTTTAAACACGAAAAGTCGGTTCACTAGCGAAAGAAGCAAAGCAAGAGAGGATAGGCAAATTGGATTGCCTGGTCTGGGACGAGGCGTCAATGTCGAGCCAACAAATTTTCGAGGAGGCCAATATGATTCACCTAACACTTTCTTCGCTGGAAGGTAGGAAACCATTTGCTGGAAAACAAGTAATTGTTGTGGGAGAATACCTACATTTAAGGCCAGTACCTAATCAGCTTGATGATGGGAATTTCATGTTGATGTCACAAGTTTTCGGACGTGCAATCACTCATTGTTACAAGCTTTTTACCATTATGAGGCAAAACAAAATCAAGTTTTTGAAATGCCCCAGCCAGTTTTGATGTTTCGATGCTGTTGAACAGCTTAAAGGTAGAGGAACTGTCGTTACGCGGTAACTTATGGTAGAGGTGTATAAGGTAGTGCCTGCGGTAACAGGGATGAGAGAAAAAGGCCCTTTAGGCCATGACATAAAATGCGTTCTCAAACGGTATTTTTTTAAACCTCGGGGAGAGCAGAGGAGTCAAATCATTTGCTGTTAAAACAGCTTTCAACAGCCAAGCAGCTCGCCTTTCCATTTGGCGAAGAGTAACCGGAATACCTTCCTCACTTTAGACTTGTTCGTGATTTTCAAAACATTTCTTTTTATCATAACTTCTTAGTAACATAATTTTTCAGCCTCTCATTGTAATTAATATTGTATTTTTTATCATAGTATTTTTTATAGTTTCTTATTGTAATTAGTATAGTAATATTTTTAATCTTCTTAAATTTTAATATAATGTATTTTTTAGACGCAGGGCCCCTATGGATACCAGCCTAGAGCTGAATGGGCTGAAGATTTACCTTGCCTTCATGCGCGCATCTCCCACCGTATGGCTTCTTTCGCTCGTTCGTGCCTCACTCCTGCTCGGCCCATTTCCTGCTCGCTTACACTTTGCGTTCGATTTCCGCTCTCTCGCACTTCAAACTCACTATCGGAAAGAAAGAGGGACTGCTCGCAGTCTACCCATCGTACCTATCTATAAGCAATCCAGCAGCGACCTGTGGGGGCACCAGTTCTCTCTGGGGGTGTATCCGGTGTGATAGGTAGTCCCCCCATCCCCCAAAAGAGCCAACGTTTCGCTATAATATAAGCAACTTTATTTCAATGCGGTTGATATAAAAGGCAGCTGCCTTCAGCAATTTCATTTCTATTCATCTATATACTTTCAGCGGATATGCGAACTTAATAGACCTTTCCCGCATTTGTCACAAGCCTCCAGGTTAAAACATGAAAGAGAGGCTGGGGTGGACAAAATCCAATATGGCAGACAATAAAGACGCGAACGCGAGTGTTATCCTTCTGTTTTAACATCGGCTTCCTGTAATACAGAGGTAAAAACTTCAACAGATATCACATGGTGTAAGTCCCTAGAACAGCTATCTGTATCTACTAGAAAAGAGATAGATTTACATCGCAACAAAAGTTATAAACTAAAGTCAAAAGTCCGACGACGTTCAGGATGTTGCAAAGGCAATTAAAAAAACACTAGAAGCGTAGCTCTAAATTTCAGTCCACATGGTTTTGTCATGTTTTGTCATGGACCCATGACAAAACATGACGCTGCTATAACGGAAATGGAAACGAAACTAAATGCACAAGCAAATGTAGCTGCAGGCTGGTACACAGAAAATATTCTCCTCGCAAACAAACACAAATTTCAGACCCTAACGCTTAATTCCAACAAAAAAGAATCTGCTGCAATTACTATCAAAATTGATGACACGACAATTGAACCTACTAACATAATGAGGCTCCTTGGAATCAACATAGATAATAAACTGAACTTAAGTGAGCTTCTTAAAATAGTCACCGTAAAAAACAGGAAGCCAGGTTGGTGTCCTGATGTGCCTCAGCAATCTCATACCAGAAAAAGCCAAACTACAGCTGTATAAAACTGCCATTTTACCTCATCTGACTTATTGCTCTGTTGTCTGGCACTTTATCAGAGCATCTGACACTCGCAAACTTGAGAGGATCCAGGAGAGGGCTCTAAGAGCAATGTATAACTGATCTTTTCAACCCTTTCACTCCCAGAAGCACATATCAGCGCGCTTTGGGGTCTTACACATCAAAGCTATTGTGACATCATGAATTAACACGTGACAATAATTTTACAAGCATCTGATGCAGAAAAGATGGATCTTTGTAACCGTGCATCAATTTTGGAAATCTAACAAATTCTTCCAGAGTTATGCTGGAAAAACCTGTTCAATTTTTGTTGAAAAATCAGTGGCAAATTTGGCTCTCACACCCAACATACTTCCAGGTTCATTTTTCAGCTCCCTTAAAAGGTTAGGTCAATACATTTCCAGCTGATAGGAAGTGTATCAAGCGCCGAAGATAGCAAGAAAAGAAAGTGCGAGTAAAGGGAAAGAGGGAAGGAAAAAATCAGAAGAAAAAACTTTATTTTGGCTATGCACTTTGGCCAACAATAAAATTGAACGTTTTTGCCCCAAAACCTTTTGGAAATCTTCCCCTAGTTCTCCAAATGGCACTTTTAACAAAGGTTAGCAAATTTCTGGTAACAGCACCAAGAAAACGGGTTCCGTGACCCAAGAATGCATTTTTCAGTAGAAATTCGAACGTGAAAGGGTTAAGCAGCATGACAGCAGGTACAACCTAAGAGATTCAGATTTTATTACTCCTTGGTTTAACACAGTGACTTATGGAAAGCATTCCGTTAAGTACTTAGGCCCACAATTATGGGCCAAGATACCTAAGAGCATAAAAACAGTTAGCCTGGCTAATTTCAAACAAGTAATTAGAACAAAGGACTTGGCTATTTTAATTAATACGGGTCATTGTGGGCCTGCCTGTAATTTGTGTACAATGTAATATTATTATCATGTTCATTTTAGTGTCATTCTTAACAGCCGAATAATCTTTCAATATTTTTATTAGCTCTTATATTACAATTGTTCAAACAACTAAGAAAGATCTTATCGTGGAACAGTTTCCCGAAGCGAATTGCTAACTCACTGATTCAGCACTTCTCTCAAATCACACAAAACAGGGTCCATCAGAATACCACCGTCAGCTTGGATAACAAGCAGGACTCTACCACCATTTGGCTTTCTGTCCTGTACATCGGTGATCTGACTACACAATTGGTCAAAAAATTCAAGCATAAACTTTGTAGTGTTGAAAATGGACTGCGCGACTGTCACACTGTGAAACTGAACTTTGCTCTGTTTTGTTCATTGCTAAGTGATAAAGTGTTAATCACGTGATGTGATTCGAGTTTCGAAACCACGTGCTCATCGGTAGATCAGATTTCCAGTGATTGTATTCCTTTTCGAGTTAGGGACATTAAAACGGGAAGATATTATCAAGTGTGTTGGTTCTTTAACATGAATATTGTTGGGAACATTCCTTGTGTTGGAAGCAATCGGAAGATTCCTGACACAAAGTGGAACTTCCGATGGGACTGTGAGTAAAAACCATCTGTAAACTAAAGCAGAGAAATTCGATCAATGGAGGCGTTAAACGCATAACTGGATGTGCAGCTAAAACATCTAAATTTTACTAAAGGGAAAACTCAAGGAATCATCGACAAAGGAAACACAGAGGGGATCGAACGTCAACGCGATGCCCTTCGCGCGATCGTGAAAAAGGTTGAGAGTGTTAAAGTTGAAATCGAAACAGGGCTCTCAGGGCCCTCGCAGGGTACACTTTTTGCTAAAAGTTGTCAACACATTTGTAATTAACTGTACGGCAGCTATTTTACTGCTTCATTTATTTCATTGTTCAAAGAAACAAAGGGATTCTTTACTAAGCGATATGGTAACATAAAAACACATGTTTTTGAATACGTTATTTCTCTAAAATGAAGGAGAAGCTATTGAAACAAAATACGGCGCAATGTTTAGCAACTAATTTGTAGGTGACATGCCTAAAACAATGGAAATCTGAGAAGAAAAAAAGAAAATTCCTCAAAATCAACATAAGTCGGATATGCACCCAGCCCTTCATTTGGTGTTACCATGCAAACAATAAAGTAGCAACAAGAGGCATTTTAAGAAATCCCCCTGCTTGCAAAATTTGAATGAGGGTCAAAAATTTTCATTTCCCACGTTGCTTGACTCTTACATAGAATTGCTCATAAATACAGTACTTAAAGATGCAAAAGCCACACACCAGGCTGCTGGAATTGTGCATAAAAAAAAACAGTAACAAGGGAGCACATAAAAGAGGCAGAGAAAATCAACATCTATTGAAGTCTGTAATGCTGATACAGCGAAAATCCCAATGTGGTCATTCCTACTTCAAGCTGAACAAAGGTAATCCTTGTGCAGTCCTTTCAACTGAAAAGGCGGAATCCAAGATGAGTCCAACAGAAAAAACGTTTGAAGATCGTGAGTCAACTCGTCCTTTCACTACCATTCAGAATTACCTCAGTAACCTCAATCCAGACAGGACTGACCCAAAGATTCTGCAAGCTACAAATTCAACAATGAAGTTGAAAATGTCAAGGCGCCATTCGGTGAGTGTAAAAACATGATGAAGCAAATGTGCATCAAGGAAGAAATTGATCCATACCTTACGAATCATTCCATCAGAGCAACATTGCTTACCATCCTGCCCAATGCAAATCAGTTGATTGAGTTGTACAATTCACGACCTTTGTTTCAACAGCAGTAGCACATGTCAATCATTATGAGCGACTTGTGACAGAAAACAACAACCCAAGTTCCCTGTTGCCTCTGACAAATTCTCAGCCAGTTTTGTCAGTCCAGAACGAAGTCTCCTGTTTCCAACAACAATAACAACAAAATATAACTGGTAAAGTTGGCTTGTTCTTCTGTCAACCAGAATCTAAACACCTGTGGGTCATTCTTCAATTGCAGTGTGCAGATTATTAACCACAACTACTTTGGTTCGCTGCCAGTCAATAAGTTACTTTTTCACATTTCTATACTAAAAAAACAATTTTTTGAAGCTTTGATTGCATGATTACATTTAGCCACATTTTACAGTCAGACTAATAAAAGCGTGAACGCCAAAAAATATGTCTGGAATGTTGTGTTGTGACCAATTACATGCGAGATCTTTAATTGACATTAAACCACAGATCAAACATAATGGGTTTTGCGGGGTTTTCCATCAGCCACGGAACAATTTTGGTTCTCGTTTCAAAATACATCCTCTGTCTTATAATTGATATTCTTTCCTATTTGAGAGGCACATGTACTACACAAGCGAAGAATGTAATAGGTTTGAGAGATTTTAGAGAAAAAATTTTACAAGCCGGATCACGCGACGGTTCTTATTTCGAGTGACACATTTTCAAAAATTTTAAAACGGCCCACGAATCGGCAGTTGTTACATTGATGCTACAATATGTTGCAAGTTTTCTCATATTTTGAACGGACGGCAATCAACACAGATCTTTTGTTTTTTTGGAGACGGAGTTTTACTATTTTCGTTTTGTTTTCTGAAGCAAAGGTGCGCACGAGGGAAATCAACATGGCCAAGTCTACGATATGGGGAAATCATATCCTCAAGTTGTCAGGGAGAACGTTCTTGATATGCACAAATAACGGATTATCCAGCAGGCAAATAAGCGTGCAAGCATGGGTTAGCACCAGATTCATAACCAATGTACTAATATAATGAAAACAATAAGGCTCTCAGTGGACGTAAGAAGTATGATTCAACCAAGCATATATTCTTACGAACTACAAAGAAGATTATTGTTGGATGGTGTCTGCTTACCAGCGAGATTCCATCGCAAGCATCCATAAATCAATTATTTCAGAATGAACTCAGAATGTTGAAAAATAAAATCACTTAAGTTCCAGTAGAGTCAACAACAGTTCGAAATATCGACAGGCAAAATGAATTTCTTGATGGAATCAGAAGACTTGACCCATGCACCTTGCATTTCTTCAATGAATCAAGCCTGATCTGAACTGAAGGAAATCGAAGATATGGCAACGTGTATATTGGAGAGCCAGCACTTCAATGTCAAAAATACGCCTCTAATGCAGCCTACATGGTTAATTTACTACACTCAGCCTTGCGCATTGATCATTACAATAGGGACTTTAAGCAAACCGCTACGGCAGGCAATACTACGGCTGCCATGGCCGAGGAGAGTACGTTGCCGTAGCCCACCAAAATTCGAGTTTAAGCAGCGCGAAATACTACAGAGTCCGTGTTATGTTCTCCGTTCAATAGCTTTTATTAGAATGAATCACTAGGGGTGTTACAACATACAACAGTACGAATGCTGCACGTGCTGAGGTATCTTATTACATTACGTAACATCCTCCCTCCTTTAGAAGAGAAATGCTGAATGAAATAAATCACGATGCAAAATTAAGAAACTGAAAGAAATAAAACTTAAACTTGGGTAAACGGTAAACAGCTATTAAATGATAAAATGATTCAAAACGAAGAAAACAGTTCTCTAGACAAGTCCTTGTTCTAATCAGTGGTAAAAAAAATGTTTTATCGGCAAATCCTTTCTATAATCACTGTTCATCACTTTCTAACATAGTCCTTCAAATATGCCGGTTCCTTGACGATTCTCCTGGGCCTGCTCTCAGCGTGTCCAGGTTCTGTGATCTCTGCATGTACAGGTTCAGCGATCTCAGCATGGCCAGGCTCTGCGGTCTTTGATGACCTTTCGGCGGTTCTTCGGGAGGATACTGGAGTAGGTCGCAATGCCACGTGTGGTGGTTCAGCTGCGGGTGTTGTGGTTAAGTTGGCTTCCTTTCTGTCTGGAGTTTTACATGTGGCTTCTTCATGAGTCTTCCGAAGATCAACTCTGTTTCGCCTGTAAGTGGCATCTTCTGTTTCAACTTCATAGGAGCGCTCATCCAGTCTCTTTGAGACTGTTGCCTGCTGCCATGTCTTCTTATTCAGAGTGAACGGTCTCATGCGCACAACATCTCCTTCACTCAGAGGGGTAGGTCTCTTGCCTTCTTGTTATAGTAGTGTGCTTGCATCTGCTGGCGTGTCATGATTTGCTTCTTAACTCCTTCTGCGTTAACTTGGTGCAGCTGTCATAGGTAGACCTGTTTTTGTGCGCCTACCCATAAGTCTTTGTGCTGGACTCGAGTCCATGTACTCAGTGGGCGTGTTTCTGACTGCAAGTATTGCGAGGTATGGATCATTTCCGCTCTCCATGGCTTTTCTCAGGATGTTCTTAGCTGTCTTGACTGCTGACTCAGCTTGCCCATTTGCTTGTTGATGGCCTGGGCTGCTTGTTCTGTGTTCGAAACCCATTCTCTAGCAAACACTGCAAACTCTGTTGAGGTAAATTGTGGTCCGTTGTCTGTGACTACAACGTCTGGAATGCCGTTTCTGGCGAAATGACTCTTCAGTTTTCGGACGCATGTGGATGCTTTTGTATCTCTGAGCCTATCGATTTCCCAGAAGTTGGACAAATAGTCCACACTGATGAGATAGTCCTTGCCATAAATGGTGTAGATGTCCGCTCCTACTTTCTCCCACGGTCTATCAGTGGCTTCATGACTCATGAGGGTTTCCTTTGGTTGTCTAGCTGAATGTTGGCTGCATATCTGGCATTGGGCGATGTACTCCTTAATTTCTGCACTCATGGCAGGCCAAAACAAACACTCTCTGGCTCTCCTCAAACATCCGTTGACTCCTATGTGGGAACTGTGGAGCTCTTTCATGGTTCTCATAGCGCAGGGCCTTGGGAATGACAAGGCATTCTCCTCTGAAGATGAGTCCATCGTACACAGACAACTCACAGGCGGTGCCACTGCATTCTGATGGGCTGTCTCTTCAGCATTTTGTGCTGCTAATGCTGCGGCAGGCTGTTCAGCTGCGGGTTCAGTCATTTTGTTCACCGCGCTGCCACCATGTTATGTTCTCCGTTCAATAGCTTTTATTAGAATGAATCACTAGGGGTGTTACAACATACAACAGTACGAATGCTGCACATGCTGAGGTATCTTATTACATTACACAACAGTCCGTGTCGGAAGTTTCAAGACTCGTAAGCGTCTTCTAAATAAGTTTTCTTACGTCTCAATGACTTCGTTTCAAAGAAACAAGGGATTTCGTTTTGCTCTGCTATGACATGGGAATTCTTAACGACGAAGAACTCCTGGTTTTGTATGAATTGTACAAATCTCCAAACTTGGACCCACCGTACAATTCATATCCACTCTTCGATCTGGAAGAAATGGAAGATGATGAATGTTTAGCTGAATTTCGAGTGCACAAGAGCGATATACCTGCACTAGTTGAGGCACTGCAAATCCCAGATTGGGTCACCTGTAATCAGCGAAGCAAAGCCGAGAGCACAGAAGCCCTTTGTATGCTTCTAAAGCGTTTTGCTTACCCTTGTCGGTACAGTGATATGGTACCACGGTTCGGTCGTCCAGTCCCAGTTTTGGTATGTTAACCAATGAAGTACTTGATTACATCTATGCAGTACATAGTCACCGAATCATCAATTGGAAAACCCGCAGTGTTGAACCCACCGGCATTAGACATACGCCCAGGTTATCTCTCAAAGAGGCTCGCCATTGCAGAACTGTTTTGGTTTTATTGACGGAACAGTTAGGCCTATTGCGAGGCCTGATAACAACCAGAGAATTGTATACAACGGCCATAAAAGGGTGCATGCTCTAAAGTTTCAGTCCTTAGCTTTGCCAAATGGGATTATTGGACACCTGTATGGCCCTGTAGGTAAGTAATTCTGTTCTTGAAGTTTCTTTCTAAGAGCAAGCTAATCGGTAAACAATGATATCTGTACCTCTTGACGAAATTTGGTTTTATTTCTCTTCTCCGCCTTTTGTAGACATAGAAGTCTTAAACATAACTGAGGAAGAGTAAGGTACAAAACAGTTACCATGAAATAAGACTGGTCAGAAGTGAAATTTCTGCTTTCACTTGGGTATTCTTTTTGTCTGTTTTAAATAGATGCAGGCAGGGGATGGGTGCTCGGTAAAAGGGAAAGGGTAACCCCTGTGTATCTATTTAGAATTCACTGTCTGCAGATAAATAATTAAACCAGATATTTTTCAACTTTTCCTAGAAGGAAGAAGACATGATGCTGGAATGCTTCGTGATTCTCAGCTGCTACAGAGTTTACAGATGTTTGCTTTTGATCTCCATGGGCAGCCAATGTGTATTTATGGTGACCCTGCATACCCCTTGAGGGTTCACCTGCAAGCACCATTTCGAAATAGAGTGCTAAACACCCCAAATGCAGGCATACAATGCAGCGATGAGTGATGTTCGTACCTCGGTTGAGTGGTTGTTTGGGGACATCATCAATTATTTCAAATTTTTGGACTTCAAAAAAGATTTGAAGATTGGATTAAGCAGTGTGGGGAAAATGTATGTGGTGTGTGCACTTCTAAGGAATGCACTCACATGCCTCTATGGCAACCAAACATCTATTATTTTGAGTATTTTGAGCTTGATCCACCCAGTTTGCAAGATTACTTTGCATAAAAAGTCCAACAAATTTAGCATTTATTGCATTTAAGTTAAGACTTCTTAAGAGAGTATTTCTACTAAAATCAGCATAGTGCGGCAAAGCTGAAAAAATAGAATTCGCTATCCTTTTGCATACAGGTAGTCCATAGTAAGAGTACAAACGCTATGTAGTTTTTTTCTTGAAATATTTCTATATTTCCGAGAAAACCCAAATTTTCGATGTCACCTCCAGACTCGATTCAGCGAGTCCAAACTGGGTTGAAAATCGACCATTTTCACTCGGCGCTCCTGACGAAACTATCCACCCTATTAAAAATTTAATACTACCAACGTATTGCATGACTTTTCATTGTCAAGAGAACACAATTTCAGAAGTATAGGATTTTTCTAATTATTGAACGGGTACACAAAACCAGAGTATCATCCAATGTTATGATAGTCAGTTGGTCAAAAGAATTTCTATTTTAACCATATCCATATCTCAGAATCCCATAAAATTAAGGATTTAAACTGTGGAAAGAAAGATCTTCCAATATATATAAAGTTTAGTTTGGGCAAATGATTTCGCACTTCTCAAAAAATTCTTCAAAATAGTACACAGAGAAGGAGTGAAATCACGCCAGTTGTCGAATGCGTGACCAAACGTAAACTACCGTACGTGTGAATAAAATTACTTCAATTCGAAATACCAGCATTACCTAAGTATTAAACGACGTAAATATGCTCACCTTTGCTCGGGTTGTAATATCCTGATTGTTGCAGAATGTTTCTTTCCTGACATTTTTCAATGGCGTTCCTTAGGTTTGAGTGACGAGTACGCATCCGAATTTGAAGATGAACGCAAAACGGCTCAATAGTATACTATCAAGTTTCCTGTGCACATGTATATTTGTGCTACTCAGGTTTTTCAGTAGAATTGTTTAGCCAGCTTCCAGGCAGTATCCACAAAAAAGGAAAGTCATTAAGCCACTTCGAGTATCCTTTAAATAAAAACCGAAAGCGGGTAATTTGCATATTGGCCGGCACAAGCGTGACGTGACAACTTTTTGTTGCATGTTGAGGATCGGATTACATGTAAGCTATTTTTAAAAACTTTGCGCTTCTGTCGGAAACAAAAAAAAACGTTTTAGCGATCAAAGTATTTTGTTTTCGTACGAACACAAAGGTAAAACTTATGTTTTGTTACCTCCTCGGTAATATTGATAATAAATGTCATTATTTTAAGGAGCCTTTCTAGTTTTACGATCGATCAATATATTTCCTATTTTAAATTTTTAATGTCAATTGCAAGTCATTTTAATATTATTTTTATTACATGTATTTTTGTAAAGTTTTACACAATTCAGCCATCAAGCTGCAATAGTATCACTAATAAACTATCTATCTATGATGTTTCATTTTTTCTGCATGATACTATAAACGCGATTTACAAAATTAAATTAACGAAATGTTTACCAAATAAAGTAACGAGGTATTTTCCCACGGAAAATATATATGAATCTACCCAGATCGACGTGGAGTTCATTCAGATGATGGGTTGAACTATTGGCGAAAACATGGACGTTTCTTGTCAATAGCTTGGCAGCCCTTGTTCACATGACGACGAGACAAAAATAGATTAACAGAAGTTCCTTTACTGCCTGCGATAAAGATATAGAGAGCCATCTGTTTGGTCTTTTGCTGTTGTAGAAAGCGAGAAGGGAACTTATTTTTGCTCGAGCAGTATTTTTCACCGCGCAGCCAAAGGATTTTCGAGGTAGGGTGAGAGGCGCGACACGTGTTTCCTGCCCCCACCCCCACGTACAAAAATTGGTCCCGCATGCATTCAGTCATATGCAAATTACGCATCTTTTCAACAAGCTCAAAACGAGTAACGGCATGGGGAAACTTCAAACCTTCAACCGGAAGCCGAGGTGTGGCTTGTGGCTGTGGTTTTAGCGGTACTAGATATCGAAGAACACAAGCAGAAAATTGAATATACACATATATATGTAGAGGAAATTCGTTGTGTTGTCCGATGGTGCGTATGTGTCGTATGCCCGGGTCAGAAAGCCCATTGGAAAATTGTCAGAAAAGAACATTCTACAACGGTCCAGGATATCATAATCGAGCAAAGGTGAGCATATGTACGTTTTTAATACTTAGGTGATGCTGGTATTTCGAATTGAAGTAATTTTATTCACACGTCGGGTTTTTACGTTTGGTCACGCATTCGACAACTGGCGTGATTTCACGCCTTCTGCTTTACTATTTTGAAGAATTTTTTGAGAAGTGCAAAATCATTTGCCCAAACTAAAACTTTATATATATTGGAAGATCTTTCTTTCCACAGTTTTAAAATCCTTAATTTTTGGGATTCTGAGATATGGCACATGGTTAAAATGGCAATCTTTTGACCAACTGACTATCACAACATTGGATGATACTCTGGTTTTGTGTACCGTTCAATAATTAGAAAAATCCTATACTTCTGAAATTGTGTTCTCTAGACAATAAAAGTCATGCAATACGTTGGTAGTATTAAATTTTTCAATAGGGTGGATAGTTTCGTTAGGAGCGCCCCGAGTGAAATGGTCGATTTTCAACCCAGTTTGGACTCGCTGAATCGAGTCTGGAGGGCGAAATCGAAAATTTCGTTTTTCTCGGAAATACAAAAAGATTTCAAGAAAAAACTACATAGCGTTTGTGTTCTTACTAAGGACTACCTATATGCAAAAGGATAGCGAATTTGAGTTTTTAAGCTTGCCGCGGAAATTCGATTTTGTCTGATAATTGTGGGAAATCTTCTCTTAAGCTGACCCACACAAATTTTTTAGATATGTTTTTAGGTTGTCATTTATATGTTTTTGATATGTGCATCATTATTATGTATGTTTTTGATATTACAAAACCCAAATGGATTTTTGTGTATACCAGGAGAGTATAAAAAATATACCAAAAGTGTATTTAACATTTTGCTGTTTTCACATACCAAATACATAACTTTAACAAGTAACTTTTTGGTAGTAAAAAAACATATCATAAATGTACTTTTCTGTTCAGGAGTGTACAACATACTAAAAATTAAATTCACGCATACTTTTCTGTTGTGATGAATTTACATTTTAGGTATGTTGAATGTTGTGGCATGCATGCAACATTGGTGTCAGGAAAGAAGGATTTACAATACCTTTAATTTGCATATTCACTTGATGCAGTGAATATCATTTCCATTGACATCAATGTTAGAAATGTGTGGTTTATAAAATATCCATACCCCCCCACACCACAGAAGGTCACTGTCGATTCTGAAGGATGGGGGTTTAACTCGTTGCCGTCTGCCCAAAAAAATGTGGAAATTGATCCTATTGTTTGTTTATTTATTTTTTCTCAACAGTCCATTTTACAATTGTGTGGAAAGCCTATATCTCTTTGGAAAAGGGTAGTAAATATACTTTCAGGAAAAATATTGTTTTCCCAAAAGAAACCATAATATGTTAATTAGTTAATTATTAACTAGCATAAATTAATATTAATAGCCGCAAAATTTGGACAAAAAGCAACTTATTTCAAAATGATGACTGGTTATAAGGAAAAGTTAAAGAGCAAAAATGTTCCTTGTTATATTGGCAACATATCCTGCAAATTTGACTGAAAAATGGTAAGTATAGAATAAATTAGTATTTTTTAGTTTGGATCAATTTTTTAATTTATGCAGGAATTTGAACCCCAAACCATTGTGTCAACACTCCACTCGAAATTTTATCTCTGTCGTTCCATAAGAACGTTTTCTCCTCTCCCTATACTGAAATATGAATCCTAACCTGTATTCAAAAGCATCACACCAAGGTTTTCAAATGTAAAAAGCGAATCAAAATATCATTTCAGTTTGCCATTTGTGTTTTCATTCGATCGATCGTGCAATGTTTTCGTAACACTTACCTTTGGTTCTTCCCCCCGCTTCGTTTTTCGGCTACAGAATGCCAATTCATTTCCTCACTTGCTTGGCCATCCCTTCTGGATCCCTTTCTCTCGTCCAAAACTCCTTGCTCAAAATTCCTAAAGATCGGCATTTTCCGGGTTTCGCGGACGAAGACGCCATTTTTGAAATCGAAAAACACACTTAACGGGAAAATACGTTTGTGTAACCTTACAATAGACTGTAATCTCCTCCTGTTTCAAACTTGCCTAGGGGACATGGGGGGGGGGGGGGGGCTAGAGCCTATTCACGCCATTCTAAAGAGAATCACGCAAGCAGGGGGGTGGTCAAGGAGAGAAATTAATGGCAAATTTTTTTGTCATCGTAACTCCAGTTATCCGATATCCTGGTGCTGCTGACGACAAAGAGTTAAGGCCTCAGGAATTCCGAGGAAGAGGGGGGGGGGGCGTTGACGAAGAGCTTGTTTTCCAGAGGGTTTTCCTTTTCTGGGAACAACACAACATTTTTCGTAATGAATAACTTCAAAACTTTCCATATGTGGGTAAATGAAACCCAAGCCAAAGGAAAAAACAGTTTCTGCCTCAAACATCCTTGTTCTTATCATGTACAGTACATCTTTTATTTTCTTAGTTTACTGGCCTCTCATAAATGAGAAAAATGCCTCTTGAAGTTGTATTAATTGAGGGACCTACCAATTAGATAAAAGTGAAGGGAGGGGGGGGGGGGAGGTGACGGGGGGGGGGCGGGTGGGGGGGAGGTGTGTGTGGTGGTATATCTTTCGTTTGTATGGCATGTTATTTTTTTCACGATCAGTTGGAGTGCAATATTTTTTTTTCATCCTCCAAAGCTTTGGGGGGCAATATATTTATTTAGAAAAATTTTAGATACATTGTTAAATATAACATAAATAATAGGTAACATTTGTCGTGAATACAGTGAAGAACAAGACTCAACTTTCAAATTGGCCCACTCACAATAATTGAAAAACGCTGACTTAGACCTGCACATCAGCCACCAATAATGTTGCTGATTTTTCACCAATGCACAAATCAAGAATCACTATGACATCAAATTGGTTGCCATTACAACACTAAAAGAGATCAAACATTTCTTTACCCTTTTTGAGGCTAACTTAAAATTACTTTTCTTTTTTGTATATTTTTGTCTAATTGGCACACCCTAAGGAAATGGTAAGGTGGCCCTGAAACCCCACCTATTTTTAGAAAAATTTTAAAATGTCGTTTTTTTCAATTAAACCAAAATATATTAAAATAAAACCAACTGAGTAGTTTTAGAATAGTCTCAACAGGTTAAAAATAGGGAATGTTTGACTTTTTTTAAATGATACCATGGGAAACAAATTTTAGTTTTACTTTTGAGTATCAGATTCTGTTCATTGATAAACATGTTACAGGTTTGGCACTAAATGTTCTTCGTCAACATTACTGGAATTCCAAAGATGGGAAGGTCTAAAGTATTGTGAGCCTTGCAGTTGTTGGCACAAGGGATGGCTGATGGAGACAGTAACACCTGACTATGTCATAACAAATTTAATAATAATAGGGCTGCCATGCATGAGTACTGCATACCTGAATCAGTTGCTTCAAGAATGCATACAGCTGTACCCAACAAAATCTTGCCATACCAATCCTAAATGTCGGTGATTTTTAGATGCCATATGATTAGGTAAAGCCCGAATTGGGCGTAACTTGTTCAGTTAATTGCGAAAATGTTATTATTCCCTTGATTATTTATCAGTCCATTGTCTTTGCTCTTCATACGACGACGCACAGTACTTTAGTAATGCTTCACCAGATGAGTTTGCTAACTTGTGCTGCCGCAACTGACAGTAAAGGGTACCATTAAAATGTTTCAATTGAGTTTGGAGCAACTCCGAGATATAAAGATGTGCCACAGTATCAATTAAAAAGCACTTGTAAAGTATTGTGTCAACATGAATGCACTGTAACTGCCTGTTTTCAGACTTTGCTGCTATAAGATGATCAATTGTGCCATGGGACAGAGAGGTCTTTGAGATGAAAACACTTTTTCAGAGTCTCTCTCAAAAAATTTCTTAACAATTGCAAAAAATAGTTTACTTTCTCTTACAGCTGCAGGCATTTGCTTCAGACACAAAGAGTTTGGTACAAGGAGCCCTACATTTGACAAAGTACCTTATTGTCCATAGCTGACTTGACCAAAATCCTCAAAAGCCACAGTGGGCAGTGGTGTCGTCTCGTCACTCGAGTGTACTCTTCACTGTGCACCACGTCTTTTCCTTTCTTGAGGCGTAAAAATTTGCCTGTTTTTTCTTCCTCTAGCTCTCTTCCATTAATGATTTCAATGTTTTGCCTTTCTTCATGACAATTGGTAGACCCATCTGCACCGAACCAACAACAGAAAGTCTCCTTTTCCTCGTTTATAAACTTCTGTTGAATGTCCAATTTCTTTTCTTGATTTAAAAGCGTGACAAATGTTTTTGATAGGTGAATTTGGCAGGCTTTCTTGAAGTTCTGGTAAATGCTGCATCAATGAGACTGCTTTAATTATTTGGGGACTCTACGTGTTGAGTTTCCATGAAATAAACCCCTTAAATCGCCATTTAAATCCTTGTAAAAGAAAACACGAGAATGCCCAAAGAGGGCCATTGTTCTGTACGGACATAGGCAGGCTGTAATAGCTGATGGAGGTTAAAGGTCTCAATTCTTTCATCATACATGCGTTTTGCTCTTAAGCAAAAGTGTTCAAGTAGCAAACTTGCTTTCGTCAGATCTGCAGACGATATGGATTGCTTTAAAAGAATGTAAATGGCATGTACCAGCAGCATGAAATGCTGATACTGTTTTAATGGTAAGATTCCATCCATTACCGGTAATGAATAGAAGAGCAGCCCGTTCTGTACTCCGACGCTTTGTAGTGCTTTCTTTCTTCGAGACTCCTGGGAATTCTTTGGCACTGTATTTGGTGGTTTGATGATTGCACGCCTTGCATCACAAATTTTTATTTTTCTTCCACAGTAGAAGGGCTTCCCCTTAAAACGACTTTCAAACCAGTAAGACATGAGCATTTTGACTACTCCCAAAAGAACAGTGTGCATGTAGTCAATGCCTGTTCCACTGACTAGTCATAGCCTGGAAGTCCAAAAGCTGGGCTGATGCCTTTCACTCCATCAACGTCAAATGTCTTAACTCCATTGCTCATCCTGTCCACTGCGGTTTTACCATCATCATAAAATACCTGATGGTCTCTTGGTTCAGCTTTTTCTGCACGTTCCTTCTTTGTCACATATGGATATGTCCTGCAGTTTCCACCTTTTTGTGTTCTGATGTTATTTCCACTCTCCTTGCAGTACGGACAACCACACTGACCTTGAACTGCTTCATGCAAAGAAAAAGGCACTTTGCTGGAGCATCCATTGTGCTACTTATTGTAATTGCCCTGATTGTGATGGGTGTTTTGTGCCTGGCGTGTTCACTGTTATACCATCTTTATACAATGACTGCATCATATGTACAAAAGGCTTCATAAATGTTGAAAACGTGGGCTTAGTAAAACCAAACCACAGTCCAGCAAAGATGCGATACTTCCTTGTGTAACGTTTCGAGGAGGCAAATCACAAATCACTATGTACACGGGCCAGATACTAAATTTTGATGACTTAAAAAGTGCAACACCATCAGTGTTAATCTGAAAACAAAATGTTATGGGGATTTCTAAGAAAACCATCAGGGCCAAAAAAGCATTTGTAGTTTGTCCCCGTCCACAATGTCTTCATATTGTCTGGTACGCCTCTATTTGCCTTGTCTTCTTCGTGATCAAAATGGTACTTTAAAAGTTCAAGAAGCCTTTTTCCTTAAAAAAGCATGAAAGCTGTGCTATAATCGGAAAAACATAAAATGATTGCCACGAACTTGATCTACCCCCATTAAATTCTTTTTACAGCTGGAGCAATGGCTAGATCGTGATGGTTCTTCTGTGCCAATGTAATTGTGGCATTGACGACAGTAATAGTGCCACTCTATTGGGGTTTTGAGATTACGAAAATGTCCCAAAGATTTCTAAGTGTCTGCACACAGTTATTTGGAGAAGGACAGTGAAGGTAAATCAAAGTAAGCAAGTTGAATAATGCATTCCATGTTAAATGCTCGTCATCGCAAATGTTTATTATTGCAACAAGATGCATTGAAACGGTAAGAGGGCATCCATCAAAAAAGAGCTGATCACTGCTGGTGTCATGAAGATTTTCTTCATGATCATCTTGATCCAGCTCATCCAGAATTTCTTCAAACACTATATCGCTTTCATCATCCTGATCTCCACACTCCTCATTTGCTTCTGGTGAACCCTGGAAGATAACTAGAAAATTCTTCGAGAACTGTATCGTCTATGAAGTCAACTTCACGAAACTGGTATCGGTCTCCTTCCCCCTCCTCATCAGTCTCTTTCTCATGATCAGTAAAATTATCGTTGTTTTTCAATTAAATCTGAGTCATTGTCCGGCATAAATTCATGTGACCTGGTTTCTATGTCTTCGATTTCGTCAAGTTTGCTCTCATTGTCGCTTTCGCTTTTACTGTCAGCATCTACATTAACAAAATCAGGTAAGTCATGATATTGTGTAGCTACCTCGGGATTAACCTGCTCCTCGTCAAAGTTAAGATCATCACCAATGTCTTCATCTGATTCAGCCGCTTCCAAGGTCGCCGAAATTCTTGGCACTTTAGCTTGGGAAACATTCGACTTTTGTAGGTATGAAAAATACCGTCCTCTTTTTCTTTTTCCTTTTCTTTTCTTCCTTCAGCCATACTCGATAATTTCTAGCTTAACTAAAGCATTCGCGTCGCTTTCAACCACGCTTTATTGGTCGGATGTCACAGTTAATATCCCTGTTAATACCTAACGACTACCTAACTCGACCCCAGACCTTCGCTGGTCGAGAATGTCTCGAAGGCCGGATACGTGATGTGCTGTAGAAAGTGATAAAAGAAATGCATGATAATAGTGAAAGAATTTTGGTGATGCGTGCGTGTGTTGCACGATTTTTGCTGTTTTAAGCAGGTATCACATCTTGCATCTCGTGATTTGCTTCTAAATTTAAATTTATACAATTTTCCATTTCAACGGCCAAAATGAACAAAGATTGAGATTTTCATTGTTTTTTGCTATTCATTGATCAAGTAAAACTGAGCAATACGGTCAGGAAAACTTTTAATGAACAGTCTAACTGGATGCAATTCGAAGCAGAACCTTTGAGTTGCGTGCTTTTTCGATAGCGTGTTTGGATATTAGCGCGTGATGTGGTCACCGGCTTGACAAGCGTTGACAGAAGAATAACACTGATTTTTAATTCCCATACACAACATGAAACTCACGGAGTAGAAAAATCTGATTTCCTTATATTTTTCATTAAAGTAATCAAAATGACTGATATTAGGAAAGGTATACGAGGGCTAAAAAAATGTATTTCTGCTGACTACCTGTATACTTGTACGTGTAAGGTGAGCCTTGCATGCAATGAACTTTGTTTCGAAGGAGTTAACCCTTATCTAAATCATGCATGGAATTTATTGCGTGCATTACGAAAGCCTCTAACGAAGGAAAAGTCACTACTCAAATTTAGAGTCTTGAAAAAGTTCGGAAGATGAAATTACATGATACATAACATTTCTTGACGGCTTTGATACCAACTAAAATAAAAAAAATAAGATGTGAAAGGCGGAGAGTTTTCAAACGCAAGAACAGCTTTTTGGTCTACCGTGACATTTCGAGACAAGCGGTTGAGTTCAAACTGACACATGTCTTTCCATGTTCACTGCGAAGCTAAACCGTTAAAAACCGATCCATTTTGTCGTAGCTCATCAGTCCCGAAGATATCGTTCTGCAACAATCCGAATCGCGAACAAGATGATGTACGGTTTAGTGTTTTTTTATAGCGATGCTACGGTTGAAGTTGTGAAGCAATCCCAGTGCATTATCAGAGATGATTTTGTGATGGAAAGGATGTAGAGATAAAGTACAAGGGGACTTCATATCTTGCTTTCATTCTTCAAACGAATGGTAAGTTCTTCTTTTTTTCCGTACAGATTTGGATTAGTAAATGAATACTTCGCAATTTTTTAAGTGATTACCATATTTAAGGGACACTGTCCCGGCGTATTTGCTCAAAACTGTTATAAATGCATGAAATGGTCCCTAAATCTATGAAATAAGAACTTTAAAATAAACTCTAACTAAATGATAAAAAGCAATTTCTTCAAGAAATTCCATACTGCAACAAAAGTTTTGCAAAAATTTCAAAGATTTCCAAGCCAAATTTGAAACTTTGAAAAACTGACATCCTGACGTTTCTGATCTATGTGTGAAACCATTGATTTCACATGACCCTTCAGATTATAGATTTTTTTTCAGTTGGAATTTTTTACGAATAAAATTAGTGGGCATACATGACGTATCTACTGTTTCTGTGTGAGACCACTGATCTATGGCGAATCGTTTCGAAAAGTCGCCCTCTGCGGAGTGCTCGGAGTGACTCGGAGTCGTTATAATAAGAACACCACTTTCAAATGACAAAAGATACGCCTTTAATCATTGAATTGAAGAGATGTTTTCGTACTTCAGCCTCACGAGCGATGGTTTTGTTGAAAGAGAACAATGCTGCATTTAAGATTATTTTAGTCTTACATTTCTGTAGCTTTCTTAATTTGAAGCGAAGGTTGTACGGTATTTATTAACCACTAATTTTATAACTTAAGGCTTATTTCAGCTTTCAGCAATGTATTTTTCTTTTCTTTGCAGAAACCAGAAGTCTGTTGGTGAATCTGCTAACTGATGCCTTGCATATTATCGAAGCTGCCCGAAGGTAAATTAAGCTTAAGCTTAATCTTAATAATTATGTACAGGTTTCTGCATCTCTTGGCGGCATTACAGTGACAGGTTTCTTTTGCTTGGATTGCATAGAAAGTAAGCCGCTTGCTATTCATTTATTTCTGGTTTGCAAGGTACTTGATTTATGGGTTCGTGACTTATCATTGTCTGAAAGGCTGGATGAAAGCAACATGTTTTTCACATATCACGCGATACATGTACAACATCACCTGACCTTGCCAGCTTAAACTTATAATTATACTTTGATGTTACTAGCTCTAACCGTTAACTATTTTACGTTTCTTTTTATAGATACTGACACCTGGAAAGAAGATTTAATTGACAGCCTTCTTGAAAAACTGCCTGAAGTGCATGAGGATCCAGCTGGCGAGCATCTCAGTCAGGAGGAATCTTCGCGTGGAAGAAAGCAAAAGATCATTAACTATGCGAATATAGGTAACGATTTATAGCTTACTTTTCTTGGTATATCTGATGTTGTTGCGAGCATTGTTTTAAATAATCCCTTGTTTCTGAGAGAGTTGAGAGTTGCTCAACATGAGTTGATGATGAGTAGCTGAGAACATGTATGTCATCTTAAGCTTCCAACTTCTCAACATAACTGGACTCTTCTCTTGTAATGCAATGAATCCTTTCAGAAAACGAGACACAAGAACTGGGCCCACAAGAGAAAAAGAAAAAAAAATCCACAACAAAAGTGAGACCAAAATCCAGTTCTGAATCATCAAGTGACGTCAGCAGTTCTAGTGATGATTTGGAGGCAAGTCATCTTGAAAATGAGTTATTATCAATAAGCAAGGTAAGAACAACAATAACTTATTTCTATTTATTTATTTTGTAGTATAATGTATTTACAATAATGGTTATTTAAATGGAAAGTACATGATTGTATAACATACTAAACTTCTTTTTCTAAATGGTGTATATTTAATAAGCCTTGAGACTCGATCCAAAACTTGAATTTTGATTGGACAAATGTCTCAATGTCTCAATGTCCCCAATGAACCACAATGACTCAAACCTTGATCTTAACATGCATTTTTGGTTTTAAACAGGACGCAAAGGTTGGTTCTTCAAAGAAACATAGTTCCCCTAAACATACTTCTCCAAGGAAAAACACCCCTTCTTCAGTCAAGGTAATTAGTAACTTGTTGAATTCACAGTTGTGTAGCTAAACAGTAAACTCTATGAACCACGATTGATTCAAACCTTGATCTTATATTAACATACATTTTTGGTTTTAAACAGGACGCAAAGGTTGGTTCTTCAAAGAAACATAGTTCCCCTAAACATACTTCTCCAAGGAAGACACCCCTTCTTCTGTCAAGGTGATTAGTAACTTGTTGAATTCGCAGTTGTGTAGCTAAACAGTAAACTCTGTGAACCACAATGATTCAACCTTGATCTTAACATACATTTTTTGGTTTTAAACAGGTGGTAAAGGTTGCATCTTCAAAGAAACCTACATGTAGTTCCCCTAAACGTACTTCTCCAAGGAAAGACACTCCTTCTTCTGTCAAGGTAATTAGTAACTTGTTGAATTCACAGTTGTGTAGCTAAACAGTAAACTCCATGAACCACAATTTGATTCAAACCTTGATCTTATATTAACATACATTTTTGGTTTTAAACAGGTGGTAAAGGTTGCTTGCGTCTTCAAAGAAACATAGTTCCCCTAAACGTACTTCTCCAAGGAAAGACACTCCTTCTTCTGTCAAGGTAATTAGTAACTTGTTGAATTCACAGTTGTGTAGCTAAACAGTAAACTCCATGAACCACAATTTGATTCAAACCTTGATCTTATATTAACATACATTTTTGGTTTTAAACAGGTGGTAAAGGTTGGTTCTTCAAAGAAACATAGTTCCCCTAAACGTACTTCTCCAAGGAAAGACACCCCTTCTTCTGTCAAGGTAATTAGTAACTTGTTGAATTCGCAGTTGTGTAGCTAAACAGTAAACTCTGTGAACCACAATTTGATTCAAACCTTGATCTTATATTAACATACATTTTTGGTTTAAACAGGTGGTAAAGGTTGGTTCTTCAAAGAAACATAGTTCCCCTAAACATACTTCTCCAAGGAAAGACAGACACCCCTTCTTCTGTCAAGGTAATTAGTAACTTGTTGAATTCACAGTTGTGTAGCTAAACAGTAAACTCTATGAACCACAATGATTTAAACCTTGATCTTAACATACATTGTTTGGGTTTTAAACAGGTGGTAAAGGTTGCATCTTCAAAAAAACATAGTTCCCCTAAACGTACTTCTCCAAGGAAATTCACTCCTTCATCTGTTAAGGTAAAGAAGTTGTACAGTCATGTACACGATATGTGTATCATGTACGAACTGTTAACATTCAAACAATTTAGCTGATCGTAATTAATAAATTTTTTGTTAAAATTTAAAGTACATGCACACAATAAGGTACATGTATCTAACTGTATCCTCAAAAGGCAATTCATCCCTCCTTGACACACTTCTCCCAAGAAACCCACTCCTTCAATCAGGAAGGTACAATAATTTTACTTTTAAAGTTAAATTATTATAGATTTCAGTTAAATCAGAAGGAAGCTAGACCCAAACCCTAGGCTTTGACACCCAACCATCCCGCCCATAGGGTTACAGTCAGGTGTTTTCATTGTCAGATATTTGTCATTAGTATTTTGTCAATAAATTATTGAACCCCATCGTGGTGTGATTAATTAGTAATTAATTACACATTTTGTGACACACGAAAAGTTTATAACCCAATGGATTTAGAATGGTCATGAATTATCATGACCATGAAAGGTTTCCTCATGATTATTGTTTTTGTTTTGACATAAAGTCAAAAGCCTTATTTGCAGACCCTCCATTGAAAGTGGAATATTTTATGATAGTTTGAATCACACTTTGAAATGTCTAAACCTTAGTGCGTCAAATATGGGAAAACTTCTAATTTTATGATTTCTGTCACCCATTTTGTTCCCCCCCAAAATTTTTTGTGATTAACCTGGTGAGATGATATGCTTTTGCAAAGAGCCTTGAATTAGTGACCACTCCTGAACTTAATGATGTTTCTGTTCATGTCATAGAAAACTGGTGCTTTATTGCCAAGGAAACTTGGACAAACTGGAGCTAAAGTTCCCAAAAAGAACCTTCTTTGTCCAAATCCTAAATGTGTGAAGGTCCGAGAAGAACTTGCTGCTTTGAGGGAGGAATTTGGCACGATTAAGAGGCTGTCTCTGTTAAAACCGACCATCGACTTTCTTTTGAAAATTCGATTTTTCTCATATGCTAGTATTTTGAAGCCGTTTACCTAAGTAATCACTAAAAATGAGTTTTATTTGATTAAAAATTATAATTTAAATTTTTTAGGATCGATCGAAGTTTCGTCCGGTCGACACTAATTGGGTGCCTCCCGAAACTGGAAAAATAACGCATATTGTCGTCGCTGTGAAAAAATAAATATTCGCTCAAAAGACCCAATTCTTTTTTAAAACTATAGGCATATCATCGTAGTTTGTTTAGCCATGTTGCAATCATAATTTAATCTTGTTACTTTAACGATAAAAGTAAGATTCTCTACCCACCTAATCGAGCTTTGAACGAAACACGAAAATAGCTCAACTTTGAGGGCACATTTTAAAAATGTGGCACCTGTTTGAAACCGCTTAACTACATGAACAGAAACTATAAATGACCCTTAATTCAAAACAAAATAAAATTTATCAGCACATCACGTATACAAAACTAACGACCGCTTAAAGTTCAGGAAATTTTGAAAATATAAAAGTAACGAACACACTCGCCATTACCAAGTGTCACTGATAATTTCACTCACTTTAATCTCTTATCTTGCTTTGAGATGTAAGTTTTGGCCTTTGTAGTAATCCTTGAATCCTAGATGACATCAATCGTGTAGCCGTTTTCTCCAGCTATAGGTTTTTCATACATACAAAGTATTTACGTCCATCATGAGATCTGCATCGAGCGTGACAGTCACACCGCAACGTAGCCTTGGTGCTGACCATATTGTTCGAAGCCACTTGATCATGTATAGATTCCTCTTGAAAATTTTGCAGAGGTACCTTTTGGCCTACTACAACACATATCAACAGTAAACAGCCGAGTGAGTCGAAATTCGAAGCTGTCGAAGGAAGAATAAAATAATACCTCGGCCATTTTCCAACCCTCAACAGAATCAGATAATTTTCTTCGACATTTCCAATGAGCTTCGAGAGGTGGCAGCTTTGTAAATGACTCGTAATGTCTTCTTTACATTCCAGTAATTTTCGCACGACATATGGCGAACCACGGAACTCACCGCAAGTAGATTTTTGCAACTCCGAGAATGAACATTTCGCTTCCATTGCAACTTGTCGATTTCATCTGTGATCACACTCACAAGGAGACTGGAAACGAATGCACAAGTTACACGATGGCCGCGGCATTTATTTACCTTCGATCCCCGACTCACCTGACCGTTTACTGCAGTTTATCTGTTGTTAGTAGTAGTATTCCTAAATATATCTCTGCAAAATTTTCAAGACGAATGTACACATATGATCAAAGCGGCTTCCAACAACATGGTAAGCAGAGACGTTGCTATATGTTGCGATGTGCACGTGACTGTCACGCTTAAGAGGCTGTGCACCTTAACCGACCAATGATTTTGGCTCGAAAAATAGTTTGGGCTGATTTTAATATTATAAGTACAGGTTACCAAACTATAAATAAAAATGTATTTCTTTTGTTTCAGTATCCTTTATTTATAAAAATATTGACTCGCGAAGTTTGGTCGGCCGGCGAGGACAAAATCGAGCCTAAACAAGCCGTTTCGAAAAGCGCCTCGAAATTTATTCTCGCAACGTAAATTGGACTAAAACCACCATCAAAGTAAAGAAAAATGCTAATTGGTGGAATCTAGTAGGATAACGATCAAAATATTTAAAAGTAAAACGTCCAAATTATTATTTGACTATACCACACTAATGCAATAGCGATAGGACCGATTTTCAGAAAATTATTTCTCAAAAGTGGCACCAGATCTAAAGTTCTAATACGCTTATATCAAACAAGATAAAGATAAACTTTCATTTTACGGCAACAAATGTTGCGGCCCGTGCGAATTCACTGTGTAATAACTCGTTAAAGTTACTGTAATTACCGTCATTTCTTCAATATGCAAATTACTTACGGTTTATCGCAGGCATCTTAACTGCCGGTTTCAGACTTCTACAAATCACACCAACCATCCTGAATATAGGAAAGGCTTATAAGAAAAGCACAGAAGACAAATGAATGCACAGAAAGCCGAAATTTTTGAAGTTTACCTGCCATTGAAGAGATATTGAAGTCCAAAGTTTCGCTCGCGTGACTCCGTGTTCGATACAGTAAACGCCAACGGAATGTTTCAGATTGAAAACGACAAAGGAAGGCCTCGAATTTAACGTTTCAAATGTTAGGAAACTTAAACTTCAACCTATTTGCCCTCAACAGCAAGAAAGTAGCGAATCCAAGTTGAAATTCACCTCGATCGAATGGTCTGACACGCGAAGTAGCTTGACACCGATATACCAATGTCACGGGTCACCGCTGACCTGCAGGTCAAAACCTTTTAAAAAGTTCAGCGGCTTTTTCTTAGCTTTTATTCAAATCATGATCTGGATATAAATCTGGATATAAAAATGTCTCAAGTTTGCTTTTTGTATAACAGTCTTTGTTGAGTGCGGATCCTCGCGTGGACGTATGGAAATGGCGTTTTTGTGCGAGTGCCGTGATATCAGTGTTCATTTAAAAAGTTTTTATTGTTTGTCATGCTGCAATCTCAAAGAGTGTGTCATACTTCAATGAGCTGATTTTGTTGGCACATCGCTTGATAAAGTTAAAGCAATGCGTGTCTTAGCCTGCAGTACAGGTGGTTTGGGGTTTTTTCGGCGAGCGCGGGTTTTTTTTCATGTAACGCGCTCGCCGAAAACATCCGAAAACATCTCGCGCTCTACGCTCACCGATAAAAAAACCCAAAACCGCCTGTACTGCAGGCTATGCGTGTCTGCGCTCGCATGTCTTAGGAAAGTACTGGGAGGCCTTCAAGGTCGTGCCAGTATCCGATACATGGAGGTTCATCTACAAAGGCCAGTGGGCGGGACGTGATCAATGTTGCTATGGCAAAGGAAGTATATCAGCTATTTGGGATACAGCGTGTGTGTGTGTGTGTCCATTGGCTCGCGTAAGAAATGTTTGATAGTTTGTCCAAATTAAAAATCTGATGCGAGGGTCTGCACTCAATAAAGCCGATCAGTTTTATACAAAGAGCAAGCTTGAGATATTTTTATATCCAGATTTAAAATATAGATTGAAAGCTGCGCTCGCTATGACTGAGCGGTTAAGGAACAATGTTTTATCGGAGTAATACTGTATAAAACATAGAAAAGCCGTCTTTTTCGTTGTTATACGCCCGTTAAATCTATACTCGAAGCCAAAACCAGGTATTATACTTTATTAAAATATAGACGGAAAACTGCGCGCGCTCTGATTGGTTAAAAACCATGTTTTATCAGAGTTTATTAAAAACTGAACCATTGGATAATGCATTTCTAGAGTTTTGATTGGCTTAGAGGCCATGGGATATGAGCCATTATACCATGAACGCGTCGGCTAGAAAGAGAGCTGAATTTTGTTCTCTCTCCAAGGAACAATGGCCGCCGGAGAAAATTGTTTCATGGCAGAATTGACTGAAGACGAAGTAACAAAACTGCTAGAAAATGCAGCAAAGTTTAAAACGAAATATTTAATGGGAAATGCTTGTAAATGTACAACATATGCAACTGAACGAGCACTATTTTTATACCGGTAAAGGAAGCCTGAAACAATTTACGCCGGGAATATCCGGAAGCCAATAAGCTTACAAATCTGCACAAATTCGTTCAAAATGAATGAATTACACTACAAGTTTATAGCTTAACCTATTCAGTATTGTTACCTTGTGTTTTGAAGAGGCTTGTTAATTCCAGCTTGCCAAAGCTTTTATAATCAGCACAATAAATATCCATCGGAGCCGCCGAAGCATTGAAAGCTTAAGCTTAAATATATCGCAGTTCGTCAAGCGTTGGTGATGGTACAATCGAAGCCGGATCACTTCAGTGAAATTATCTTGGAAGGTCACTCCTTTTCTCTCCACCCATGTAGATATTGACTCATTCCCTTGCTCTTTACTTCAGTGAGCTTGATTAAAACTGGCTCAGTTTCGCTCGTCTCAACACAAATATTCTGCAGTACATCGTGCACGATTTGCTCGCCGTATAAACAAACCGTTCAGCTGTCCATCAGTTCAACTTGTAAAATGAAAGATGTTCAGCTCCACATTTGCACAATTTTCCAGAATATACCAAACTTTAGAAGAAACAGCGAATATTAATCCGAAGAAAATTCTGTCTTGCTGTCTTTTCATTCAGCTTGTTTACCGAATACCCGCGCGCCGGTCGCCAGACGTTTCCCGCCGTTTTCATACAAATCATGCTTCATTTAAATGAACTGAAAAATCACTCAGTCGATTAGTCTTGTTTAAAAAGTAATAGAAAATACCGAAGTTCTCACCTAAAGTTACTAAAGTTTTTAATAAAACAATTATTCCATTCGCCCTTGTTGGATACGAGATGATTATAGCCAACTCGCGCTACGCGCTCGTTGGCTATCTATCACCTCGTATCCAACGCGGGCTCGTGGAATAATTGTTAAATATAACATAGAAAAGCGTGTTTTATCGTTTCGCGCGCGTAAATCTATATTTTAAAGCACATAAAGAAGCCAAAACCATGTATTATACTGTCATAAAACACGAAGGAAATTTGAAAACACTTGAGAAATTTAGAAAACACTCGCCTGCGGCTCGTGTTTTCTAAATTTCTCTCGTGTTCTCAAATTCCCGTCGTGTTTTATGACAGTATAATACATGGTTTTGGCTTCTTTATTTGTTAATTATATGGCGAAAAGCAGTATTCTGATTAACTCCGTCTTTTATAAAACATTGAACAAAAGAAAACTGTTTTCTATTTAGTAGAAACATTTTTCCCTTTATTTCCAACGGACAATGTATAAAATCGGCTTTATTGAGTGCAGACCCTCGCATCAGATTTTTAATTTGGACAAACTATCAAACATTTCTTACGCGAGCCAATGGACACACGCACACACACTGTATCCCAAATAGCTGATATACTTCCTTTGCCATAGCAACATTGATCACGTCCCGCCACTGGCCTTTGTAGATGAACCTCCATGTATCGGATACTGGCACGACCTTGAAGGCCTCCCAGTACTTTCCTAAGACATGCGAGCGCAGACACGCATAGCCTGCAGTACAGGCGGTTTGGGTTTTTTATCGGTGAGCGCAGAGCGCGAGATGTTTTCGGCGAGCGCGTTACATGAAAAACCCAAACCACCTGTACTGCAGGCTAAGACACGCATTGCTTTAACTTTATCAAGCGATGTGCCAGCAAAATCAGCTCATTGAAGTATATGACACTCTGAGATTGCAGCGTGACAAACAATAAAAAAACTTTTTTAAATGAACACTGATATCACGGCACTCGTACAAAAAACACCGTTTCCGTACGTCCACGTGAGGATCCGCACTCAACAAAGCCTGTTATACAAAAAGCAAACTTGAGACATTTTTATATCCAGATTTATATCCAGATCACGATTTGAATAAAAGCTAAGAAAAAGCCGCTGAACTTTTAAAAGGTTTTGACCTGCAGGTCAGCGGTGACCCGTGACATTGGTATATCGGTGTCAAGTTACTTCGCTGTATAAAACAGTCATTTGAAGTGTCAGACCATTCGATCGAGGTGAATTTGAACTTGGATTCGTTATTTTCTTGCTGTTGAGGGCAAATAGGTTGAAGTTTAAGTTTCCTAACATTTGGAACGTTAAATTCGAGGCCTTCCTTTGTCGTTTTTAATCTTAAACATTCCGTTGGCGTTACTGTATCGAACACGGAGTCACGCGAGCGAAACTTTGGACTTCAATATCTCTTCAATGGCAGGTAAACTTCAAAATTTCGGCTTTCTGTGCATTCATTTGTCTTCTGTGCTTTTCTTATAAGCCTTTCCTATATTCAGGATGGTTGGTGTGATTTGTAGAAGTCTGAAACCGGCAGTTAAGATGCCTGCGATAAACCGTAAGTAATTTGCATATTGAAGAAATGACGGTAATTACAGTAACTTTAACGAGTTATTACACAGTGAATTCGCACGGGCCGCAACATTTTTTGCCGTAAAATGAAAGTTTATCTTTATCTTGTTTGATATTAGCGTATTAGAACTTTAGATCTGGTGCCACTTTTGAGAAATAATTTTCTGAAAATGGGTTCTATCGCTATTGCAGATTTAGTGTGGTATAGTCAAATAATAATTTGGACGTTTTACTTTTAAATATTTTGATCGTTATCCTACCAGATTCCACCAATAAGCATTTTTCTTTACTTTGATGGTGGTTTTAGTCCAATTCACGTTGCGAGAATAAATTTTTAAGGCGCTTTTCGAAACGGCTTGTTTTGGCTCGATTTTTCCTCGCCGGCCGACCAAACTTCGCGAGTCAATATTTTTATAAATAAAGGATACTGAAACAAAAGAAATACATTTTTATTTATAGTCTGGTAACCTGTACTTATAATATTAAAATCAGCCCAAACTATTTTTCGAGCCAAAATCATTGGTCGGTTTTAAGGTGCACAGCCTCTTAAGCTTGATACAGATCTGATGATGAATGTAAATACCGTTGCAGACCTTGTATGTAAAACCTATAACTGGAGGAATAAGCTACAAGATTGATGATTAATACCTAGGATTCAAGGATTACTGCAAAGGCCAAAACTTACATCTTAAAGCCAGGTAAGAGATTAAAGTAAGTGAAATTATCTGAACACTTGGTAAAGGCGAGTGTGTTCGTTACTTTTATATTTTCAAAATTTCCTGAACTTTAAGCAGTCGTTAGTTTTGTATACGTGATGTGCTGACAAATTTTATTTTTGTTTGAATTAAGGGTCATTTATAGTTTCTGTTCATGTAGTTAAGCGGTTTCAAACAGGTGGCCACATTTTTAAAATGTGCCCTCAAAGTTGAGCTATTTTCGTGTTTCGTTCAAAGCTCGATTAGGTGGGTAGAGAATCTTACTTTTATCGTTAAAGTAACAAGATTAAATTATGATTGCAACATGGCTAAACAAACTACGATGATATGCCTATAGTTTTAAAAAAGAATTGGGTCTTTTGAGCGAATATTTATTTTTTCACAGCGACGACAATATGCGTTATTTTTCCAGTTTCGGGAGGCACCCAATTAGTGTCGACCGGACGAAACTTCGATCGATCCTAAAAAATTTAAATTATAATTTTTAATCAAATAAAACTCATTTTAGTGATTACTTAGGTAAACGGCTTCAAAATACTAGCATATGAGAAAAATCGAATTTTCAAAAGAAAATCGATGGTCAGTTTTAACAGAGACAGCCTCTTAAAGCTCAACTGCAAAAGCTACAACAACAAAAAGGTACATTGTTATAGTAGCCTGATTGACTTATCCTTCCCTTGGAAATACATGACTTTTGTACAGTGAAAATGAATGTATGTACAATCAGTAAACACTTCAAAAAAATTTACGTGGCCAGAGCATTATTTGTTTGTTAAATTGATAGCATGCACTTTTAAGCTTTGTTCTCGATAATGTGGGTCAAATCAGTATTATTTTTCAATTTCTATATCATGTATGATGAAAGAAAAGAAATGTTTTAAATTATTTATCATTTTAAAGGTCAAAGTTATGCAGATGATCTGGTTGAGGAAGTCGCGAGTGGTGTAGTTCCTCAAGAATTGCTCAGAGAAAGGGGGTAAGCATGTAATGATAAATGATAAGAATGTTCATGCAGACACTTACATATATACAAACAATGTTAAAGTTTAACTTAATAAATAAACCTACATTTGTTGTAAATGGCTCAATATTACTTAGACCCAAGTCTTATAATTTAATTAGGCTACATGTATCATGTAATGTTAAATGGTGTCTTGGTGGTCTACAGTGTGAAAGCCATCAACTTTATTAAGAGGATGAAACAACACATGCTCACAACTAACATCGATAATAATTAGCAAGGGAATTACATGTAATATTGCAAGCTTTCAGGTTTTGTTTGGTGTTAATATTCATGTCTTCTCATTTACAGATGCATGAACTAGTTCAGGGAAGTGGAGTGTTTATTTTTAAAGCACAGTTAGCGCTGTGTCGGAATGCACCATCCAGGACTTCTCTTGCCTGCAGACTACTTAAGGGTATTTTTTACTCCAGGGGAGCTTGCCGAGGGCAGACTAGGCAAACGGGTGTCCACCAAATATGCCCACCTTAAGTTGCTGGATCAGAGGATTATTACAGCAATAAAGGGTAAGTTAGTACCACAAAATGGTCATTTGTTTTTATTAGTTTTAATATACTTTACATGTAGCAATGTAAGTGATGCTTCAGAATATTAATCTAAAGTTTCCCAAATAAATTTTACAGAATTTAATTTTTATGGCCAGGGGTATGACATATGACTGGTAGAAGAAGTAGAGTGAAATTTGAAGGCGGTTAACAAAATTTAAAAAATGCTTTCAGTCTATGGTTTTGGGTTTTTGATGTATAATGCGCGATAACAACAACTGAACAGCAACAAAATTAAACAGCCTGCATGGTACATGTACATCACTTACCTTTGTTTACAAACTTCACTGGCACATGAATAAAGTATGAAAGCATTTTCAATTGATTAATTTACCGTGTTATTTGCTCTATTTTAGCCTATGCATCCATGACTTCCTTCAGGGATAGAGAGGAAGTCAAATTTGGACATAAAAAAGGAATGGCCCATGCGATGACCCTCTGTCTCCAACACCAAAGAACAAGCCATATGGTTAAGGAAGAGGAATTATTGGAAAAACCAGGCCCATCAAATGAAGCAGAAATGGAAGAATCAACAGATGAGGACAAGGACGTGGATGACGATGAGGAGGATGATGATATGCATGACTTTCAACCAATTGAAGAGCTGAGTGAATTCGAATTGTAAACTGAATTTTACTGTCCTGCAGTGAAAAACTGTTAATAATAAATTGTGAACTCCAGAATATGGAATGTTCCAGTCAAACCAGATGTTTTTGGGCATGCAACTTTGCAATGTTGCTGCACAGTGTTGGACTATTGATTGGCAGTTTGCTCAGAGCAAAATTTTCCAGCTTTGATTTTCATCTAGGTTTTGGGAAAATACTTATTATTAGTTCTTGTAACACAACTGTTTGATAAAATACCATTTTCTCTTACAACGGTTGGCAATATTTAAAGAAGGAATAGGTGACAATAATATTATTTTCTCTCTTCAAAACAATGACCTTGCACTTGAGTTGTTCGAAACAAACTGTCAATCAATATTACAACATTGTGCCGCTACATGGCAAAGTTGTATTTTGTTGTATCAAACAGAATGTAAAAAGCCATAACACAGTACAATTATTATGCTTATGGATTGTAAAGTGTAATGAACTTAGTCATCGCCAAGGAAAGAGAACCATTATTTTGGTGTTTGTTTGAAGAGCATCAATAAAAATTCCAGACAATTGAATTGTTGTGTGACTATTCATGTATGACATCAAATGTAGTTGAGCTAATTTGTATGTTTTGACCATGTGATGAAGGTATCTCCAGGGTATGTAAAAGATATGCCTTTTGTATGTTACTGGTATGATTATAATACATATCCAGAACAAATTTAGGATTTGAATTTAGTACATGCATGTTTTTGTATGACTAAAATATATCACTAACATACCTTTCTGAGGTATGATGGAGGTATGTTGGAGGTATGTTTCAGGTAAAGTGGGACTTAATTTAATATGTTACTGGTATGATAATGGTATGTTAATATCTATAGGCTATTTTAGATATACATTACCGCCCTGGAAATGTATGTAAGAGGTATGTCTAACACATATCTAGGACATATTTAGGGGGATATGTATTTGGTATGTTTAAGATATAATATGTAGTTTGAAATTTGAGACTAAAAATACCGAAACATATCCCTTGGGAGGTATGTTGAAGGTATGTTTCAAGGTATGAAAGAGGTATGTCTCTTGTATGTTACTGATATGACAGCACATATCAAAAACATATAAATGACAACCTAAAAACATATCTAAAAATTTGTGTGGGGAGTATCAGGAAATATGGTCAAGTTTTTTCTCCAAAATGAAAACTGGAACGTGTACTCAACACTCAACATTTTTTGTATGTTTTACAACCTAAAACCTTTTAATGATGGAGTGTTTCACGGTTTGGGGTATGTGCATGCTTATCAGATCAAAAACCCACTCACATGTACATGAGTGTAGTTTTTGAACCGATAAATACGACACACGTGCACATGCGCCAAACCGTAAAACACTCCCTTTAAGGTACTGTAAGGAGAAATAAAATAACATTTCATTTTTGAATGACATTTGATATTTATATGTCATGGTTTAAGTTTGTTTTGGTTTGAAATTTGATTAACCAGTTAATTTCCTTTCTTTCAGATTATGACAATGAATATTTATAGACAAAGGAAAATTTCAAACCAAACTGGTTTGAAAAATTTCAAACCAAAAATAAATTTAAACCACAAGTCAACATATGTCTACTGGCTAATTTAATTTCTGAACTGAGCTTTGGGTTGAAAGAATCAAATAATGACAACCCCCATCAATGCAAAAAGACCTGCAGTGTAACATCAACAATAATAACAAGTCAAAGTTTTTAAGATTTCTTTGGCAGCAACCTTTCAATAAGGGACATCATGACAGTTGTCTGCTGTTGTTGTTGCTGCATCATGGCTAAAATCTGACCCTGTCTGGCAGATTCTTGCTGTTGGTGTTGTTTCCTTAAGGCAAGTTCCTCCAGTCGAAACTCATTTTCCTTCTCTGTTTTTTCCTTAAGAAACTGTACTGCATCATTTCCACTCTGCCTAGTTCGCTTGTTCTGCTTCCCTTGATCACCTTCAGCTTCAGATCCTTTTCGTGTCTCTCCAAATCACTCCATGGCCTCTTTCGCATTTCCTCTGCAGTATGTTTGTCAGCTTCAATCTTTTTTAGGGTTCCCTCAGAATCTCTGGATTCTTCTGCCAACTTTTCTTGATCTATTATTTCATCAATTAAAGTTTCAAGTTCAGTTACATCATCTACTGCAATGCCACTAGCTGATTCTTCCTCCTTCTTTTTATCCATGCGCCTCTTTTGAAGACGTTCCATTCTTTCTTTAACACTTCTTTGTGTGACTTTAAATTTCACCTCTCCATTTTTATTCAAGGCTTCAGCTAATTCAGTCCACTTTTTCCCTCTTTCATTACTTCCTTTCTTAAACTTGTAGGGTTCTTCAAGCAGTACTTCACGGCATAACAAAGTATCATGCATTTCTGTCCATTCCATAGCCCTGGATAGGAAATCGCAAGGCTAATTTATAACATACATTTCAAGTGATATTATTGCATAGTAGAAATTATGTTTTGGGCCTGAATTTACTGGGTTTCTAACCACCACAGCAATCAAGCAAGAATTTCGTCAGCCCTTAAAAACAAAATAATTTTAAGCTTATTACGAAGGTTCACGTAAATAAGCTTACATGAAATTAATATGGTAAACATCCCTGAAGAAATGTGAAAAAATGAATTGTAACTGATTTCATATATTTTAACTATAAAACAGAGACTTCGCTCCCAATAATATATAAGCTTACATGTATTAAATCTTTGAAAGCATGAAAGGGAGCTTCATAAAACGTTTATTAAAACTACAATAATACAGACTTAAGCTAACTATGTAAATAAATAAATAAATCGACTTTGTTTAACGAGGGTAACATTTAACAGTCTTGCGACTGACAAACCTGTGGCCCTCGGATCCCAGATCGATTAGAATTTAGAAGTGTTGGTTTTTGAGGAGGGAGGAAAACCAGCCGAGCCCAGAGAACTGAAAACCCTCGGTGCTATTAAAGACGAGAACGATCGAACAACGTAAGCTTATATATATTCCTTCCAAACGTTTTCATACGGTTCAAACCCTCCCTGCATTCTTCGGCTTCAGGTCAGCTGTCAGGTATTTAAATTTCAAAGTGGTCTTTGAACTACGAAAAGAAAATATGTGAGTTATTGTACTTACACAGTTCTCTTGCCGTTCGCCATGTGCTCTGAATCGTCTTCGACAAACCGGTAGCGAAAATAAAGGCAGATTCACTCGGTAATGAGCAATAAACTTGATAATAATTCACGTTAGGTTATTCCAAAGAATGTTAAATCCTCTGAAAGAGTTAAAAGTGCTCAGAGGCCCACATAAAACGAAGAACGAAGCGAGATAAGACTCACGTACCAGAGACTACGCAAAACCTTCCTTCTGGCATAGTAGGATTTCCCGCTACGGCTAGAACCGTGCGATTGACATGCGCAATGCTTCGCTTTTTGACAATTTCACTTCCAGTAGCCGTAGTGAAGGTCGCCGTAGCGGTTTGCTTAAAGTCCCTAATTTTTTAGATGGCCCCTCAAATGGAAATGAACTGCTTTATTTTTTGATGATGTCTTAACTATGCAAAATATGGAAATTAATGTTTTGGTTTTGCAGTGGACGATTTCTCCGAGCTTGGGCATACTATAGAATCGCGACTCATGGCCACAGCAGGTTTTCAAAAAACTAGATACCCGGCAGTTATTAGAAATTCATAGATGTGCTACCATGCAAAGTGTACAATTCAATATAGAAGCCTGAAGTTCAGAAATAGCTTGGTATCTCTACACATAGATTGAATACTCTCAGCAGGTTCGAATGACAATTTTTGTGGAAAAACGGTAAGAGGTTCTGACTGCTGGGTATAAAGTTTTTGAAAAACCGTGCCGAAAACAAAGCTTGGACATTTTGTCAATTACAAAACCAAAACATTGTTTAAAATTGCTTGGCATTTCTGACCAAAGATCGAATACTCTTGGGAGGTTTCAATAATATTTTTTGTGGATATTCTATGAAAATTGATTCCGTGAGTCAGGGCACAAATATTTTCTTAAAAGTGTCGAAAACATTGTGATTTTATAGTATACCCAAGCTCAAAAAATTCCTCAACTACGAAACCAAAATAATGTTTGAAATTGCTTGAAATTTCTAAACAAAGATAGACTAGATCTAATTTTGTCTTCATTAGGTCTAACAAAAGTCTTGTAGACATTTTCTAGACCTTTTCGCAAGACAAAATAAATGTCTAGAGAATCTTGCAAGAGTCTTGAAAGACATTTCGGCATTCGGATGACTTGCTTGTCTTGAGAATGTCTTGAAGGTTTGTCTAGATAAGACCTTGCCTAGATCGATTAATGTCTAGAAAAATTTTTGAAGGTTTGTCTAGCTTAAAGGCATAAGATGGATCTTTTTCACCAAAAACGCAGTCTAATATGTTACAAAAATGCAAACGCAAGATGATTATCAGACGTGCGTGTCCAGTGCGATAATAATTATTATTATCATATTATTATGTATTTGTTAGTTAAATACGTAGTTAAACTTATATTTGGGCCGGCTTCTTCTGTCGGGGACTATAAAATCATATCAGCATTGAAATAATAGATCTGCGTTTAATGAAATAAAAAATCCAAGGGATAAGTTTAGTATTCCATAAATTTTAATTCATAAATCAGACAAGTATATTTAGCGCTTGTAGCGCGACCTTACCGGTCATTGCTTTTTCAGCTAGTTTCTTGGTTCATTATTATATCAGCAGCCTTAGTAATATTTTGATTCAACTCCGGTTTTTCCTTCTTTCGTAAATGGCCATTACTGTAGTCAATTTTGGGCGGTGGAAACTCGCAAATTGTGCCACAAAGTCTGCAGTCTGCCGCTTCACGCTTTAAAAATTTATTGCAGTGGCACCGCAAAGATCTCCTCTGGCTTTTAGTTTTGTTATTTTCCACTCAGAGAAAATTAAACCGTTTTGTTGTGCGAACGTATCGATACCATGAATATGTTCTTTCAAAGAGACCAATAAAGCACCATTTTGTGACAACACATGCTGGAATTTGATCCTCGAGACACACGATACGTTTAATTTAATTGTGTCAACTTTGAAAAACGTGTTCAGTTTTTCGGCCCATTGATGACCTTGAACAATAAACTCAACCGTTTCTTTCAAAGCAGGAATATCTCAGTAGCTCTCAATGTTTCTTCATGTGTGAATATGGGAAAAGATCAACTCCTTCGGCTCTGCTGGAAACGATTCTTTACATTATCAATGTAATCAGCCGAGTT
This sequence comes from Desmophyllum pertusum, assembly GCA_029204205.1. NCBI lineage: Eukaryota > Metazoa > Cnidaria > Anthozoa > Scleractinia > Caryophylliidae > Desmophyllum > Desmophyllum pertusum. Next base: position 210,102 of record MU826382.1, on the reverse strand, counting down.
GAAAATTTCGGTCTGTGGAATGTATAGTGGCGCCGTGTTTGTCTTCAAATGTTAAATGTTCTTCAAGCTAGCAGTTGTAAAATGAAGTGATTTTAACAGCACTTTGAAATGGAACAAGCCAAGGATCGACCGAGGTGAGCACCTTACAGTATTTGTATATCAATATTGAATAGGAGTCACTGTTACGAGTGAAGACCCTGATTGGAACACGGAAAATCGCATCATTATAATCATGTTCTACGTAGAAAGTTTGTATTTCCCTTTGAACTTTCTATCTCTGTTATTGAAGATTCATTCACTTGCATGTATAAATAATGTTGTCAAATGCATTTTACGATTCAGTCGATTATACCGCAACACACTACCCATGACTAGCTAATCCATGTTGCAATTTTGATTTACTGAAACTTTGGCCTGTATTTGTAGTAAAACAAATTAATAAAGGGTTGTTGTGTTAGCATTGAATTTTTTATTTCGTTGCTTGAATTTGAATGTGTTGATTGAAAAGTCTAGTATTTGTCTTACGTGCTAGACAATTTAAAGACAGTTAGACCTTTTCTAGACATTTTCAAGACTTTTGTACTAACGCAAACTGTTCATGAAGGAATGTCTTGAGAAAGTCTATATTTAAGCTAAGAATGTCTAGCTGTCACAAAGTCTAAAAATGTCTTGCATTTTAGCTCAAAATTCAGACCATTCCAAGACTTTTCTTTGAAAAAAGCCGCCAGACATAAAATAGACCTTTTCAAGACTTTACAAAAGATCTAATCAAGACATTTTTTAGATCTACTCGTTTCGTGCGGGTAGGCAGAACCAAACAGAATTTTGTTTCTTTTCTTCTGTAGAATATTTGGATTAAACTTGGTTTCAAAGGTTTTATATGGAAAGTTCATATTTTTAATACGAGTTCCAGTTTCGCAGCCCAACTTGACTTTGAAATTGAAAATTTTGCTGTGTCCAGTTTTTCTAGCCTTTCGAGATCTATTGACTAGACACGCATGCTCTTTTCCCAACCAGTGAAAGCTAGTGAAGTAAATGATGGTAGAGTGGAACTTTGATTTCTCAAACCTCCGAAATCGGGAACTTCGAAATATCGAGGGTAAAATTACAGTGAAAACAAGTCCAAGGGAAACAAGTTTTGGTTCTAGAAATCGGGGTTTTTGAGAAATCGAGGGTTCGAGAAATCGGGGTTTCACTCTATTATAGTGAGGGCCAACTGTTGCCTTATTTTACAGAAATTTTTGACTAAAGGCCTCGCCAACGCTACCAGACTGCGGCGCTGAAATTGTTTATTTTGTGTGATGACTAACTCATTACAAATAATTTTAAATATTTTTTTATTTTCATGGCATTTTATTGGGATTTTTAGCAAAGCAAAGCTATTGTTGATAATATAACAGCAGATAGTTATGGTCCTAGATTGCAACGTCCAAAATGACTATTTTCTTTCCTGGAGTTTCGTGATCTTTCGTGCATCTGCTTGAACCGACCATAATTAGACTAATTAATGTGGCGGCTTGCGGTTTATTCTTGCAGGTTTCATCTCGCCTCTGATTGTTTGCGGCACAATAAACATTCCAGAAAAGATTTTGAGCATTCACACTTTTATTATTTTGACTGTAAACCGGGTGCTGCTTGGATTGTAACGTTAATTCACAAGCACTTGTTTTGATCATTCCACTCACAGAAATCGTTACACAACTTTTCCGATGCCTTGTCACGTGCAAAGTCATGTTTTAAAAATAATAAAAATCCCATTTTGGCTATGAGTTAATATACGACTTTATTTCATAGGACTGAGATTTATTTATCCACGGAAATTGTAGTGAATAAAATTCGTACTGATTCTAAAAGTAGCCAATCAGGAGAACGAATGGCAAAATTTCACTAGTGAAAAAACATTGTTCGCCCAATCAGCAACACGAACGATGAAATTTCACTAGTGATGAATGAACGTACTGCGTCGAACGTCATCAGATAACGTTGCACAAAAATTGTGCGCTTTGTAGAGATAATAATAATTTAATTTATATAGCGCCAAAATCTATATTATTCTAAGGCGCTTTACAAAGTGTATAAATTAATAATAAAATATTATAAAAAATTAAAACAAAACAAACAAAAAATCATGATAGAGATGATTCGTGCTCTGTCGAAGAGTTCATTTCAGAGCAAGAAAACAACTCAACTAAAAAAAGTAAGATTGCTGGAAAGCTTTTTGAAAACAAAGGATGACGAGAAAAATCGAAGATATCCCCACTTTTGAGCTCTATGAATACATCTACTATACGTGACAAAGCATCCGTGAATGAAGCTGCAATGAGAACTGTGGCTGTAATGTACCCCAAAATCCTGGATGATGAATCCGCGTAGCTCATGAGCAACACAGTAGCAAAAGCGGACTGGCAGATAATTCCCAGTGTTTCAGCTGCTTCCTTCCGCAAATAACAATAAAAAATATTGGATGGTCCGGACGATGTCTGTCGGATGTGTTTAAAATAGAACCAAACATACTGGGGTATTTTTTGCTGCGCAGCTCGCGAAGCGATCATAATCTTTCTTATAAGGTTATTTATGCGGGAAAAATCTCGATTTGTCAATTTTTCATGTTCCACATTTTGTACCACAATCCCTTGCGTTCAGTTGTAATTTTCTACCACAATGCCTTGCGACAAGCAGGATGGCATCCCCAAGGCAAGCTGTACACTGTGAGAGGTATTTACAATATAACTTCTTTTCCTTCCATTTAGCATTTTGTGTTTATTTGTATGCTATTCACTTATCTCACTTCATTTGAGTTCCTTCTAGTGGATTATTTCGAGTTGCCGATCTGGTCTAATTCCGCTTTTCCATAGATTTTCGAACTGGGTAAAGCTAAGAAGAACCACGGCGAGTCAAACGCAACAGTACATTTCATTACATTTACACTTGACAAAGGTGCTGCCATCGTGCCAGTAAGCTTGTGTGAGTAACGGAGAGATACCAATGAATTACTAACAGAGTGTAGAAATCTTGCTGAAGATTATTTATACTCTCCTTTGATGCCGGTTGGAAGTAAATAAATCCAAAAATCTGAATTATCGAATGGCAGCGCTTCAAAATACAATTCACAGACTCGTAAGACTTCTGAAAGCGAAATCGTAATGTACTCTATTGTGTTGAATGTAGATGGAATTAGTGGAAGGATTTTTAAAGTGATCGATTGTAAATGACTGCAAAAGTTTGAATTCGCTTTTTGCGTAAACAGCAGAGAGCAGACGTAATTTCCAGCTCGAGTTTCCCCGCCGAAAATTACGTTTCTTGGTCTCGGCACGAATGAAAATTAAGCTCAATCAAAGTTTCTTTCAAGTTTGTTTTATTTGTTCACCTTTGACCGGGAATTTTAGCCGGGTTTTCAAAGTGAAATGAATGAATAACAAATCCTTGAGATGATATTTGATCCCGTATATTTACACAGATTTACGACGAGTTAAATTGCTGCTCGAAATTTATTTTATAGTTTCGAAAGCGATTTACGCCGCGGCTACTCGCAATATTATTGCAGCAAGATACAATATGTAAACCAAAATATAGACCGACTTTTTACCAGAGTATTTTGAGATATTTTTATTTTTAGCACAAAGTCTTTGTGCTTTCGCGAGTTTCGAAAATAGCGCGCAGAAGCAAATAAAATTTTATCGTTGTTTTCAAGTTTTGTAATGACATCTATTTTTTAAATATTTATCAAGGCCGACGGCCTTTTGTAGTTGCCTAGTTGGAATAAAATACTTCTACCCATAAAAGTGTACTAAAGAAGCTAATTATTTGTCTGCATTTTATACTTCGCATATGGTTTATTTTTTAAACTCGTACATTTCGCTCAATGTTGTAAATGGTTTTAACGGCAAACAATCACTCTGATTTCGCTTTGATTCTCCTTTATTCTCTCTGATCCGTTTTGGTTGTTTAACTGTACTTGTTTCGCGATCACAATACATGTACAATAGATTTTATACATCATAGTTCAATGTTCGAGTAGTTCAGTTTCACTGTCACGCAAAGTTCATGTTTCAATGTAACGCTTTCATCGCCGACACTACTGCCGTAAAATATTGAAAAACAGTAGACACAGACACTTGTCAAACTACATTTACATTGTAATTTGTTAAGAATATTAAATTTGTAACCATTTGCCAAACTTCTGAAATTAGCATGTTGCTATCTTGTTCATTAATTGTATAATCCTTTTCCAAACTGTTCCTGTTTATTGTTGATAACCGAATCCATTTATATTCACATTGATTTTATTACAACATCATTGCAGTACATGTCATTTTTCAATGTGGCAAAATTAAACAACTCACAAGTTTGTGAACCAATCATGTTCAGAAGTTATCCATTTCCACTTACAAACTGTGCTGTGTTAAGTTTTATTGAGTTCCAAATAAAAAGTTCTCAACTGGCCTTATAGTTCACCCAGACTCAACTCAGCGCAGCAATCACTATCTAAAAGATACACTAGTATATTTAACAATTATTCGCCCCAGGTTCAGTGAATATTGTGAATATTTACCGAGACGAAGTCGAGGTAAATATTTCCAATATTCACTGAGCCTGAGGCGAATAATATTGTTTTAGTATAATTTTCAGAGGTGAATATTAAGAACTACAAAATTACGAGCTAAAACATGAAAAACAACACACGCAAGTACTCGCCGTAGTTACATCGTTTACACATCAAATTAAGCAGTAAAATACACAAAAGAACACTATTCATCAGATACCTTTGTTTGATCATTGCTGATTTCATGAGCTGTAGTTATCGTTCTTAAATAAGTAGCTTAGGTCTGAAGAAAAGAAAATTTCTGTCACTCCATCCGACACAAACATGGATGCCTTGGTTGGCCACACAAAAACCTTGACAAGTTTACGAGTTTTAAATGCGTTAAAATCATTTCTTGAAAATATTTTCCGTCCAAACATCTTGGTAGTCATTTACCTAGGTTCCCAATGCTTTGAATATCCCGTACTTGAAGTGATGTCTTAAGAATAAACAAAAATTTCATTAAAAAACAAGTCGCCATTTTTACTTGCCGGTACAAGAAATGTGGCTTAGCTTAGCAGCCACGCCTTGAAATGCCATATTCACCGCCTAGCACGGTGAATATGCTCATATTCACCTCTGAAAATTATACTAATTCCTGATACAAACAGTTTTTAACTTTATACTGCTTTTCAAGTCGAATTTCTGAGGCCGTGAATTTCTCTGAAGAATTAACATTAATAGATATCATAAAAATCTGCCAGATAAAGAAAGGAGAACAAGAGATTGTGCAACATGACAATTTCTTCAGTTACTTGTATCAAACCATATTATATATTATATAATATTATACAATATCATATATCGTGCTTGCATGCAGTGATGAAAGCTATTTCGCTTGAACATTGGTTTCTATTATATACATCTACCAGTTTGACTAAGTTGTAATTTGTTCACATTTTAAGGTTTTCCTCTCTTACACTAGAAATTTAACTCGGAAATACAAAATATTGACGTAAAAATAACAACATCCGCTCAACAGCTGCAGTTCTATGACGTAAAATTCTAATTCTCCATCAATCGGGCAGCGGGCAACTGTAAGCTGCAAGATCAAGTAATTTCCACGGCCAGCAGTTATCGCGACTGACTTTTTAGTGCATTGAAATGTATAAAATGATACATACAGATTAGTTATAACTAGTATATTTTGCTCATTTCTTGTTGAAATCAATTGATTTCTGAGAAAGTAATTGCCCCTGAACAACCTATAAACTTTCCTTGCATGAAAATTAAACTGAGGCAAAATTTTCAAGGGCCCAAGTTTCACGAGGTAAATAAAGCAAGTGGTGAATTTGTTGCGTACTGCGATCACCACGCTATTTTTCGTGAGAGCGAATCGGTAAACAATCAAGAGAGGGCTGACAAAAGCGTGAACTTATAAGCTAAGCTGTAAAAACAAGATATTTCAGACTCCCTTCTAAATCAAAATTCCAGTAAGAAAACTGTACTCTTTTACTACTCTATATTATCTGGTTAACTGGTTACTTACAATCCTTTTGCTGTTCCATTGCTGAAGATGGACTCTGAAGGATCAGAAGAAAACCTTGCTGTTTTCTTTACCGAAACAATAGACGAGTCAGTCTTAAATGACACTTATGAAGATCAAGAAGAAGCTGAGAAAAGCTCTCAGAAAGTCGAGGTATCTAAATACATTCTCATAAGCATCTCCATGCTGCAAATATCACGTAGGTCTCAGCCTTGGTACCAATGGCGTCGAAATGTGTGGTTAAATAGGCATCACCTTGGTAAAATTTACTTAACCCACCCCACCCACAACGGAAATTTTACTCAGCCCCCTCCCCTTTATATGCCTATATTTACCTTGTATGTCTTCTGAGGTCCTGAAGAGACAAAACATACAAATATTTGTAGTAGACGAGATGGCTATGGTTTTTAGAAATAGTGAGCTCACTAATTTTAAGGATTAAAGGTATTTATATTATAATAATATCCTAATCAGAGTCCTGTTCGATATTAGGTGAACATCACACTGAAAGTCTTAAAACTCACTAAAGAGGACCCTCTGTACGGTGGCTGAAAGAGAAGAGGAAGCAAAAGAAAAAAAGAAGCGGCTAAAGGAAGAAATTATCAAAGGAAAGGAGATAACAGCAAAAATGATGCGACTATCAGGAAAATTTCAACAAACCATAAAAAAGATTGATGAACTAAACCAATAAATAAACCAAAAAATCACAAAGATTATATAAGCTTGTATAAAGTTAAATTTTATTTTGTTAATATTTCTTGTTAAAATTTCATGTTACATTTCAAAAATATCTATGAATTTCTTGTTACATTTCAAAATAAAGGTTATTCAATCCATGGGTTGAAAGACACACCCATATGAGTTTTCGTAAATTTTCTGTAAACTTTCTGTTTATTATATCACTGTAGTCCACCCTTCCTCTTTGCAACATTATTAGACTTTTTCTCTATTTGTTATGTCATTGGGGTCCACCCTTCCTCTTTCCAGCACTTAATTTTTATATCACTGAAGTCCACCCTTCCCCTTTCCAGCACTATTAGTCGGTCTCTTTGTTTATTATGTCACTGGGGTCCACCCGTTCTCTTTCCAGCACTAATAGGCTCTTTCAATCTAAAAAATAAAAAATAAAACCTTACTTTAACTTATTTATCGACTAATTTCTATTTCAGAAAACCAAAAAATTACAAACCAATATAAAGAAAAATTTCTAAAAGCCTACTATACTCAGTATTATCACTATTATCTCTCCGCCCTCCCTCTCTCTTTCTCTTACTCTCCACTCCCTTATTTTTGTTATAATAAAATAAAATAATTTTTAATAACATTTCCAATCCCCTGTTTTTCCTCTCTCTCCCTCACTCTAACAATAAAACTTTTTCCACCTTGTGACCAAACCACTACACAACCCCCCCCTCTCAATCCCCCCCCCATCGCTCAACCACTAATTATTAGTTGTTACAACTTACTATTTATTATAAACTATTAAGGTTTGTGCAATCATAAAACTGTAAAATGAAGAAAACCCACAAGAACGAAAACAATTTAAACAAGGAACTGTTATTCTGGCGGGCCAAAAGAAATACTATTTTAAAGTGCAAACTATTCAAGCCACCCTAGAGGAAACAATCTATACGAAGACAATACCCGCTTGCAGATTTCAAAAAACAAGGAAAAAAGTAAAACAAAAATAGTATTAAAATAATTTCAAGCTTGTAAATATTCAAACATTTAAGTTGTATTTGGAGGTCTATTAGTACTCAATACTCACTTACAGTATCCCTTTATCATTCCTCATCACTCTCTAAATAAAAATTTTATAATTTTCAGAAAAAACTCAACCCTCTCCCTCCCACTGCTTTTCTCACTCTCTCTTACCAAATTTCCACCTCCAAACTCGACCACAGCAAACCCCGCTACTTTCCTCACCCACCCTTCACCTCTCTCCACTTCTCCCCTCCTGCACCCCTCCACTTCTCTCTCCTCCCTCGCACTCCCTCTCTAATAAATATTGTTACAACCACAAAAGGAACAATGAACTGTCAAACAATAATCACGAAAGGAACAATATTATAGCCTAGAATAATTATACTGGAAACCATTCAGGAGGAGGAGTAGACCGGAAGAATAAAGACACTACTTGCAAACAACTTTCAAGAAGCAAAGAAGAGGATCAAACCATGTAACGATTGTTGTAAAAATGTCAATTCATTGTAGTAATATCGGCTATTATACTAAACATTTTCTGTAGGCATAAAAATTGTAACCCTTGTTATATTAAAGTTATAGTTTTTTTACTTATAATTATTATTGTATATTGTAACAACCGTTAATATGTTAAAAGTTGTGATAGTCTTTTTTATTTCATAAAAAACTCAAATCTCTCTCACTACTTTTCTCCCTCTCTACTTATCTTCCCCACTCCTCATGTCTCTCTCCTCCCTCCCACTCCCTAATAAATATTGTAACAACCAAGAAAGGAACAATTATACAGGGATGTAAAAAAGGGCTGCAAGATGCTGAAAACTCACAAGAATGGAATCACTAAACAATGAACTGTCAAACAATAATCACGAAAAGAACAATTGTGACCTTCCACGGGAAAACGTACACTAACGCTTTTCTGTTTAACGGTCTAAAGCGTTCGTTAACCGTTCAGTTACCGTTTAAATGGTTTGGGAAATCGTTAGAAAAACCATTAGATCTATTTTCCTTTCCGTTTGAAGCATTAAAAAAATCGTTTAAAGCGTTTTCCCAGGTCGTTAGAAGCGTTAAAAGCGTTAGAAAAATTGTTAGAATTTCTTTCACAGCGTTTGAAACGTTATAAAAAGTTGTTCGATCAAAATAGTTTTAACGCTTACTAAAGTTTGATTAAAACGTTTAATAATCCATTAGCTAGCTACATGACTGTGCAGTTTCTACTGTCAGGCAAAATTAAACGTTTCCTGACCGATGTTTGTCGACAGGTTATAACTCAGAGTCCCAAAGGGCAGCCCAGAGTGCCCTAACATTCGGCCATCCCAACCTAAAGTGGTGAGTGAGAGTACAAACCCTGAATGTGTGGTTCCAGCAGATAATCATACCCCCACCACGGAGGGAATTGTTCCAGAGAAGTGGGTTAAAGACCCAGGAAATTCCTGAGGGGAGGGGGGTTGGACGGTTAATATATTTTCCAGATGGTCAAGTTCTCAAAATTACCACGTCCCGATTTCATGCGACTTTCAAGAAGAGAGAAATTAGTTGAGTTATTTTATACACAATCGTGTTACATCTAAAACAAGTTTATTTTCTCCCAAAAGCGCTTTTGAAGATCAGAGCTTCGCGAACCATCAAATCCGCGTTCTCTTGTTTTGAGTTGTCTTGCAAAGCTGCCGAACGTTTAACAGCCGAAGTGGTGAGCAAATCCGAAATCGGCTGCCATCTTCACTGTTTTTATGGTATTCAATTAAGAATATTTTTCGCTGGGTTCTTATGATTTTATATCAAAACACTCGGTTCTGAATGTTCACAGCTCTCGATTCAGAAATTATTTGTTTGAAGCTTGACAACAAAGGTACAAAATCCTGTGAAGTAATAATTTCACGTTGGGATACAAGAAAATCCCTTTAAAATCATCGTGCTTGGAAAAAAGATATTCGTCATATACCGGCAAAGACTTCTCACTAGAAAACAAACTTTAACCCATTAACATCTGAAACGTCCGTAGCGCACAGGGGGAATGGAAAGCCGGCACTTTTCTTTGAAGACATAGCGGTGCCGGGCAACAGACCAACAGTGCGAATCTTGTGTCAATCAAGCCGTTGCTAAGAATGACGTCAACCAAAACTTCACTGTTTTCTTCGGGAAACATTTTCAAGCTCGCAGCGCAGAGCTGTACGCGTGTAGCCTTCAAATTAACGCAGCGCTGGCGGATTTTTGGCCTGATCTATATCTCGGCAGCGTGAAACAACAAGCGAAAAATTCGTCTGAACTACATTTGCAGGCTACAGTGAGAGTGTTTCGGATACGGTCAGTAGTGCTATAGTGAAGTCGGATGAAATAATACACAAGTAATACACAAGGCGAAGGGAAATCAGACAACAATGAAAAGAACACGTCTTCGTTTTCGAGCGAAAACAACCAAGGGAAAACACATTTTTGTTATCATGCATACCAATTTTAGGTGTGAATTTCTTGTCTGACAAGCTTTTTTATTGTTAATAAGTTCCCGTGGGACAATCCTCTTAGCAACTAGTTGAGTGCTACTACGCACACTCGGTTGTCCGGCATCGCTATGTCCGTCGGTCAAGTCAATTTATAAGGACAGTTTCTACCCCCCTCCCTCCCCCCTGGTAGCGCATGTTCGGCGAGGCTAACGCGAAATCCCCAACCTCCCCCACAGAGTGTTGTTTTGTCTCCAAAAATAATAAACCAATCAGAATCTGTCTTCTGTGCATATATTTCGTGGGTTTAGGGGGTTCTAGAAAGGCCGTTTTTTTCCGACCTCATGGAACTGAGCAAATAAGCAAAATGGCGTCTTGTGCGGTGGCAAAGGGCGGGGGGGGATACCATCACGCTTATTTTTATCACGAGAACTTTTTTAACCAATCACGAGTCAAGTAAAAAAGAAGTGCGCTAAACTAAAATAGTAAGATTTCAATCTATTTATCGGGGGTGCCTTGAGAGCGGTGAAGGTGAGTGCCGTAGGCACGAATTTAAGGGGGTAATCGGGAAATTTTGAAAAATATAGTTGTCTGAGACTGCATTTCGTGCGTTTTGGAGTCAATTTGATATGAAAGCTGGGAGCCAAAAGGGAACGTAAATACATGAATCTTTCTGGAACTAAATTCAAAATGGATCAGTTTGATAAACAGAAACCTATATGGCATGCATGTATATGTAATTTACCTGTTTAGAGAATAGTAATGAAAAATATTATATTGTCACTTACAATTTAACCTTTTGGTACATGTGAAGAGGGAGAGTGCCAGCAGAATGCACCGTGTTATTTTGTCTCACAGTCCGCTGACGCACAGCCCTTCTAGTTTTTTGAATTACTAAGTCAAAGAACGTTCACTTATCACGGAAATCTACGAGGTAAATCACCGCGCTTGTATAAAAAGCAAATCACGCATGCATCACGCTGTGATGTCCATTTATAATTAATTTGAGACCATCACGCGTCACGCAAAGACCCTTTGCCACCCTCATCTAAATTTTCAAGACGGTATTTATCGCCATATCTTTTTAAAGTTCGAAATGAAAAGATAAAAACACAGACGATACTCGTCGACCGCTACCGATCTTTCGTGTTGTAATCTTTCGATTCTCATGGGACGAAAAGATTACGAAAAACAAACCAGGCACTTCAAACGGATCAGTTTCAAGGCCTTGGAGAATGCTACAGTAAAATCATATTATTTTTAGATATTGATTTCTTTTATAGGAATTGTTTAACTGATCATTTTGATCTCAATTCAAATAACTTCATCGATAGCGATTGAACAGAGACAAAGCGTTGGCTAAAATCATTTTGCTTTGAAAAGGTCTTGTAGCGTTTACTGATTTCAGGTTTCGCTTTCGAAAGTGCTGTTGTGTGTCAACAAGGGAAATTTGCATACACAATGTTTGTTATTTATAGGAACGTACGTGACACAATCAAATTGGAAACTTTCGCTGTCATGACTCATGTTTTAAAAAAGGAAACTTTACTTGGTTTTCCAACCCTGTGTTTTTAGACCAGTGTTATTTAGAAGTTTTTCTGTCAAGGCAAGAAAGATTTGCGACCCGCCGGTTGAATAGTTTCTGAATTTGCACATTTTAAAATTACGCAGTGAAGATTGACAATACAAGCGCCTTTCCTTCGAAAAACGTTTTCAGTGCATAGTCTATTTCACTCACAGAACCGAAAGATTAAAATAAAATAATACTTTCTTCTTTCGCGAAAAGCAATTTACCTTTAAATAAAACTTAAACCTAGCAAAAAAGAGTCCGCGAATTAACACACGCGTGAAAGGTTTCGTCAGATTGTGATCAGTGCATAATAAAAATGCAGTGGAACTCCTCGGTTTTTCAAACCTCCCGTTAACTCGAACCAAAAAGCCGTTTCCCTTGGATTTGCTTCACTCAAACCCAATAATTTTACCCCCGATTTCCTGAACCCTCGATAACTCGAAACTCCCCCCAAACGCGAACCAATTCATGGCTTGATTAATCAATATCGATTGATTATCGATTAGTTAACACCAGCGTTACAGGGTTACAGGGTTACATGGTTACATGCTTAGTGAAGATCATCTGCCTACTATTCCAATACCCAGAGTGTTTAACACTCTGGGCTAAAAACAATCATAACAGCTAGATAATAACTCACGATTTGTAAGTCCTTTGTATTCGATTTATCGATCAGCATGGTGGTAAACATTGCAAAGAATTTGCTCATCTTCTGTTTACTTGGCATTTGAGATTGTTTAGGGATCAAGAAATGAGTCAGAAATGTAATTTTGTCGAAACAACAAAGCAGCCCTTCGAATGATCGATCGAACGCAATGCAAAGCTCGTCCCCAGGGCAATCCGCGTGATGCGTCGTTATAGCAACCTTCGCTTGTCAAAATCAAGTGTTTACGAACGTAAAAGAATTCCTGAAAGATGGCTGCAAATGCTCCCGAGGTCCAAAGGATGGTCCCTGTTCACTTCAGTTCAAAGAGGAAGTTATTGTGCCAGTATATGATTGGGGTGTCATTTCTCGGCCGATACTTCAATAAAATTCTTAACATCAAGAAGTACCAACACTTCCGCTTCTCAAAGGACGAACCTGGAATGGTTTATTTCAAAGAGAACAAATCTTCTGCTGAACAATATTTCATGTTGCTGAAAGATCCGACAATTGTTCCACCACCAGCTGTTCTTCCTGCAAGGTTAAATCCAGAGGGTTTAAGTAATGAGAGGAAGAGTTATTTATACCGTGAAATAAGACAATTTTGTAAATATGGCACAGAAGATCTTGTGGCCCCAGCACCATAGACTGATAGACTGTAATATATTTTGTATATAAAATTAAATATGCTTGTAATAAATGTAGAATTGGCAGCATATGACACTTGTTTGTTTTAAAATAGAGAGGGAGGGCTACTAATCTCATTGCAGGTTACAAAATAATTTCAGAGTGAAAAACAAAAGTCGCAATTGCTTAGAAAACATTACAATTTCAAACTACAAGCATCTTTTGCTCTATTAGGCTTCCTCCAAATCTCCAAAGCGTGCGGCAGAAGGATAGGCAGGCAGCGCAGTTTTCTTCTCAAGATTTCTTCCAAAGCGTGCGGCTCGACTTTAATAAAGAACAACAACGCGAAATGCCGCCATTGTTGAGAATGCTGCAAAAAAATCTACTTTTTATTGCATCGTGCACTCTGGAGTCACAGAGCGTTACTGTATTTATACAACTGTCACGTGTACAATTCACGGAAGTAAACCAGCTTCTTTCCTTTCAATGGGTGGTTCTTTGTCTTTTCATTTTTAATGGTAACTAGGAAGTGTTTTTATGCGATTGTTTGTTTTGCTACATGTTTTTCGACCAATCACAATAACCAATCGCGATCATAAAGCATTCATTAATAGCAATAGAGTGTTTGCTGAATAATCATTTTGATAACTCATCCAGAGCGTGTCCAACACAATCTTGCTATCACGATATCTTCTAAAATGTCTGTCAACGACAAAGTTAAAGTCATTTGGAAAACAAAGTGCGGGTGGAATAATCTACCTCACTGGCCCAAAAGAAAGGAGAATAAACTCAATGAAGATGAAGGAAACGAGTTGTCTTCTCTGAAACCAGGCGATGCTGTCAAACTGAAATTCGGCAGATGATGGTACAATGCTGAAGTAGCTGAAACATGGGAACCCAAACAGTCAAAAAAGGTAAATATAATTGTAACTGCTAGTGAGTCGGGCATCTTACTTTGACAAAAGTGTAATCATGTAATTTGTTTATTTTCTAAAAACTGCTTATTTGCCTTAAAACAGGGAAAAAATCTGCAGCAAAGTCTTCTGAAATGCCAACAAACGACCAGCTGATTGCCTTGAATGAAACACCTACCGTGTCAGTACTGGCGCCAATTGCTCCAGCTGGTGACCCATATGCTGAATTTGTAACGGAACAGAAAAAGAGAGGCGATCTGGAATGCTAACCGTGCTGCAAAGAGAACGAAAACCGCCGAAACCAGCACACCACCGACCAAGGACAGTATTATCGCAGACAGAGATTGATGATGGAGAACAGTGTGGCCACACAGACAGTGACAGCGTCTTCCAAGATCGAAGTAGTAAACCAGCTAAAGAACCAGCTCGAAGAAAAGACTAAAACCTGTGAGAGTCTTAACAAAAAGGTGAAAGATTTACAAGAGGCTAATCAACTTGCAGCTGAGAGACATCTACTTGTCAGTGAGAATCTTTGTAAGGTGAGCACAAACTAACTTTGTTACGGTGATTCAATTTTTACGCGAGTTTCGTCCAGAGCAATAAACTCATAAACAATATATTCTAGCCTGTTCACAGACGTTTATTTTTTTTCGTAAGATACTGGCACGCCGAGCGCGTAGCGCGAGAGGCGCTCGTTGTCGCGCTCGCGCCAGTATCTTACGAAAAAATAAGCGTCTGCGAACAGGCTAGAATTGTTTATGAGTAGCGCTTTAGGACATATTAAATATTACTCAGTGCTTTAGACAAGTAGCGCTTTCAGAACGAGTAAGTGACATTTTATCGAATTTAGTTGAAGTTTGTTGTTAGGAGGAACAAACGGTCTGGGAAAATTCGAAATCATTGTCAGTTACTAGCATGAGAAAGTGAAAAAAAATTAATTCCTATTTTAAAAATATTCCTTATTGTTATTCTGTAGATGGTGGAAAAAGTGGAAGAAGCTATCATCTCAATGGAGGACAAAATGGCTGCGACTTTGGAAAGAATTGAAAAGCGTCTGGATCGACTGGAAGCAGTTTCAACTAACCCAGCTCCCATCCTTTGCGAACTTGTAAGTGTAATTATATTAGACTAGGCCGCCTTTCGCGAAAAATAGAGACTGCTTGCAGTCTGGTTATTTCGCGATTTTCACCGCTTAAATTAATTGAAGTGCATGTTAAAAAAAATTGTCTTGTAAAAAATTACATTAAATCAGTCAAAATCAAACACAAAGGCTGGTAAATTGTTCCCCTATACAGGCATAGAATAAAACACCTACGTTAGAAAATAAAATGTATTAATAAGTTTTCCTTTTCAAAATTTATATTTTGTAGTCCAGTACCAATGCTAGTCCTGATAACACCCGATCCGCTGGCGAGAACATGGCCATAGATGAATCAGCTGTAGACCTAACTACAATCGACTTTGAGACCCTAAGTAGACTGCACGATGTCATCAGTCCAATCAGTCCAGTCATCAATCCAATCAGTCCAGTCATCAGTCCAATCAGATCACCTGCTCCAGTTCTCCACAGCTCCGGCTCAGTAACAGACGAACTTATTCAAAGCTGTGTAACCCCGAGAAAGGTAGCGAAAGTCCACGAGACGCTGCAGGGTGAACGAGAACGGCACAGATGCGCCATCAAGCTGCTGCCGTCCTTCTTTACGAAGGAAGAACTTGCCATGGGTAACATGGAAGGAAATTTTGGCAAAGACGCGCTTCACCGGACTAAACTCAATTCACTGAAAGGTAAACTACATTTCAAGGTCTGCAAAAGCAGTTAGTTTTTTCACCTGTGCCATAACAGATAAAAATTTCGCAACTTATGAGCTACAACTTTGAGAGTCGATATAGTTTGTCCGAGATTTTACAAATTCACCAAAATATCACACGTGATTACAATTAAGTGAAACTGGTGCCATGATAATAGATTGGTGAAGAACAACAGTAGTAGTATCCTTTGCAGTCGTTATTTGTGTCGTCATGCAACACTTTTTGAGGAGAAGCGTTGTGTGACGACCCAAATAACGGCTGCGAGTAGACAAATGCGAAGTAGATGTTTGTGAATTAATTTTCTCCATTACTTTTTCAGTTTTGCTCTTCACGAAGTTTCCCATTGGACCTGAACAGGAGGAAAGCAAAAGCTGGAAAGTCGTTAAAGGCAAAATCAATGCAAAGTGCCGAGCCAACAGATTTGTACATCTTAGCCGTGAAACAGTTGTAAATTCGCGTTCAGCCTGACTAGCTCTGACTTGTAAATATTAACAATAAAGAATTATGTTTGTTCTACCTGTTTAGTTTTTATAAGTTGCGAAGGAAATGAGAGGGTAATTTATATGAACACAAGAAAACTGAATACAGTGGAATCTCGATTTCTTGAACCCTCGATTTGAACCAAAAGTCGTTTCCCTTGGATTTGTTTCACTGGAATTTTTATCCCAGATATTTCTCGAACCAATTTTCTCAAGGATCTTGTTGAAAAAGAAGGCATTTCATTCTGGCCTGATTACCTCCCGGAACCTGGGACCAAACAAAGTGATAATTGCTATGACAATGTCTCACGTGGAATACCCTGGGCACGATTGTTTGCATGCGATCGATCAATACGCAAACACAAAACACACATTGCAGTTGGTTACGAATCATATAATTATAATTTTCTGACTGTTTGAGACTGAGAGAAACGAAAGAACACTCGAAAAGGCTATCCACAATGCTTCCTTTTAATGCTGATCGGAGAGTCGAAAACACACAGCAGTTATTTTACATCGATCTTCACCCTGCAGTGAAGCGTTTGTGTAAGCTTATATTATTGCCATCTGGGCTTTCTGCATGTGGAACTTTTGGTAAGTAATAAATTATATTTACCACCTCAAAATGTTTTGGTGTATTTCTGATGAGTTTAAACAACCAACAGAGCTTCGTACATTGAGTGTAAATCGTAGCAGTTGCAAGTTTTAACAGCGTATTAATGTCGGCCATATTTTTAGCTTGCATGCATGTTGGTTAATGCTTCGAAGTATTAACGCATCCACCGAATAGTTATTATCCGTTTCAGCACAATGTTTTGGTAAGCCGTTACATAATTCAGGATGTTTGGGCATTCAGCTATTAAACGTTTTGAAATCGAGACTATCCGTTTTAAACGTTTTGAGAAGTGTTTAACATTTTTACTAGCCGTTCAGAAAATCGACACTATCCGTTAAAACGCTTTTGTAACCCGTTAGAAATTTTCGTTCACCCGTTAAAAGCGTTTACCAAACCGTTTCCACGTTTTGAAAAAGCGTTTATAAACCGTTCGTTAGCCGTTAATTTTTGCCCGTTAAACAGAAAAGCGTTAGTGTACGTTTTTCCGTGGAAGGTCACAATTATAGCCTGTAACAATTATACTGGAAACCATTCAAGCCATCCCTGAGGAGGGGTATACCGGCTGGATGAAGACACTACTTACAAGCAACTTTCAAGAAACAAAGAACGATATTTGTAATAGTGATAATCCTTTGTAGTAATATAAATCCATGTCACTAAGCATTTTCTGCTAGCATAAAAATTGTAGCTCTTGTTATATTAAAGTTATATCAAAAGTTGTAATGATCATTTAATAATTATCAAAGTGTTGTCTGAAGTTTGTAAATATCCAAATATTTAAATTTAAATCTGGAGATCTATCTACAAGTACTTAGTATTCATTTATCCCTTTATCCCTCTTTATCACTCCCTAAACATAACTTTGATTCAGTTAAAAATCTAATATCTTTCTCTCTCACTGCTTTTCTCTCCCTCCCTCTCTCTCTCACTTAATTTCCCTAACACAGACACCACCACCCTCCAATTTTCCCTCCCACTCTCTCTCTCTCACCAAATTTCCTTAACCCAGACACACAAACCCCCTCCCCCCCAAATCCCACCAACCACACCTCCCTCCCCCTCCCCCGGAAGGAACAATCATACTGGAACAATTACACTGGAAATTAAACCATTCAAGCCACCCTAAAGAAGGAGGAAGAGGTCAGCTGAATAAAGGCATTACTTGCAAGCAAACTTTCAAGAAACAAAGAACAGGACCAAACCATGTAACAATTGTTGTAATAATATCAATCCATTGTAAAAATATTATTCCATTAGTCTTAACATCTTGTGTTCACTTTCTATCTCTCTCATAACAAGAATTTTCAAAGAAAATATAACGGGCTTTTTTTATCAAGCAAGAAAGCAGTTTTACCTGCTTTCTTGCTTGAAATCTATCAGATTAGTCACGGCAGTCACTCTGAAGTCTGATGTTTGCGTATATAGTACCTACTGTCAATTTTCACTTGCCTCTGAGCAGTCTTTGAAGATCATTCCTCAATATAAAGCCAGAGTTGAATAAGAGGAAAAAACACGACAACATAGGTACGAATCGTTGTTGAACCATCAATCACAGACGTTCCGCGTTGCACCATCATCATTCGCAGCTATTCTAGTCACAGTTCGACAAATTGCTTGAGTCAAAATGTGATATTGTAACGTAATGGTTATTTATAAATTTTCTGCGTACAAGGAAGTGAAATGCTGCACCAACACGAAAAAGTAATGTGTGGTTCCAGAAAATATCCATACCCCCACGGAAGACATTTTGGTTTTCACCCCCCACCCCTCAGGAATTTCCGTTCCAAGGGGGTCTTTGATGACCCCCCTCCCCCCAGGAATTTCCAGTATTTTTAAACATGGATCCCTCCCCCCTTCGGAAATTCCAAAAGGTTTTGTACCACTTTTTGTTTTGTACACTTTGGCACCTGAATTTCCCGCCAAAGTTTGAACGCCGGCCGCCAGCTTGCCGACTTACCCGGGAGGGAGTGCGTTTGGTATTGAGCGACACAGAGGTTACGCGTATCACCCCTTGTGGAGTATACTTTGGCGCTCGGCCGTTGGTTTTTGACCCACTTGCTGGAACATAGCCTCGTCCCCATGCAATGGCTGCCGTTGAAAAAATTTAGCTGTTTTCAACGTAAAACTGTGCTTCGAGAGATCGGTCTATTGGCGATTGAATCACACAGAAAGGTACGTACATCATCCTTCTTGAGATTTAGTGTTATTTGAAAGCGCCGGCTGGGGAAGAAATATATTTTTAGCGAGCATTTCTAGCCGAACCTCGAAAAACGGTTGGGGAAATGTTCAAATTCGTTTCCGACCTTTCCCTTCTATTAGTACACTGCAGTGGCAGATTCGACCGAAGGTCGAAATTTGCCCATAGCAGCTTCCAGAAGCGATAAAAACACCGGAAAAGACAACAGGTGAGGTTTTAAAACTTTATTTCACATTATTTACAACTTATCGAAGGAAAAGTGAAAATTATTTTCGATCGAATTTCAGCTCCATACAAACTCTCATAATACGCTTTGGTGACCTGTGATTTAATCCAAAGAAAGAATATCTTTCTTTCCAATCAAAAATTTAACTTACTTGTCTTGAAGTCTGATTATGTTTTTGTTTTCAAGACACTTTGCCATTGCTTAGCGCTTGCACGACGAAGGAAAATTCGAAAATCGTTCGTGTTCGTAACAAAGCTGAGCAACCTGGCTTTTCCAAGAAACAATGGCCAGGGGACTGGGAAGGAGTTTTGGTCGGCCATTTTGATCCCGTTTGGTTCAGTTCGTGCTTGCAACTTCAAGAGACATTTTTTCTCATGTGTTTTGATACAAATACACAATAAAGACTGGTATTAAAACAAAGCGGGAAATTATTTCCTTATTATTTTAATATAAAAGGCTGCAATACAGGTGTAAAGGCTTAACCTTTGCGAGGAAATTCTACGAAACAAAACAAAACTATTCATCTCAGGATAAACAAGCTAAAACAAATAGTGCCAGGTCAATTGAATGGGGAACAAAGTTTAAATTATTTCAAGTGTATGACTGTAACATTACATAAGCATGTAAAAATCAAGCATTATTTGCATTATTATCTTTGCATAACACCCAGACGTCAATCATGATAGAAAACGGGTGCAGGAAACGTTACACCTATCACTAATCTTGTACTTGAATTTAAATATTAAAACCATTTCTAATGAATTTACGTTTTACGGAGCAGTTGTAAAATTACTTGCATTATCGAAGTCAACTTACAGCTGATCGACAGTAGAAAATTTCCGAAAAGACAAAATGTTAGGTTTTACACACCTTGGTAAGATGCTGAGAGATAATTCAGTTTTTAAAGTTTAGGAACAAAAAATACTTTCCATATTCAATCGGTTCCAAATTGATACTTTTCCTTGCAGGACACTGTTTGCTTTAATCAAAATGGTGGCATATACAATCATGGTCGTCATCAGCAACAAATCATGCGACAATATATTTTAGATCTTCACCATCAAAATGTTTCTCAGCGGGCTATAGCACAACAGACACCAAGTGAGCAAGTCTTTGTACAAAAAGTAGTTGTGAGGTATGACAAAGAAAACAAGTCTTTATCAGCAGTTAAGACAAGCACTAGCGGCCCTGTCAGAAAAATCTACACTGACGTTCTCGAATAACTAGCAGTTCAAAAACTTCCTAAGTTGTTGGTGTATGCCAGTGAGCTCCGTAAGTGCCTTCTTTTAGATGGTGTTGTTACAAGATGGTGTTGTTACAACATGTTGTTATGGGCTCAGGGTTCCAAATAAAAACTTCAGTGCTTCAAAGAACGCACCTTTTGAGACTTGTTGCTGCCATGTGTAATAATAAGCTTATGTTTACCCTGTTTCCATTCAAGTAATTATTGATGGTTAGCAACCGTGAAGCGCTTTATAATTTTAAGCTTTCTACTTAAGTATTTTTTCTATATTTGGGATAATATCAAACTGAAATCCACAAAAAATGGACTCCTGCAGAGGTCACCAGTTGGTTACAAGAACAGGAGGGATACAGTGACATTGGGCTTAAGTTTGAAGGTTTGTAGACAAATAACGTTTTCAGATTTACTTTTATCTTTCTGTTGTGGCATACTTTGAGTCTAAAATTCTACATGTCATAAATTGACAGTTTGCTTTCATTTTAAAACAAGGAAATCAGACAAAACAATTATTTGTTTTTACAGTCAAACTAATTAATTTTGTGTTTGTGTAATGTGGTATTATTTTTCATTGTATACGTATGTAGATGCAGATATTTCAGGTGTTGCACTTAAAATGTTGGACAGATCATGTTAAAGGAAATGGGCATAACATCTCTTTGGAAACAACTACAAATCCTAAGCCATGTTAAGGGCTTGATAGGTATGTACATACTTATAGTTTTTGCATTCTTACACAATGTGTTCATTTATCATGCAACAAGTGCCGTTTTAGAAATTATGCTTCCAGATATCAGCTAAAGAGCCATTTCAAGTATCTTCATAGGGCTCAACATTTCCCTTCCCTCAGGGTTATCTCTTAGTCTAAGTGCAGCAGCTAAAATTGTTTTATGTGCAGCTAAAAGCACCTGTAACAGATGTTCAAGATGGTAACAAATGCAAGGTGTTAGAGACAGTTAATTTTAACATTGATTTTTTGCCTGATAATGTGAATCCTGCTTCCCTGTACAACAGTGAGGTATAAGTTTAGATGTACGGCTGAGACTGAAATCTAACTCTATTGATTAATTTGATTCACCAGCAAATCAGAATCCAGTTACAGAGACCAGTAACAACTGCACCAGCCCTAGCTACACACCTGGTTCATCTGGTTGTGGTAAAGAATTAATTAAAATTATCATGAAAGACAAACAAGAAATTAATCCTGAACAAAGAAGGCTCTACAATGAAAATAAGCAGAAAGCAACTCTTGTTATCTGTATATTAGCATTGACTACGAGTACAGAAAGAAGTTAATGTATTCTTGAAATTTATTAAAATGCAACCAGGAAAATAAAAATACAGAATACTTTCTCTGATGAGAACACAAACTGGTAAAACTGAATGATAGTATTATGCGTATATATCGGTTGTGAAATTACAAGAAAAGAAACTGTACCAGTTTTAGAGCATTTTCAATAGCAGTTTTATTCTTCAAGCAATAATTTCAGTCAATTTGCTATTAAAATGCCAAAGCTTATGAAGTTGCCTAAAGCAGCGTGAGGGCTTTCAGTGAAAGGGTTATAGTTGTTTTTCTCTGATGGTTAGAAATGTCAATGAAGTGATGAGTACACATGATCTTCTGTACCTTGGCTTATAGGATAGCCTGGGATAAGAAAAGCTCTTTGACAAGCACTAATAACTCCAAATTGAAAACCATTAGTAAGATTAAAGACTTTACACATGCATGCCTGAAAAAATTGGACTATTGAGAGGTCCATACACTACTGTTGTACGCATAATGCTTCACTGTTTTTATGACCTTTAATAATAACATGCCATTGTGACTTATACAGTAAAAACCTGCGTGTAAGAACCTAGTGGTTTAAGAACCTGCTGGCAGAAATTTGCCATTTTATATCCTTTATTTTTGCTATAATTATCTAATTATTTTCTTTTTTTATTATACAGCTCTTGTTGAAGAGATATTTGTTTATATAGATTGTTTAGTGAGTTTTGCATGAGGCTTGAAGCAATACAGTTATGAATAAATGCTGTATAATGCCCCAAATACAAGAACCTATTTTGCCAAACTTAGAAAATTGTAGGTTCTTACACGCGGGTTTTTACTGTATTAGGATCAAGATTATCAGATCAGAGTGCAAAAAATGGTGGCCAGGGAACTCTAAAGTGTATTTTAAGAGCAACAATCAAAACAGTATGATTCTCTCAGAGATGGTTCTGCTGTTAGAACCAGAGGTAGCCATCAAGGAAATTGGATTTAGTAAAAGTAAGTTATGTGATTTGTCAGCAGTCTGCAAACCAGTAATTTTCAAAAACGTTTTGTTGTCATTCTTTATATTTCCTTACATGAGGCAGTAATGAGAAAAGTTTTATTTTTACCTGTTGTTCCCTCTTAATGTTATCTTGTCTCATCATGGAATATCTCATTGTTGTATTTTTAGCTCAGCTTAAAATAATTAATTAGAGCTGGACTTCTTATGTACATTTGGATTATCATTAACAGACATTGAATATGTTATTTTGTACATGAGGGCATATCTTTCAGCTGCCATTGTAGTTCCATCAGGAACGGTCGTCAGTTTGATTCTAGAAGTGATTTTTCATGTACAGTTTGCGGCCATGATTAAAGCGTGTAAATTACAGGGCACTCAGCGGATTACCCGGTACAGCCAATATGAGTGCAGTGGAAAACATTTGGATAATTCAGAGCGAGACACTGAGGAATCGGATGTGCCTTCGAATCATGCCCAGGAAGAGATCCCGGACGAGACTATTGAAGAGCTGGAAGCCCTCAGGCGGTGTTGGACACGCGTCGCGAAGCATGCTGGGAAAATCGATCGCGAGCTCATTTGCAACATGTTGGCGATCAGTAAACATCTCAGCTCTCCGCTGTCCGATGCATTTCTTGAAGAAATCTGCCCGCTGTTTCATCCCATATATTTATCTACTTTCTTCACGACTACAACTGCTTCATTTGTGCTCAAGGAACGGACTTTAGCGATGAATATTCGACCGGATAAGTTCTTTTCGGCGATGTCGTAATTCGTTCATCGTTCAATGTTCGAATCTTGTAGCTTTTTGTCGAAACCAAGTTTTAACTCGTCCTATAGTTTTTTCCTTCTAGTTGTGTGAACGTGTACATGGAAATAAATTGAGTTAAATCTTGAGAATTGAACGATGTTTTGCTGAATGTAAATTTGGATCGATGTCTGTCACTAAGGTATAAGCTTACAATGAAAATATAGCTTTTCACCTAAATAATAGTTGTACTACTTCACTCGGTGTGGATTTGGAATTATGGCACTGCAATATATTGGACAGTTTCTGTCTTTCATGAAATATCGAAAGCTACATGTATGCATTGTTCACACTGCACAGGATCCATATTTTTTAATTACCCTGGGTGCCAGAGGTTTATGTTTTATCTAGTAAGTTTAATTGCACCATTGTACCTGCTCAAAAGCAGGTCCTGACCAGCAATTTGGATTGTTTTTTTTTTGTGTCATTTTGTGTATGCAAGTTTTGTGCCGGTACAATAATATTTCAAATTGGCATATCAAGTATGAACAAATATAACCTAAATTAAAATCTGCTTCGGCCTCCTTTCTCAATATCCTCAAGGTTGGCAGACACGAGGGGACTATAGTCACACTTGCACACACACAAAAGAACTAGTCGAACATGAGGGGGACAGTCCGGTGACTAGTCACAGGGACCAGTCGCATGAACAGTACACACAAGGGTACAAGCACAATTTGAGGGGATAGTCCCTTCAATTCAACCAGTTTGAATTATTTTATTTACCATTACAATATACCCCTCATAATTCGTGGGACAAGTCATAGGGTTGTTCACACGAAGGGACTTGGTGCCCGGAACTAGTCGGTCCCTGCGACTAGTCCCCTCATGTGTGCCAACCTTAAGATGTAGCATCCATAGAGGGATAAAATGAAGGTGTGACATCTTCAATCATAAGGCTATAAAAGCAACATTCTATTATTGTTGCAGACCTCATGCTCAAAGGTTCAATCATTTACTTTATAGGGACCATTTTTCCATTTTATTTCACTAAAATGGCCTGCAAGAAGGCTCAGGCTCATGTTGCCAGGTTTGCACATGAGTGGATGAACTACGGTGAAGCTGACAGGCTATCACATGTTAGAGAAACTTGTGTCATACTTGCACTAAACCCTTGCAATAACAGTGCGAATCAGAAAGTGTGACTGTAACCAAAAATTCTGGAAATACAGTGGAACCCGGTTAATATGGACACCAAAGGGACATGAAAAAGTGTCCGTAATATCTGGGTGTCTGTATTAAGCGGGCTGATATAAGAGAAAATATGTGTCGTCGGGACAAACAAAACTGTCCATAAAGCGGGGTTCCACTGTAATTTGACTGCCATGCAGGAAAACCAATGAGATCCAAGATATATAAATTGCAAACCCTAATAATGGTATTATCCCTGTGGTTTTATTTCTTGTCTGATTGGACAGCAAAATAAAAGTGTTCACCCCTGTGAATGGCCAGGTGACCACTAACCCAATTTCACTCTTGGAACACAGAAAGCACTATGCAAGTGTGCCTGAATTAAATTTTGGTTAAGAAAACAGGAGATGAAATTACAGGTGGCTGAGAGATCCTGAGAAACCAGCTTCTTCTGTCGAGCAGCCAAATTTTGTGGAAAAGTATACCTTTATTATGTTCATTGAAGCAAAGCTTTTTTTAAGACTCGACTGTGAACTTTTTTAGTTTTAGTTTTTTCCCAAAATTTGAGCTTCTAAACTTGGGGTGCGGCTTATCTGCGAGTGCGGCTTATACGCCAGTGTTTACGGTATGCTTATTTGAAGCACTTGAAACCTCAGTGCAAGCTACTAAATAAACCTTGCTGTATATTCAATATATTCAATCTGAACTCAGGCTATTTGTTATTGTTTTTCATTTCCACAATCTAATGGATTTAATAAATGGCATGCTAGTCTCTCACAACTCAGCCTCAGAGATATTATCCACAGATTATCAGCAACAGTTTATGAACACATATAAACATAATCACAATCAAAGTTGGCTAAAGTTGGACACTGAGTTGGAGGAAGAGGTCCCAAGTGGAGCAGTGTTTTGAATAACAATACAAGTAATATAAAGAAATAGCAACATATTTTGGCATCATGGCAATGATCCTCTGTTGTCACGAAGGGCATTTAGGCTGCTAAAACCTATCAAACAAATGGAGAAAAAAAACATGATTAAACATGTGAAAAGAAACGAATATAACTCGAAAACAGTAGTGTGAACTCGTGCTGATCACTCCCGCGAAATCAAAAGTACATGTCACGAAACACGAAAAAAGCTACAACTTCAAGTCCAATTTTGACCGTTAAAACGGCGGGGGCCCGCCTGGGCCCGCCAACCTTTTCATAAAACTTAACTATCCAACTACATTTCTGTGTAAAAATAATCTAAGATACTGATCACCAGCAAAGAAAACGCCATATGTGTACCCATGTTACACACGAATGATAAACAAAGGTTTCCAAGACAGCTCGGTTTTCATTGACAAATTTTGATACGAAAAATGCTTACCTGAACTTATAGCTTGAACCATAGCTTGCTGAGGTAATCCTCTAACAGATCCCCGAAAATGATGAACTGAATCGCTCGATAACAGAAGAAATCCACCGAAAAAGGACGAGCTATCCTCACTCACGACACAAAAACACGTCCGCCATAAGTATCGCCCAGCTGACGCGTGATTGGACGAATTTAGTCACGTGAACCGTGTCCAACACCGCCTGGGAAGCCCTGATAGTTCAGGAAAAAAAAATTGACCGATGTTAGCAAGAAAGCAAAGTTGACCACTTTAAAGAAGAAACTGAACGATTTGCAAAAGGAAACGTTGAAAGCACAGCACAAGCTTGGACACGTCCCGTGTTCGAGCAGACACAAGACCGGTAGTAAAACTGTACCAGAGATAGGCAACAAAGCAGTTTCGTCTCGAGACCTCCGAGAGTTTGAAGAATTATCGCAAGCCGTAGAGAAAAACGTCTTGGAAAAATGGGTCTTGCTGCTTCCACATCTGAAGCTGCAGCGGATGAGTCTACTTCAAGTGAGGAAAGTGACAATGACTCCTGGACAGGGCAAAAATCGTGACAATGTTATCGTTGATTATCTTGAGTTCGGCTGGCCAGTGGGTTATGATTACGAAAAGTACGGTTTTCCTGTCAGTCAATTACGTAATCACTTGGGCGCTATCAATTAAACGGACGATTTAGACATTTACCTGGACACGGAGCTGGTGAGACATTCGGTTGCTGGACCATTTTCATTTCAGCCATTTCGTGGTGGAATGGCAGTGTCACCTTTTAATTCTGTTCCCAAGAAAGACTCGGCAGAGCGGCAAATTATTCTTGATCTGAGTTGGCCTTTCAATACCTCTGTCAACACTGGCATTGATAAATCACTGCATGAGGGAATGGAGTTTGAACTTACATATCCTACGGTGGATCACATCGCAAGTCTGATCGCTCGTAAAGGAACTGGCTGTGTAATTTATAAATGTGATTTGCCCAAAGCCTATCACCAATTTTACGTCGACCCTTATGATTTCCCATTATTGGGTTTTCACTGGAATAACTGTTATAATTTTGATGTGGTGCTCCCTATGGGTTTGCGGTCGGCTGCAATGGCCTGTCAAAGCATTACGAGCGCTATCTCATACATTTGTTAGCGGCGTGGTTTTGATGTGTTGAACTATCTGGACGATTTTCAAGGTGTTGAACTGCTGGACACAGCTACAACTGCCTTTAATTTTCTCCAATCATTACTAGTAGAGTTAGGGGTGGAAGAGTCGAAGAGTAAAGCCTGTTTGCCTACTACACGCGCGACCTGTTTAGGGGTAGAGTTTGATACCCTGGACATAACAAAATCAGTTCACCCCGAACGTTTAGTGGAACTTCAAGATTTATTAAGTTCTTGGTCACACAAGAAGAAGGCCACTAAATGGGAGTTACAATCATTGCTGGGAAAATTATTCTTTGTGTCGAAATGTGTCAAAAACAGTCGCATTTTCCTCATGCTTATTATTGATCTTCTCAAGGGCCTGAAACACAATCATCATCATGTCTCTCTAAATAAACCATTTCGGAAAGAGGGTGGGTGAACTTTATCGCTGTTTACAATGGAGTTTCTATCATTTCAGACATCCAGTGGTCGGATCTGGATCGTGTTTTTGCGACTGATGCTTGTTTGACAGGATGTGGCGGACTTTGCGGTTACAGGGTTTTTCATACCATTTTCCCTGACTGGGTTCGCAAGCAGTTTACAGCCATTCACCAGCTCAAATTATAGCTCTTTTAGTTGCAATACGTTTGTGGGATGCACTTTGGGCTGGCTTACGTATACAAGTGTACTGTGACAATGAAGCTGTTGTGACGGTTATCAATTCCGGTAAGACAAGTGACCCATTAATGGGACAAATTCTGTGTAACACCTGGCTGAGTGTGTCGTCGCAAGAGTTCGAGATGAGAGCGGTTCACTTGCCGGGTGCAACTAACAAACTTCCTGACTATTTGTCTTGATGGCACTTGGATTCCGCAAAGTATTTTTGTCTGTTTACCGTAGAATGTGGCGACATTTCTAATATTAGCGAGGAAACTGTCACTGATGAGTTATTTGTGCTCAATAGTGGTTTGTAACTTGTGTTCATTTCAGATGCTAAACGGAATGTTCTGGTGGAGTTAAAGAAAACACGACTAAATGCGTATGCACCAGGCACGCATAAGAATCAAAAGTTATTTGGCGTTTTGTTTATATTTTGATTTTACACCAGTTCCTGCAACAGTGCATGTTGTTGCGTTGTTGTAAGCCTACCCTATTTTGAAACGCCACCGGCGGTCCATTTCTTCTCAAATTCTTCTACCATCCATTTTGAGGCCACTTGGAAATTTATGGGGGTTTCTCCCTTTCATTTTCAGCTTCAAAGAGGTAATTTTCCGCACTAGGCCTTGGAAAGTTTGTACATATGTGCCACGCACCATTTATACTCGATCAATGGTCCACGATGACCCCAAACCATCCCCTCTACATACGACCACTTTTTTGTGGCCTGAACAAAAGCCCGCTCATTTTTTAATCTGAAAACCCCGTTAATCCAGCCACCCTGTTATTACGACCAACGACCACCATTTAGAGTCCCCAGTCGTTATTTTCTTTATAAATTACCCCGTTAATACGACCAGTCAAAATTCCTGGTGAGACTGCTGAATGAAAACAGACACAACCTGATAAACAATAACGCATTTTAGTGAGTGCTGTCCGGCAAAGTTGTTAGTGATTACAGGGCGCAGCACTTTTTTGAGTGGGGGCTAATGCAAACACGTCAGCGTAAGTCATGTAGGGGGGTCCGGGGGCATGCCCCCCTGGGAAATTGTGAATTTAAGTCCTCTGAAATGGCTGGAAATGCATTTAAAATTAACAAGCGTGGTGCAAATTATCAACTTTCAGCGCTTAAAAAACGACTGTTTTTAATACAAGAATCAACATTTATTATACGGTCTTTACATTCAGAGAGTTGTCCATTTTCCGAAAAGCAATCAGATATTTTCTTTCCAACAGCCAGAAGCCTTCGTTAATTATGCTCATTTTACCATGTGCATTGGTTATCATGCAGGACTCCAGTGTCCCGCGATGTCCAGAGCTGTGTATAATTCTCATTCTCAGTTTAAAGTACCAATGGCGATAAAATGCTGTCATAAAAACGTTTCTCTATAAAACGCAAGATACAATATTATTGCTCAATAGCATAAAGTCAGTCAACTCAAAGTTATCTTAACTCTTGATATTTGTTCAGTTGTAATCGCGTCTACTTTGCTAATGGTCATTGCAACTTTTGTCCGTTGCGAACTACTGCAGATCAAAAAGAAAATTTTATCACCAACTTCCAGTAAAAAATGTTAACTACGTGAAATGACTTCTGGAAAATTTTTATTATTATTTTTGAGAAAAGTGGGGGAAAGCCCCCCCACAGGCCCGTAGACAGGATTTTGAATGGGGGGTGCGTTAGAGTGGCAAAGTTGGGATCGTAGGAGCGCCGAAGGTGCGAGCTGCGAAGGTGCGAGTCATTGAGGCAAGCTCATTTTAGAGTTATAAGCACTTAAAAGCTAAACTTAAGGGTGTTTTGACTGGTTAAACTATTGCTATGGTAACCTGTTATGTCATGAACGATTTTTCTTCAGTAAAACTGTTTTATTTTGATGTCTGGTTTGCGTCAAATTAATTGCTGAAACAATATTTAGGTTCCTGTATTTTGTCATACCTTGTGGCACTGAATTGTCGTGGCAGTTTAACTTTGCGGTTTGTCGATTTTACACACTGTAAGCGATTTGCGGGAACAAATTTTCGTGAATTTGGATTTTATACTAAACCGCTGTGAACAAATTTTCGCGGATCTTGGGGAAACAACAAGATAACCCTTAATGGGAGGTGTGAATGCGGCATCACAGATAATCCCTTGTCCCCTGAGGGGAGACCGCAGAGACTGTTCATTATGTTCAGAAGGGCTAATATTGTTAGGAAAAAGGAAAAAACCTCTGGCAGCCAGGGTATAATCGAATTCGACGCCAATCACAGGATGCAGAGGAAGCAAATTTAACTTTGCGCATATTCGATCCATCTATATACGTTATTCGATCTGTTTGTTTACGCGCCTGTTTTTAGTTTTTTGCCTCAGCAGGAAATCGGTTGCTTTCCGAGCGGCGAGGCCTATTTCGAACAACGCAAGACATCACGCAAGCATATAGAGATCTAAATCGTGCACAGAATGGGGTATTCACATAAAGGGCGACTGATTCAACTTCTGAGGGAGGGGGGGGGGGGGGGGGTGATTTGGTATAGGTGCAAATTTTTTTTCAAACCCTTTTTTTTCCGGCAATGGTCGTGTCCACAAATTGTTTTTGGTGTACAAGTGTGCTTGCAGGATATATTTTTTCAAAATCACCCAATCACACAATCAAACTAAAGTTCGTTTGAGTTCGATAAAATTTTGTTCGATTACATACCCCGGGCTAAATAGAGTAAATTTCCGCGAATTTTGTTTTTGCAGGAGTTTATTTTAACGGGATCTAATTTTCGCGGATTGTTGGAAACCCGCAAAAATTTCATGCCACACGGCTAGTTCAAAATTGAAAATTGAATTTAACACCTGTCTTAAAAATACAGGGAAGAGAGGAAATCATACCTAAGCAGAGCTTCTCAAGCCCACTACGCGCCACACAAGTTCTTTTCAGTGGCAATTGATGGTATGGATACCACAAAAACTGAATTGCCGTTTTCTAAGTCAAGACAACTCAAAAAGCCTGGCATCTAAGGGTGCACGTGTTTGGAGTACTGATACATGGGGAGGCATCCAATTTGTTTCCTTGATTATCATCAATTCCCACACGATTCAAATATTTTGTTGAACACGTTATTAGAGGTAAGCTGCACAGTCATACTAACTAACCAATATCAATGATATGGCCTGTGATCTGTCCCATTCCTTTGGGGTAGATTCTCAAAAGCAAACTGAATCACGCTTCAAATTCCATAATTTCAGATGGTATTTTTATTCATCAAAAGAAAATAACTAATAATAAAATAACTAATTAATATAATAACGTAATGGATTATCCGATAGCGCTCAGTTCTTTAACAAAAGTGCGAGTCTGGCATGCCACCATGTACTGAGCTGAGGACGACTACATTAAATAAGGTCTAAATCCGATGACATACATCTCCACTTAGAACAAAAATTAAGAAAATTAAATTAACTCCCGTAAAAAAAGCCACATTTTTTAACAAAATGACACAGCTACCACTGCTACTTCAAAAGGTGCTAAAATGGGCAATTATCCAGCTGCTCTAAATTGATAACAATTTTGAAACAACAGAAACTTGAGGTATGTCAGTAATAATTTCTCACTAATTACAAGACTCTCTTTCTAGACACTATGGTTGCACAGGGAGTTTCTTGCTGACTCCATCTATATTCAACTGGACAACACTGCAAAAGAAAACAAGAACCAATACGTTTTCTGTTTCTTGGCCTACCTGGTTGAAACAGACGTGTTTGACAGGGTAAGGATAAATGAAATACTTTGTTCCATATATTACTCTTTTATGTCCCTAATCATTATTACATGAAATTTTCGAGACACCTCCATTTCGCAAATTTGGAGTGGCCATACCTTAATTTTGCGGAAAAAAATCAGTCATCGCTATTTCATCCAACCGTTCGTATCGAATAGTTGCTTGTATACCAGAATATGTCACAATAAAACGATAAAATCAACAAAACATACTATTTGAACTAATTCTTATAAAGTTTAACAGAAATTGAGACTGATACGTGATGATTTGTTATTGCCAACATATAACGTCACTTTATTTTCGCGAGACTTTAATTTTACTTCAGAAATTTGTGAAATTAAAGTGTCTCGAAAATCTCATGTAACGAAGTACAGTGGACTCCGCTATTTCGAAACTGTCGCTATGCTCGCAAAACTCGTTTCCCTTGGATACTATAGTGTTAACGGTAATTTACTACTGGTTATCTTGAACCTCTCACTATCTAGAACAAATCGTTATTTCTCTTGTGTTTGAGATAGCGAAAATATACTGTTATAAATACTACATTGCTAGTTAAGGATCGAGAAGAGATACTAATGAACTTATTTCAAAAATCCCTTTCAGATTGAGATATCATTTTTGCCAGTTGGACACACGCATATAGATGTGGATCAGCTATTCTCACGAATTTCAGTCGCCACGGAGAAATCGGGCTGTCTAACACCTCAGGATCTATTAAGGATAATCCGACGTTGTTACAAACAGGCGCAAGAGGAAACAACGGAGGCAGGAGCACAGCAACAGTACGCAATGCCGCCGCATTTGTACGCTATAAGGGAGTGGTTACTGCCTCACATGAAGAAATTACATGGATTAAATAGCTTCCATAGCTTCGTAATGATAAAAAATGAAGACGGGAAAGCTGCTCTCCATTTTAAGACTTGGTGCACCACCAAATAGGAGACTGCAGATGAGTATGACCCCATCATACTTTTGGATAGTCTCCCCCAAGGGGTTCCTGAGTTATTAAAACCAAACTACGACGCAGTAGATCTGAGTAAGCTACGAGGTATGGTGGACAAGTGTGTCACAAATGGTATCTTCAAAAACGAGGAAAAGGCAGAGTGGCTAACCTTTATAGAAAATGAAAAGAAAGTGGCGGATGTGTATGAAGATGTTGAAGAACAAGTGTACGAAACTGGTGACGGTGGGTAAATCTCGTTATTTTCGGTAATAGCATTGTTAGTTAGAGGCTATCTTGCATTTTAATCATATAAAATCATGCCAGAATGCATTTACCGACAAATATGAACCGTTTCATCCCAATTATGACGAATTAGGACAACAACGGTGATAACAACAACAACAAGCTTTATTATGTCTTTATCATTGGAGTTGTTTCTCTGTAATTTTACCCCCATATTTCGAACTTCCCGATTTCTCAAACCAATTTTCATTTGCCATGGAGGTTCGAGAAATCGAAGTTCCACTGCAGATTTTCACCTTCCGCAAATTAGCAGGGCTATTCGAGGCGGGAAGTGTGCATGTCCATGTGCGAGGATACCAACCTCGTCCCCAGGGCCATCTCCGCTTTCAAAATGGTGGGTAGGCAGGAAGTTGACCCTGGGGAAGAGCAGGTCACGTGACCACAAAATTAGCCAATCGCGAGCCTGCCGCCATTTTGAAACAATCAAAATCTCCAATATTTTTGGAGACACGTGACCTGCTCTTTGCCAGGGTCTTCTTCGCGCCCACCCGCCATCTTGAAAGCGGAGAAGACTCTGGGGACGAGGTTGCGAGATCGGTTGCGAGGATACTTATACTGATCCGGGAGGACCTGGCACTAGAAAAACAAAATGGCAGCTTGATTGCCGCGATGGCAATCTGACGGTGATCTGGGTGAACTTTTAGGTGGCTAACACCTTTAAATAAAGAGAGGTATCTTTCTTGTATGTCTAACATATTACGGATTACATTTTAGTCCAGTCCGAGTATATTGTTTTCATTTTTAGTCTAGTCCGAGTCGATCCGACCCGGACTGGCGATCTGAGTTGATCCGGTCCGATCCGGTCCGGTCCGATCCGACTGATCCAATCCGACTTTTGTACCTGCCTTTATTAATATTGTGGATCCAACATGAGACGTTTTTTTGTTCAATGTTATAAAATTATTTTGTAACTTTGCATGCAATTTGTATGTAATTGGAACATAAACCATGTGAGGATATATAATCCATGAAGTGACATAAAACATGCTTTCGGTTGTATTCTAGATACACTCTACAAATGATGTAAAGAGAATTAATTCCTGTTAAAATGAATTACATGTATGTTTTAAAACTCTGATGTTGATTGTTTTTTCTCTCGCATTATATCTTTGCCTGGTAAGCATAAATTCAGTTTGCTGTGTTAAGTGCAAAGCAACTGCATCGTAATTATAGGGCCTAATTCAATACCCTTACAGAGTACATGTACATGTAGTAGAAGTTGTTTCATATATACTCACCATCATGTTACATGTACTGTACAGTGTATATGGGTTTTTTTCAATCCTCGTGAGAATTTCAAATGCTTCGGGCTGCTGGGTGCACCTCATTTGAAATTTCACTTGAATTTAGAAACCTCCATAGAATACTCTGAGTCATACCTATAAAAAGTAATATACTGTTAGTCGACCTTATAATGTACTCTACTCTGACTTGTATTTTTTCTTACATGTAGGTAAATGGCAGAAAGGTGTTTGCCAGTTTGCAAGCCTTAAACACTATGACATCAGTAAAGGTGTTTACCTTGATTATATGCATGGTGTCCTGCTGGGAGTTACACGACAATTGATGGCCATTTGGTTTAATTCAAAACACAAGGATCAGCCTTGGTACTGTGGTGATCGTGTTGGTGAGATCGATGAGCGGCTTTGTAATATCCAGCCACCAATGAATATCACAAGAACACCCAGATCTATTGAAACTCATCGCAAGTATTTTAAAGGTAAAATATACATTTAAATGTACAGATGTGATATACATGCATGTACGTACAGTCATATAGAGTTCAGATTAAAATATTTATAGTTGTTGGCACTTAAAAATGTTTAAAACATCAAGACGTTTTGTAGCCTGCAAATTAATACAGCTGAGACTTCCCGCGAGAAAGGTCATCTGCGATTTACAGCTAGAAATTCCATACTGATGACGTTAAACCACTAATTGGATTTCCGGAATATATTTGGGTCTCGCTTAATTACTGCAGCACTTTCATTTGATATCATTGCTACCGGAGGAATATTCATTGATAAACGCGAACAATTCTTGGACATGTTTATAGCGGACCGCTTCACTATGAAAATCAGGATTCTCTTTATTCTGTAACGGTTCATAATAACGGTTCAGACGGTTCATAATAACGGTTCAGACGGTTCATAATTGTTGATACGGTTTTATCTGAGTGTTGCGTGATGTCACGCAGGATACTGAATGTGTAATGAACTTTGGACCCATGTGACCGAGGTCATGTGATTTGTAGTTGATCTTGTTGTTGAAGTCGTCGTTCGGGGACGACAGATTGTAATCGGTAGTTTTTCATGAATTTTAGTTATTAAATCGTTGAGTTGAAATCAAGTTGATAGTTGGAATCAACAATAATATTTGTAATTTATATTTCTGTTAGCTGTACTTGCTGTCGCAGCCACCTTTTTGTCAACAATGAAACCCACAGGTGTTAAAATTCAGCGACAAGAAATTTAAATGGATATCGTTGATGGTTGCAGACCTGTATTTTTTTGACGTTCTTTATAAAGCAGTCTTAGTTTTAACTTCCCAGTGTGTGAAATGATAAATTATCAGTCTACTTTACATGTAGTCTGCAACCACATCCGTTTTCTCTTAATGAAGTCAAGTGTTATCATTTTACAAACATGCAAATTAGTGAGCGGACCAATCAGTGCTCCTGACCAGATCTGGACAGATTTACGCCGCCATCAGTAAGGAATTTCTGGCTGTAAATCACAGATTACATTTCTCGCGGGACGCTGCAAGTGGCGCGCGATGGAAGTTGGCTGTATTTGCAGGCTAGACATTTTGGGACTGCTGTCCCTTCTTCTTCAGTCATGTACTTGTTTAAGATAGCTATGTTTACTTACATACATGTATATAATCCTTTTTTCTCCCACAGCAAGCGAGTACCGAAATTGGCTGTTTCACTACAGCATTCCTTGCCTGGTTCGTGTTCTTCCTGACGTTTATCTTCACCACTTCATGCTCTTTGCATTTGGTGTGTGGCTGGTGAATCAGCAGACAATTTCATCACAAGAAGTCTATCAGAGTGGAAATCTTGCAAAATTTGTGATGCTGTTTGATGCCCTCTATGGTGGGTTTTAACTGTTTTATTTCAGCTACATGTACATAGATGTATACTGTTTCAGTGAAGGGTTTGTAAAATTAATCGATAGCTGTAATCTTTTCTAAATTTCAAAGGGGAGGGCCTGTGTTTATAAATTTAATCTAATTATAAGAAATAGCTTCCATCACTAGAAATATCACATTAAGATGATTACATTTTGAGATTTACCAAGTTTGGAGATGTTTGAACTACACTGTATCATTTTGTATTTATTTTGGGACACCATGTCAAAGTTAGAAATACAATGTTCATGTACAGTAAATATTAATAAAGTATGGATTTGGAGCAATATGTTTGAAAGTTTGCAACAACTTTGAACTTTAGAAAGGTTAACTCAGTCTGCAAAACTGTATTGTACAACAAAATACAACAGCATTGAGTTTGATCAGGGTGGTAATGTTTCATTGTGTTACATTCCAGTAGAGTTAATTGACATAAAATTGCAAAAATGGTATAAGCATGTTGTAGCAGAAAGAGGTTGATGCATTTGTGAAACTGACTTTTATAACATTGTAGTGATGAAAAATCTGTTTTACATTGCTGATTGAGACCTTCGCTATTGAGCACTAAATAATTATTATGTAACTTTTGTTGAAATCAATATTAAAATTAATTAGTCAATAATAAATTATTTGGACACCATGTTGGCTTGTACAGCTTGCGTGACGTGTGTTTGCATTATTTTCAGCTGAACGTCATATGTCCATCAATATCCATAACTTGCTACACATAAATGCATCCGTTCACAACCTTGGACCGCTGTGGGCAAATTCGGCCTTCGAATTTGAAGATGCAAATGGAGAGTTGACTGCATTGTTCCATGGAACTCAGAACATAGATATGCAGGTGATCATAATGATCAATACATGTATTATAGAATGAGATATTTAAAATTTGTATAAAATAACAAGTGTAATAACAAATTTGTACATGTATCAATATAAGATGTACTATTTCAAAAATGAGTGCAAGTGTTTCATCACGATTTCCAAACACGAGAAAACAGATGAGGTCGAGTGCTTTTATTGTTTCCGAGTGTTTGGAAATCGTGACGAAACACGAAGCACAAGTTTTTGAAATAGCTTCTCAAACAAAAGCTTTAAAAGAAAGCACTAATTGGTAGTAGTTGACCCGCATTGTTTCCCAGTTCTTAATTTACGGTTACCAAACATAAGCTCTGAATAGTAGTAATGAAATATTGTTTTGCACTTCTAATTAACAGTTTCTAAATCCGTTGGGGATTTATGATCATGAAGTCAAATGTAAATGAGTGAAAATGTGTTATTTTGCATTTCGAGCATGATGATAATTTACTTTAATTAATGCCCCAAGTCATTCAAGTATCTTGTAGCTCAATGGTAGAACGTCCGACTACTGTGCGGAAGGTCACAGGTTCGACTCCAGCTGGTAAAACATTGAATTATTTTTTTCTTTGAAAAATGCTTCCATGAAAATTATTTAGTTTAAGTCTTGGTCATATAAATGCCGCAAGAATCTTGATATCCAATAAAATTGGATATGAACATCACTAGCTATAGTGATGTTCATATGAAGATCACTAGTTATCTTCATCTGTCATTTAATTGGATATCAAGAATCATGCATGTGACAAACGTTCCTGCCACATGGTCTTCACCGGGTATCAAACCTCATACACGTGACGAAATGCGTGGCTTCTCATAGGTTAATTAGCTCATGAATTATTAATGAGTTTGAGAAGTATATTTGACGTGCTGGGCATTATGCTTTGACAAACAGACATAATGTTCAAACCTAGAACATTAGATGAAGTTTGCTTGTTTCTTAAGCCCATCAATTGCTGCTAATGCATGGTAAAGTGCAGTCTTTTTGTTAGCCTAGTGGCTCATCATTGTTGATGCTTAACTCTAGTTCCCGTAACATGTAGCAACTACTATGGCTTGGATGCTATAGTCATCACAGGTTGCACTATTTTTTTCACACTAGCATTTTGTTATGTTGCCCCAACAATATATATGTAACATGTATGTACAGTTATTTGACATATACACCCGTTTTCAAAAACTCTGCTATTTTCAAAATATATATAAATATATATATACCTTTTGTTTCCTCATCACACAACAAAGGGTAGACAAAAGGTATATTTATATTTATATATATTTTGAAAATAGCAGAGTTTTTGAAAATGGGTGTATATGTAACAGCTACATATATGTAACATATATGCAGTTTTGGTAAGGGTGTCAGGCTAAATCAAGGGCCCAGAAATACCAGTAAGTGCATTTCATATACAGTATAACAAATTGTTTTTATTTGAACCAGTTTGATCATTTAATTTAATTTAAATACAACATGAAATACCAACCTTAAGTAATCTGAACATATTGGGACAAATTTGCATTCTCATGACCTTACATTGAAGTTTTGCATCAAAGACTGCAATATTTGGGACATTTATGTGCTTGTTTCCATGATAGGTGCATTGGACATTCGCGAATGAACATTTTTGCTATGGCTAAACAAATGTTTGTGGTAAAATTTGTTCGAAACCTTGCTCAGAATAGATTATAAATATGCAACAATTTTCATCTGGATTGAAAACACAGAACTGGACAAAAAATAGTAAAACAGTGCTTTTAAACTATTTGAATTGTACAGAAATGGGCATTTTAAAAATGACAAAAATGAAAAACAATCAAACTTAGTAAAAGGCAAAAAATTGACATATTTACAGTGATGGTTGTAACATAAAAAAAGAAAAGTTAAAAAATTGGACATTATCAAAAACAAATAAATTACCTAAACATTTAGCGTCGTCCAAAAAGGTACATTTTCAACATTATTTTTGAAAAATAAACCAAATTTGGACAAATATACAGAGGATTTTTCATACTGCAAAAATGCATTTTGTCAATTATACTTGTTAGTACATTACCAGCGCCATTACCCTCACTCCTTTATAAATGAATATGGTCAAGCAATGATTAATCCAACAGAGGAAGACATACTGAGCAGAACCCATGACTTTTACAGCGAATGGCTAAAGAGACCACAAGTCGCAATTTCGGAAACAGCCTAGACATTGATGGACAATCTACGAACTATCGAATACAGTGGAACAGTTTTCTCTACAGCTTTTGTTGACGCATACAAGAGAAATATAGAACCAATGCGCACTGCACTGAGAAGGCTGAACCAGAAAGACAAGGAAGCAGATAGTTATGCCACTTCCGCCGATGTCCTTCAAGTGATTTGCACAATGAACAACAACGCCTTCGGACAACTAGCCACAGATGCATTTAATGCAGCAAGTGCAGCTTTTAGAAACTGTAAGAAACACTCCTACAGTATCACACTCGGCCTCACAACAACACGCCTTTCCATCTTCCCAGCAACCAAGCACTAGTACTGCAAATCCAATTAGACAAAACAACACCAGTCTATGGCGACAACAAGAAGAAAGGCATGTTTCACCATGAATTGCTACCACTACTTATGAGACAAGATGAGACCTCAACCACGACGGAAGAAGAGGAACAGCAACTATACCTAACCCAAGATACGTATCTCCAGGACCCAAGAACTGGGGACAATCAAGAAGAGCTTCAAGCCATTAAACTACAGGAACTTAACAAAAAAAAGAAAAATTACCCCAAAAAACACCTGCCTTCACCAAGAAAGCAAAAAAGAACACTGAAAAAAAGGAAAAAACAACAACACCTCCAAGTCTGCAGTGACATCAAAAGCAATACATCCTAAGAAAACAAACAAAGACACCAAGCAGTACAGAAGAAGAAGAAGACTGCAGCAGCAGCCACTACAAAGCAAAAGTCGTTTAGCAACAAACCAACCAAGACAGCATCCTTTTCTTCGAGCAGTACATCGAGTGACTCAGACCAGCTTTCATATACGATAACTGAAGAACTACAGTAACTTATGTGTTATTACCTGAAACTACAACTACTTTTCCAAAGCAAACAAACAATAACTTGCACTCTAGATAAATTGTTGACCATACATCATTTCGGTGATACATTATTGAAAACATCTAGACATTATAACAACAGGAAACGTTCTAAATGTATAAAAATATTCCAATCGCAATTGCAAATTGCAATCTATTTTGTACTTTATAAGTTCAATAACCTCAGACTTCCATAAAGATTAACAGACTACGTTAAACACTAAATCAATTCTGCGACATATATAGATTCACTGCTACATTGTCCACAGTACCTCGATGTTTCTAATGAAACAAAGAGTAGCAACTGTTTCAACGTTCAAGTTTTTTTCATAAAGATTATAACATCTTGGGTACTTTATTTCCGTAATAAATTTAGACTTCCATAAGTTTCTATGTCTACTAGAACATAATTGACAAAGTTTAAAAAATGTTTTGTTCTTAGCTGTATCTTAGAAGTACAGTAAGTTTTACAAAGTAAACAGTAGCAATCGTGAAACTGAAATTAATTTTGCAGCAAAGATTTATTACCCACCCCCTGGTTCACAGTAGCTCGATATGTCTAACAAAAGCAAGGATAAAAAGAATTAAAACGTTACATTTTAAAAGAAAACATTGTAATCATTTTTGTAGTTTGTACATTCATAAAATTATACGTTTCACTTGAAAAGGTATCAGTGTCATTAATTTATACAGTAACAACTACTATGTTTGTAAACAAAGAACAGTATGCCCAGGTGCTGAAGCACTATTAAGTGTTAAGAATGTTAACATATCCAAAACAGATGGTGTGATCTAATCCACTTGTTTTGCCGTCAAGAACCAGAATTTGGCATGATATTGAATGAGGTATCTAAACTTAAAATATTGTTTTGACTGCATACAGTATATACTGAACAATTTCTTAAAAACAACTTCAAATTCGTGTAGAATAAGTGGGAGCAGCAATGTGTCGGTGAAATACCACTACTCTTGTCGTTTTTTTTACTTATTGGATTGAGCGGAGGTGAACCGCAAGGTTCACTTTCTGGACTTAAGGCCAGTCTCCGGACCAGTCGATCCAAGTCCAAGACACTGTCAGGCTGGGAGTTTAGCTGGCAGGTGTCCTAAGGTGAGCTCAATGAGAACAGAAAAAAAGAAGATAGAAGATATCACAAATTGCTGGCAAGTGAAGCGTTTGACCCTTCATGGAAAGGTAAGTGTTATTAAATCTCTTCTAGTTTTGCAATAATAATTATTATTAGTTTATGTCATTTTGAGTTTGCCATTGTGTCAAAAGACCTTACAACAGGTTAATTCGTGGCTGTTTAAGTTTCTTTGGGATGGAAAAAATGATAAGATTAAACGAAGCACATTATAAACGATTATGAGAAAGGCGGTTTGAAGATGATAGACATAATGAATTTTAACAAGGCACTTAAGAGTGGATGGATAAAAAATGCCTTGGGACTCCAAGGTGACAAACTGCTTTTTTACGCCAATTTGAAAAGGGAAAATTTAAGCAATCATCTTGATATAACTGACACATTTATTAAAGAGGTACTAGAAATATGGTGTGAAGTCAATAATTATCAGGATAGTCTGACAAGTGGTAAAGACCCTTCAGAAATGGTAATTTGGTTTAATTCAGATATAAAAATAGGGAAAAAATATTTTTTCTTCAAAATTGGTATGAGAATGGAATAATTAGCATTAAAGTGCAACTAACCCCAACAATTTTTATTCGTTTAAATAAATGTACTTGTTATTTGAAACTTAACTGCGAAATTTGTTTTGGATTTGGTTGAATCCTCGATTTTCTGTGCCCCGGCAAAGTCACCAAAAACGCCTCCATTTTTGTTCACGACCGCGTTTTTGACTGGGAATGAGTTTAGCGGCTTGTGACGTAAGCCCGGGAACCTTAGATCCTTCGCGTCCACTCATTTCCTTTAGGAAGATGCGATACACATTCGAAAAGTGTGTAGAAACTCCTTCCAGGTGCGTTATTGGCCGTTGCAGCAACACCCCAGATTTAGAGAAAGGTATACTATACCATTTTATAGCGATCGTCGATAAATACGAAAAAGACGATGGATTTTGTAATCTCAAACGAGCGAAGTATAAAGTGGGACTGTGAGAGTCATTGATCAAGAACTCTGAAATTTGTCCGCGCACTTCTAGCAGGCCGACTTCCAAAGGCTATTTAACCCGGTCAAAGCCAACTAGCAATTAGACCAAATTTTACCGAGAACCTATCTCCATCGCTGCTAAAAGATAACCAGAAAATTCAGTAGCTCGAGCGTCGATCCGTGATATCGCGCATCTGTAATGGCGTTAACATTTCTTCCTCGTGCGAAGCAATTTCGGGAATATTGATGAAAGTCAAAGACGAATTTCTTTTGAAGGATAAAATAGTAAAACTGACAAAAGATTTGAACTCCAAAAGTTTTTCTGAGGCCGGGAAATAAGCGGTGCGATAAACCGTATACTCATCGTAACATTAATGCGGACCACTGTGGGAACACCACTTCCATTTCGCTTACCGAGGAAGAAAAAGTCATTTATTTGACGGTTTTTACTTCAAAATTAACTTAGTTCACTATGGTGGTTATTTGGAGTAGCAACGACAAACGTTTGAGGATGTCAAAACTGTAGTGATGTGGCTTGTTTCCTTTCAGCTTTGCTTCAATTTCCAGGCCCAAGCAGACCGCGTGCGGAGCAAGCCGATTTTCAATCGATCGACTATCTCTTGGCTGCGTCTCAAGCAACTCTTAATACACTTCTCTATAAACTCTCGATATACAAACTTTAAGCATGGACCAATACTTAAATAGGACAGCGCCAAAACAAGCTTTATTGGATGGCATATAAATTGTAACCTCGCTAAACAGCAGTTATATGGTGTACGACAGCAGTAGCATTCGCTAAGATTTTAAAAGCGAATCATGTTTGCAGTTTCCACATGAACACCTACAATAAAGGTAAGATAATAACACTATTCTGTTCTGTTTAATTTTCACTGAGAATGCGAATAATACATTTCGTAGCGACATGACAGCAATCGCGTTTGTTTACATTTACGCAATACTTGCAACTTGCGACTCACCAAGAATCCCTCACATGTTCCGTGCCGTCCAATCTTTTTTGAAGCATTTTTTAGCCATTCCTTGTCCGCCAAGGGTTCATCAGCACACATATATGCCATTTCATCGAGGCTTTCATTGCTTGTTGTGCGATCTACAATTCAACAACCGACTCGATCTCATCTTCCACCTCCATGTCGTATTCCGGAATAAAACATGTCTCAGAATCTTCGGAATCATAGTTCGACTCCGAATTTCCGTCGCTGGAAGACATATTTCTTTGTGGGTAAAATTGCGATAGTTATGAAGACGTAAAGAAAAAGAAATTATCCGAAGAAGTTTCTACACAATGTAAATCCCTCACAAAAGCCTCTTATCGCTATTCAGAACGTTACCGCCGTTAAGTCACAAGATCTCGACCCAGGACCCGAATAATGCGCGGTCGTGGGACA
Organism: Desmophyllum pertusum; assembly: GCA_029204205.1. Taxonomy (NCBI): domain Eukaryota; kingdom Metazoa; phylum Cnidaria; class Anthozoa; order Scleractinia; family Caryophylliidae; genus Desmophyllum; species Desmophyllum pertusum. The sequence continues at coordinate 166,614 of MU826382.1, read as the reverse complement.
GAAAATTCCAAGTTTAAACGGCTGTAGAAACACGGGGATTTTATCGATTGCGATAATTTTTTCGCAGACGTGATCAGGGTAGCAAGGAAATTTATTTAAGCGAAAAAACTTTTTGGGGTTAGTTGCACTTTAAACATCTTATTAAGTCAGAAACTGTTTTTTTAAAGTTCAAAGATTTCAAGGATAAATTTTCAATAAATTCCAATTTCCTCACTTATTGTAGCGGCGTAAGTTCAATAAAAAACTCTTAGGAGAACTGGCCATCCGCAATGTGTCAGATCAGACAAACAAAACGTTAATAACACAACTATCTGAAGCACAAAAACCTAGCAAGCTTTTCTATCAACTTCTTTCTTTCTTTATCATTGATCGGGGAAATGAACTTGCGGTGCGAATTTAGAAGAAGGGAAACTCTCTATATTTATTTCATATTTTGTTTGTGTTGTGTACTTGTGTCTGTTTTGTTTTCTTGAATATTTTAGTTTACTGTCGATTATATGCACAAGAAACAGAAATATGATATAGTATCATTAAATGTAAGGGGAATTAGAGATCAGAGTAAAAGGAGGAGCATCTTTTCTTTCTCAAAGACCAAAAATCAACATTTTACTTTCTACAAGAAACATATTCCGAATTGAACGATGAGATTATTTGGATAAACGAATGGGGAGGTGAAATATTTTTTCCCCATGGTACTAGACACAGCAAAGGTGTTTGTATTCTTGTTAACCCTACGATGCAAAACAGGGTCGAATATTCTTTCAGTAACAACTCTGGAAGAATTGTGCTAATTACTATTATTCTCAGCTCTGTAAAATTATCACTTTGTAATATCTACGCTCCCAACAGCCAAAATGAACAATTAGAATTTTTACAAGAACTAAATAATTGCCTGATAGACAAATCAGAACTTACCACGCTAATCGTAGGTGGTGATTGGAATTGTACTCTCTCAAAAAAAGACAAAATTGGAGGCGTACCATGGAAACCAACAATCTATAGAAATCTTGTCTTGACTACTATGGATATCCTTGATCTAGTAGACATTCAAAGATTACGATATCCAAAGCTGCTTAAGTACTCCTATGAGTCAAAGTCTCTAAAAGTAAAATCCAGAATTGACTTTTTTTTAGTTGCCAAAAATCTGACGCAACACGTGAATAAAAGTTCAATTTTCACTTCTATAGCGCCTGATCACAAAGCAATTTTCCTTTCTTTGTCTTGGTTAAACGTAACACCAAGAGGACCCGGACTTTGGAAGTTTAATAATACCTTGTTGAATGACGATCACTATGTTACCAAAATCCGTGAAACTTATTCTGAAACGTGTATTTATTACGCTGAGTTGGCAGATAAACGGGTTTTTTGGGAGATGTTGAAGATGGAAATTAGAGCGGCAACCATATCTTACAGTAAACAAAGGGCTAAATCAATTAACTGCCGGGAACTGGAAATCACGCGACAGCTGGAGGCTTTAGACAACATTATTTGTAACAACTTTCATTCCTCTGACATTGACCGGGTTTTGAAAGAATATGAAGATCTCAAAACGGAACTTCAATCAATATATGAGAAAAAAGGGACAGCGGCAATTTTTAGATCAAAATGCCGCTAGGTGGAAAAGGGTGAACGTCCCACCAAATATTTCTTTAATCTCAAAAAAGAAATTACAACAAAAGGACTATCGTTGAACTTCGAATGGAAGACGAAACAGTAACCAATAACGGGACTAAGATTTTAGACGTCATTGAGAATTATTATAACGATCTTTACACGTCCGAAAGTAGCGTACCGCAACGCAAGTACGATGAATTCATTCAAGATTTGCAACTTCCGAAGCTCTCGGATGAAGAGAGAGATAAGATTGATGGTTTCCTCACGTACGAAGAGTGTAAGAAAGTTTTGGAGACTTTCCAAAACGACAAGTCTCCGGGTGAAGACGGCTTTACAGTAGAATTTTATAAGTATTTTTTCGAACTGCTTGGGCAGAATCTCATTGACAGTTTCAATGAGGCTTACGAGGCAAATGAGCTTACCATTTCACAACGTAGAGGAGTCATTACTTTGATACCAAAAGAGGATGGCTCCCTGTTGGATTTATCGAACTGGAGACCAATAACACTACTTAACGTTGACTGTAAGATAGCGACTAAGGCAATAGCGAAAAGATTAAAAGCATCATTACCGAAGCTAGTGCATCCTGATCAAACAGGATTTGTTAAAGGGCGATATATTGGTGAAAATATCCGGCTTATAATAGATGCAATGGAATATACCAAGTCATATAATATCCCAGGTATTCTAATATCACTTGACTTTCGGAAAGCTTTTGACTCCCTCGAATGGCCTTTTATAATGAAAACATTAGACACTTTCAATTTTGGAACGGGTATTAAAAGATGGATCAGCACCTTTTATAGAAACATTGAGAGTGCTGTGATAAACAATGGTTTCTTAACAAACTGGTTTAGACCGTCCAGAGGTGTGCGACAAGGATGCCCTCTATCACCGTTTTTGTTCATCCTTTCAGCAGAATTAATGTCCAACAAACTTCGACAAGACTCAAGTATTATGGGAATTAAAATATTAGGAAACGAAATCAAATTGAGCCAATTCGCAGATGATACGAACCTCTTCTGCGCTGACTTGTTTTCCGTCGAAAATGCTTTAAAGATAGTCGACAATTTGGAATGCTGGCTGGCTTAAAATTGAACCGTAAAAAAACAAAGGCGATCTGGCTGGGAAAATGGGAGAAAAATAAGAACAATCCCTTACAATTGAAATGGTTACGTAGTCCAGTTAAAATCTTAGGAATTTATGTTTCGTATGACGAAAAAGGAAATAATCAGATGAATTTCAGTCTCAAATTACAAAAACTGCAAACCAATCTAGACTTGTGGAGGGCACGGGATCTTACACTATTTGGGAAAGTGTTGATAATCAAATCTCTGGGTCTATCGCAACTCATCTATTCCGCGTCAAATCTCACTGTTCCGGAAGAAATGACCCCTATAATTAAAACGAAATTATTTAACTTTCTATGGAAAAACAAGAGAGATAAGATTAAAAGAACTGGGCTCTATCAAGATCTGGACAAAGGAGGCATACGCATGACCGACATAGGAATTATGTTTAAAGCCCTCAGGTTAGCTTGGATTCCGAGACTTCTTACTCAGGGAAAAAGAACTGGAAAACGGTTCCAGATTATTACTTAAGAAGACTAGGAGGTCTGAACTTTCTCTTAAGGTGTAACTATGATGTGAAATATCTACAAGGTTTGCCAGCGTTTTACAAAGACATTCTAGCACATTTCAAGGAATTGAAGACTCTTTATAGCTATGAACAACCACAAGATATAATTATATTTAATAACAAAGAAATACTTGTTGGGGGAAAGCCTGTGTTCATCAATGAATGGTTCAGGAGAGATATTCTGTCTATTCAAGATCTGCTAAACAAAGATGGGCAGCTAATGTCATACCAGGAATTCAAAAACATATACTCCTGTAAAACGAATTTCCTTCACTTCTATCAGGTCATAAGCGCTATTCCGAAACATTTATTGATTAAAGCTAAACACATAGAGCCAATAAAAAAGGAATCATACTTCGGGGACGATCATCTTTTCCAATTTGATGAATCAACACAACTACAATTAGAAAGAGCCAAAACGAGCGATTTCTATTGTCTTCTAAACTCCAAAACACACACGGTGAGCCAAACTGGTCCAATGAGATGGAATAACACTCTAAACGTGGATAGGGACGCTTGGAAGAAATTTTCACTTCATTAAGAAATGTGTGTAAAGAAAGCAAATTAAAGGAATTCCAATTCAAACTAATTCACAGAATAATAGTTACCAAAAAGGAACTCTATCGATACGGTATAAAAACGGATGATGAATGTCTGTATTGTGGTGAGCATGACTCCATTGATCATATGTTTAATGAGTGTCAATTTGTAAAAACCTTTGTAAACAAGGTTATCAACTGGTTTAATCTAACGAACAAATCTCAGTTTGCCCCGACCTCTGAAGAAAAAATATTTGGCATTATGTCTGGTCCATATGAAAAACGTTTATTAGAGAAATTCAACTACACAACACTTTTTATGAGATACTATATATATACTAGTAAGTTGCATAACAAAGCTATCCTCCTTCCCGTATTCGTCGAAAGAATTCTACTCAAATTTCAGCTTGAAAATGTTTAGACAGAGATAGGAAAACGATGTCTCCTCCAAAAATACGTCTTTTTGTAAATATCCCCTACTTATGTGTTTAAATCGTACTCAATTATTGTTCGATTGTAAAGTAATGTAAAATACATATAAATAGAAAGTGGTGTAAAGTTGTTTTGTGCAGGAAAGTGACAGTTGACAAATAGAGAATTAAAGAAAATAAATAAATAAGATATAAGTAGTTTAAGTATCGTATTGCAAATAGTGTAAGTATCGTTTTGTTAGTAGTGTAAGTCTCAGTAATGTAAGTAAGCATCATATTGTAAGTATCGCATTGTAAGTAGTGTAAGTATTGTATTATAAGCATTGTATTGTAAGTAGTGTAGGTATAATTTTGTAAGTAGTGCAAGTATTAGTATTGTAAGTAGTGTAAGTATTAGTATTGTAAGTAGTGTTTTTTTGTGTTGCAATTTAAAAAAAAAAAAAACTTCTTTCTAAAAAAAAAGCGACCACCCCCCCCAAAAGCCACACAAAGTGGCAAATGGAATGCAAGGTGAAAAGCACAAATGACATAATCTCGTACCCAGATCCCACTCTGTCTGACTCTGAAAAGTGAGATCTGGTAAAGTTCAAAATAACGCCTATTTTATATGGATACTACTTAAAATATCGTCTTATTCTAATGTGTGCTGTGATTGGCTCTCGCTACTGAAACATTTTCGCATATTCGTGGGAACACTAGAAATTTTTCGTAGCCTGTTGGAAGAACAACTAAACAGTGTCAACAGTCCCTTTTCTTTAAAACAATCTCCCGCAAAGCTTCCTTTTGTGGCTTTTATAACAAAGTTTTCCAAACCTCTGTCTTGAAGAATTCTGAGAATAACTCCATCGAATTCCAGGAATTCATCCATGTTTATTCGATCACAACAGACCGAAGGACAACTAAGAACAACGGGAAGGCCCGTATATCGGGCCTTGAAATCGAACTTTACCAGATCTCCCTTTCGCATGGCAGAGGGTGATCTGGGTACGAGATTACAATTGACATTGACTGGGAGGCCGTGTATAAAGCTCCAGCACTGTGCAGCTTCTGTAATAATGATGAAGAAACTATAATTCATTTATATTGGGACTGCACGTTTGTTTGAAATTATCGTAGTGACCTAACAGAGCTCTTGAAGTACTATAAAATCTTATCGGCAACAAACGCTTTTGACATGCCAACCTTGTTGGGCTTACAAACTGATAACCACCAGGTGTTATTGATGTACTGTTTATTATTAGCTAGATATCATATATACAGATCTTGTTTGAGGCAATACTCCATCTTTACGTATCTATTTGAAAAAACTTAAAGATAATTATGTTATATATAGAACAGCAAATTGCCTTTCAACACTCTGCAAATACTAGTTTCCACCAGAAGTGGCGTCCTCTTGAGTCCCTGTTGTCCATTTAGATTAGTTAGCTTTTTATAAATAAACATTTTTAGAATTAAATTTAAAGAAACTTTTTCCTGTTTGCCCCTGTGTAAACTTTCCACTAAGTGACCTTGTTAATGGTACCACTAATTAGTACACAACTTATATTTAGGTATTAACCTACTATGTATATGGCTACTTAATAATAATTAATTAACTAATTTGTAATTTAACTCAATATTTACTTTAAATAAGCACCTTTATATTGTTATATGTTGTAATAAGTACAATAATTATTGTTTTCTTGTAATTAAGTTAATATTATTTAAATAAAATTAACTTACACTATTGTTTGGGCTTGCTCTGTTTGCTGGAAAAGTGTTAGACAGATATTAAACAAGCTTTCTTTTGGATAAATTTTGGCTATGTGGATGGCCACATAGCCGCTTTAATTGCCTGATTTCAAACCGAGAGGGCCTGGGCACAATCCGGACACGCGAGAATCAAAATAGCGGCTCTCTAAGGTCTGTTTTCTCGTTCTTGCTCATTTCTTGACAAATTGGAAAGAACTACAAGTAAAAAGACGGCAAATAAAGAAAGCCTGCCCTCAATTTTCCTCGAGGGAATTAAAACTAAGAGAAAGTCGTCCTTGCAATTCAAGTCACGGCTAGCAGTACGGGACATTCCACCATCACAAAATGGATCGCAGACTCAAGTCAGTACCCAAAGGTAATTAAATATATATTAAACATGCTGCTATAAATAAGCTTATTAAACAAACAAGACAAATTATTGTTTGTTTAAATTTTGATGTTTTATTAGAAGCGAGGATTTCCTGTCTCAAATAAATTGTTTCTATTTTAGACCGGTAATTTGCAAACTGTGAATTAATCAAGTTTATTCTATGACTAACTGTTCAATGTGTGTTTTGCTGTTGTTTTAGGACACTCGTGCTATGATCACAAAATATCAAGCACTCAAACGCCAAGGTAGCTTGGGCCAGTACCGGGAAAGCTCTTCGTATGTTTAACAGCAGAAAAGTAAAAACTGTTAAAGTCTTCAAAGAAGGAAAATATACTTTTGTAAAAGCACACATATTTTTACACCAACAAAAGAGTTTAAAAGAGTTTTACACCAACAACCAACAATGGAATAACAAGACCTGCAGTTGTTCTTTTCCGGAATGGTACCCCAATCAAGGGCCACTGTCAATGTTCAGTGGGGCTCTCTGGGTTATGCTGTCATGTCATTTGCCTGCTGATTTTTTTTGGAAAATTACACCAGCCGTGGAGTTCAATTTATTGCTCTAACTTGCACTCAGAAAATTCAGAAGTGGCACAGAAAGGTGTAACAAAGCAAACTGAGCTATGTCATGTACCTGTCTCATTTCTGCAATGTGCGGTCATCCAGAAAGACACAGGACAGTTCACGCACAAAAAGAAAGGTGAATGTTTCAAATGGTCAAGTCTTGACAGATGAATTGGTGGAAAAAAGTGATTGGTCGAAACGTGATGTCAATGGAATGGTATCTAGAATCAGAAATGGGATTAAAGAAACTGGAGTTAATGTTGAGAGCCATATCTATGACCAGCTAAAGAAATATGATGTGAAATCTGGCCTTTTTCAGCAGCTGCATTATAATTATAATTATAATTACAGATTAAAACAAGCCCTTCAAGATCACAACTATGCAAAGGATTGCTGGTATGATGAGCAAGTTCTGAAACCAAGATTTTCAGTACATAATAGTGATGTTTGGCATGCCCCATTGCTCCCAGACAACAACATTACTGAAGATCCAATCACTGAAGATCACCAGCTTGTCACAGGAATGCTAGCCCCAGCTGAGGATCAGCATGTATCCAGTGCCCCTGTGACACAGAATCAGACAATGTACGAACATGAAACAGTAAATGTGCATGTTAAGCAATTAGAAGGTATTATTGAGGCTGCTAAGGGTAATCTGGTTAGCGAGGGGGGCAAAATTGCAAAGGATAAAGGTACCACGAAGGGAAACCAGTTTGAACTGTCCATATCAGTTCCCCCATGAAAGAGGTAAACCCATTTGGCTTTAATTATCATGATATCAAACAAAATACCCAAGTCTGGTTTGACGTTCGTACCGGAAAAGTAACCTGCAGTGTAATAGGTAATCTGATTGGGCTTGCAGGGGATAAAGAGCATTTGCATTACTTGACATGTATCAAAAACAAAATTGACCCCAATAAGTTAAAGCCAAAGAAATTTGCTAGTTTTGCTAGAGGCCAGCAGTTTGAGAGTGAAGCTATCAAAGCTTTTGTCAGTACAACAAAACTCCCAGTGACTGCCTGTGGTTTTTTCACCCACCCAAATGACAATAAATATGGAGGAAGCCAGATGGTGTTGGACCTGGGTTTTATTAGAGGTCAAAACAAGGATTGCAGGAAGTGACGGGCCACTCATGGCTGTAACAGCTACCCATCTTCTTCAGACAAATTATCAGATGGCAATAACTGGAGCAACTATTGTTTTTTTGCAATCCTATCATCCTGAAACGAAGACCTTTAAGATGAAATCCATTAGAAAATCGAGTAATATTTCTGGCCAGTGGACAAAAATCTTGTACTATGACGCCGTAAGCTTTCACGCTTAAACTAGACATTCATGAGCCATACCTTAACGGTATTCACCAAATAATATAACTCCACAATCTTAAATTACTTTCCGCCTTGAGTTTCCTGAGTCATGAGAGGTGGCAGCCATGTTTAACAAAACATGGCTGCCACCTCTCATGACTCAACCCATTCACGGGAGGAAACTCAAGGCGGAAAGCAATTTAAGGATTGTGGAGTTATATTATTTGGTGAATACCGTTAAGGTATGGCTCATGAATGTCTAGTTTAAGCGTGAAAGCTTATGGTGTCGTAGTACAGGATTTTTGTCCACTGGCCAGAAATATTACTCGATTTTCTAATGGATTTCGTCTTAATACATTTTTAATACAGAAAAATAATTTGCTTCTCACTGTTACAAAGACCATCATTGAACATATGATCACTGAAAGCAGTATCACTGAATGGCCTCACGAAGAGAACAAACTCCTTAAAAAGTTAGGTGAACTGAATTTTTCAAAGCATGAAGCCATTGAGATCATGGGTGAGAGAAGAAGCCAAAAAGTAATGAAAATCAATATCAATTCTACAGATCACTGATTCAATAATCTCAATTTTGTCTCCAAAACAGTTCATAATTCTCAGGCACTGCATAAGCAGTCTGGTAGAGGTTACTACATTAATTTGCAGTGTTACAACACTTGTTAAAATTTGCCAGTATTAAAGTAATGGAATATTAAATAAATGCAAATGTTGGTTTTTCATCTCTGGCTGTTCTTGATAGCATGTCTTGTAACAGTTGTCTGTTAGCAGGGTACCAAGATGTACATGTATTCAGTTATGTTAACTGGGCATCACTGTCCTTGTGTTTCCTTGGGACCAACAGGTTTCTTGGTCAAGTTAACAATGTGTGCCAGTGCAATCCAACAAATTCCAAGTAGGTCAACTCTTCCTGAGGGCCAGCATTTGTTCAAGATTGACCAGTCGCGAATTCTGCCAATTGCATTTTCATTGTAAATGCGAAGCGTAGCAATATCAAAATTGAGACTTATGTCATTTTCATCATACTGAGAGTTGAATTTCATTGGTGGCCTGTTGTGATTTACTCCCTTTTCATGACACAAATCACTTATTGCAAAGCCCTTATCAGTCAAAACTACCTTCCTTTAGGGCAGTATTCTATTACGTCAATTTGTTCAGTGAGTTGTTCATCTGAGATTGATCCTGGAAAAGCATCAGAACACTTGCATAGACACCATGAGGGAAAATCCACACAGATACTTTGCCAGTTGTATGATTTTTGTAATGGCTGAAGGTGACATTATTCAGTTCAAAATTCTCAGATTGAGCAATCCAGGTCTCTGTGTTGTCCCCAAGAATTCCACAGTCAGCATATCCTGCATCAACAAACACTTTTGGGAGAAAAGCTTCAATAAATCCAGGCAATGGCTTCAGATTAACTTCATCAAGAACACAGCGAAGGAAAACCATCCATGCTACAAACACTCTTGAAATAGTAGAGGAACTTCCACCTACTAACTTAGCCATAATGACTAGATCCACTGCATGTCTTGCTACAGTAAGTGTAACAAGGAGTTCTGTTCTGTCGTCAAGGAGCTTATTATGTGAATCCAATTTTTCCAAGCTTTGAACACAATCAGGATACACAATCAGATGTAAAAAAGGAATCAGACATGCAAAGAGACAATTAAATTAATTCACAGTCAGTCCACACATGTCAAAGAATTCCTTTTCCTATTCTTTAAGCAGTCATAGGTGAAACTTCTCTTATTAAGTTCAAATTTTATTTCTTTTAGTTTCTGTTTGAAATAATCTTTCTCAGACTTCATTTTCTCTTGTAAGGCCTTCATTTCTTGTAGGAGCTGTTCCCATTTCTAAAACCTTCTCAAATAAACTTTATTTTCGGAAATCAATGTTTTATTTTTGGTATTGGAATTGAAAGGTTTTTCCTTTTCCAGTGCGCTTTTGTTTCTTTTCTTTTTTTAAACGGGCTGCTCAGTGTCTCAAGTCCAACAGCCTTTCCCTGGAGCTTTCCTTTTCCCTGTTGATTTCAGCTCACCTACATGTATAGCCTCGTGATTTGCTTGTACAAGAACTCTGTGGACACAATCAACCTTTTTCTTTAGACTCTTGCTTGGAGTTAACTTCAGCATCGATTCCATTTCTTTGGCTGTTCTTCGGAGCAAATAACATCAGGAATGTCATCAACGGAGAGCCTCTCGCCTCTACTCCAATGGGGCCGAGCAGATAACTTGCTTTGTCCACTTGATATTTTCATTCTTCAATACAGCTTGGTATTTTCTCCTGAGATCGGGATTCACCGGCAAATTGTAATATCTAACACCCTTGGTCTGCCACTGTTTTGGCACAAAGCACTGGCGCAATTCCAGTGCCAAACCATGCTATATACAGACATAAATTGAAAGACACAGACCTTAGAGAACTGCCATTTTGATTCTTGCACGTCCGGATAAATACATATTTGTGCCCAGGCCCTCTCGGTTTGAAATCTGGCAATAACCATTCAAATTCAATTTCAATTACACATAGATGAAAGAAAGACCCTACCCAGGCAAAGGTGAGGGCAAAAATCCGCCAAAGCTCACTTGGGTAAAGTGAAGCAGCCCTCACCCAGGCCTAACAATAGTGGACTAACAACAAATAAGACCGCTAGCCGTAACAATAATGAACTGTTGCCCTGCAAAACAATTCACGGTGATAGAAAGGAAATTACAAGAGCGCAATGGACAATCTCCTGACATTATTTCAATAGTGGCCCTTGCACACTATGGAAATGTAAGAAGTGGCATGTAAAAATATATGAACGATTGTAAGCTATTATGGCAATAGTAGCCCATGAACACTATTGGTAGTGAAAACAAAAATGTGACTTAACATGTCAATATTGACCCCTGTACACTATTGAAATGTACACTAGAAGTGGCATGTAAAATAGACATTGTGTGGTTCCAGAAAATATCCATACCCACCCCAAGGAAGGTCATTGAAATTCCGAGGGGGAGGGGGGTCTCAAAAGCCAAACTTTTTAAAGGAAAGTATGAAGCTAAACTGGAAATTCCTGGGGGGAGGGGGTAAATAAATAAATAAATATCGATTGATTATCGATTAGTTTACACCATAGATACCATAGACATATTGCCATATTTGCCATATTGCCATAGTGAATGTAATGTGTGGTTCCAGAAAATATCCATACCCCCCACGGAAGACATTTTGGTTTTCACCCCCCCCACCCCTCAGGAATTTTCCGTTCCAAGGGGGTCTTTGATGACCCCCCTCCCCCCAGGAATTTCCAGTATTTTTAAACATGGATCCCTCCCCCCTCGGAATTCCAAAGGTTTTGTACCTAAAAAAATGAAGACTCAGTTCCCAAAATATAAGCTTACGTTACAATCCGATCGCTTTCATCCAACACGCACACGGCTAACAGAGTTTACAGAAAGAACAAAAAATGAACGCGAATCACAAATTTAATCCAAAAAAGAAAGAATATCTTTCTTTCCAATCAAAAATTTAACTTACTTGTCTTGAAGTCTGATTATGTTTTTTATTTTCAAGACACTTTGGCTTTTGCCATTGCTTAGACGCTTACACGACGAAGGAAAATTCGAAAATCGTTCGTGTTCGTAACAAAGCTGAGCAACTGGCTTTTTCCCAAGTAACAATGGCCAGGGGACTGGGAAGGAGTTTTGGTCAGCCATTTTGATCCCGTTCAGTTCAGTTCGTGCTTGCAACTTCAAGAGACATTTTTTTCTCATTTAGAGAGGCGGTAAACTCAGAAATAAAAAGATACATGAAAGAACAAGATGTTTGGGTTTATTTCAAATGACCAGAATGTTTGATTTGGCTTGGTTTCATTCCTGCAAAATAGAGACAAAGTACGTAAGTATTTCTTAACGAATTGGTTGTGTTTGTTCAGAAGGGAACTCCTCTGGAAAACAAGCTCTGCGTGAACCCCTCCCTCTCCTTCGGAAATTCCTGGCCCTTTAACCCCCACCCCCTCGGAATTTCCAGTTGTCTTCCGTGGGGGGGTATGGATATTTTCTGGAACCACAACATTCTTCGTAATATTTTTCTGAAGAACTGAGAGTGAGCTGAAGCTGAAGTCTGGTGGTATAAATGACTGTTTCCCGACGTGAAAATTATTACTTCACACAGTTCTGTACCTTTGTTGACAAGTGGTAAACAAATAATTTTCTGAATCGAGCCGTGAACATTCAGAACCGAGTGTTTTGATAATAAATCATGAAACAGAACTGATAAAAAAAACCATTATTGAATCAGATAAAAACCATTTCGAACTGAAGCGACATCAAAACAATAATAAGCGTGCGTGACCGGCGCTTGCGTTTTCTTTTATTGTGTGTTCCAGAAAATATCCATACCCGCCACGGAAGACAACTGGAAATTCCGGAGGGGTGGGGGGGTTAAAGGCCCAGGAATTCCGAAGGAGAGGGGGGGTTCACGGAGAGCTGTTTTTCCAGAGGGTTCCCTTCTGAACAAACACAACAAATTCGTAAGAAATACTTACGTACTTTGTCTCTATTTTCGAGGAATGAAACCAAGCCAAATCAAACATTCTGGCCATTGAAATAAACCAAAACATCTTGTTCTTTTCATGTATCTTTTTTTCTGAGTTTACTGCCTCTCTAAATGAGAAAAAAATGTCTCTTGAAGTTGCAAGCACGAACTGAACCGAACGGATCAAAATGGCCAACCAAAACTCCTTCCCAGTCCCCTGGACATTGTTTTCTTGGAAAAGCCAGGTTGCTCAGCTTTGTTACGAACACGAACGATTTTCGAATATTTTCCTTCGTCGTGCAAGCGGCTAAGCAATGGCAAAGTGTCCTTGAAAACAAAAACATAATCAGACTTCAAGACATAGTAAGTTAAATTTTTGATTGGAAAGAAAGATATTCTTTCTTTCTTTGGATTAAATTTGTGATTCACGTTCATTGTTTGTTTCTTTCTGTAAACTCTGTTAGCCGTGTGCGTGTTGATGAAAGCGATCGGATTGTAACGTATATTTTGCGTAACTGAGTCTTCATTTTTTTAGGTACAAACCTTTTTGGAATTTCCGAGGGGGGGAGGGGGTCCATGTTTAAAAATACTGGAAATTCCTGGAGGGAGGGTCATCAAAGACCCCCTTGGAACGGAAATTCCTGAGGGGTGGGGGGGGGGTGAAACCAAAATGTCTTCCCGTGGGGGGGGGGTATTGGATATTTTCTGGAACCACACATTGCATCACACGTTATGGTACGCTAACTTTACTTTTGGGGAAAAGAGAAGGCGTAGAACACACAGTTGTTGAAAATATTTCTATGTAATAAGTATTTGTTTGCAGTGTAGTTTTTAAAGATCGGTCTTAACGTTCCACAAATAACTCAACTCTAGTTGAAATCCTCGGTGTCTTTCAAGCTGAAGGAACACCGGAAATAGATAAGACCAAGAGATAAGAACTTGTCATTTCTGGTTTTAATATTTTGAGCAAATTTCAGCTAGTTTTTGAAGTGTTAGGAATCCTAACCTCATCGGTAATCTTGCATAAATAAAATCATATATTCCGTGAAGACAACACAACTTGCCCAGCTATATATATACAGTCAAACCTCTCCTTACGGACATCTCTCTAATACGGATACCTCTCTTGACCTCTCTATACAGACAGTTCCTTTGGTCCTCCGGCAAAATGCCCATATATTCTCTATAAAGAAAACCTCTATAATACGGATCCTCTCTAATATATACGGACAACGGAAACTAAATATCGGGCTCCAGAGAGCAAATTCATACAAATTTACCTCCTTATTACGGACACTCCAGTGATAACAGTTCCTATTCAATACAATTTCCTGTTTGAGGTTACAGATCAAAGTTAATCAAGTGTCCCATTGCCCATACAATAAAAGTAGCATTTGTTTTCAATCAGTTTATCGACATGCTATAATTTGCCATTTGGTTCCCATTTAATCATCGAGATTTCTTATCGTCAGTGGAGCATTTCAAGTGACGTCATATTCATGACCTCTATAATACGGACCACCGCTCTAATACGGACACTTTGGCTCCGTCCCTTTGGTGTCCGTATTAGAGAGGTTCAACTGTATTGTTCATGTTAGGCACCAAATTTATAATCTCAAATGAACTAGATTACGAAAAAAGTCGATTTCTGAGTGGCTGCTAAAAGCGTGAACGGACACTGAACTATAAGCTTTAGCCCAAAAATGTATTTTTAATGTTCGTTTTTCCTTGTTGCGACATTCAAACGTCTTATAAATGATACATTTACACACTGATTACAATCTTGTGGAAATAAAAAAAACAGGCAGGCGAAACCTTTCATGCGTGTGTTCGCTGACGTTTTTGCTAGGTGTGTGTTTTAAATTGCTTTTCGTGAAAGAATAAAGTATTATTTTCTTTAAATATTTCGGGTTTCCTGGGCCTTTAAACCCCCCACCTCTCTGGAAACAATTCCCTCTGTGATGGGGGTATGATTATTTGCTGGAACATTCACACACATTCAGGGTTTGTACTCTCACCAACCCACTTTAGGTTGGGATGGAATGTTAAGCCCGGGTCGAAAACGGCGCATGAAAGTCGATGACAGTTTAACATCAACTATAAACTATAATCAACTATCATCAACTGTCATGCGCCGCGTGGGTCAAATGGGAAAAACTATCATCGACTATCATGGAGAATTTGAAACATGTTCAAAGTGAATGATAGTCGATGCTAGTGCATGATAGTTGGTGGTCAAAGCAAGAGCGCTGAGCTTCACTATCGGCAGGGCTAAAAATTAACGGTCCGCCAGTGGCGATTTAAAACTGACCAGGGCAACTAAAAGTTGAGGTTTTGATCGCCCGAAGGGCGACTACGATATAAGCTTAGAAAAGTTGCAAAGTACGAAGTTAAAATAAAAATAAAATTAATGTACCGGTAGTTAAATTGGACTACCTTTCTTTCTTTTCCCTCAAACTCTAAGTTCATTGACTTTTAGTGGATTTTTAGTTCTTATTTAAACGAGCCGATTTAAACGGGTTTCACGAGTATTTAGATCGATCCGCAAATATATCTGGATGCCATTTTGATTTGTTATTGCCACATGGACTCCAGTCTTACCCAGAGTTCTATGCGGGCACGTTTTCGAGTCTTGCATGTTTATCGTCAACATACTTCTCGCCAGGTTTTTGGCATAAAAAATTCTGATGAAAAACCCACAGAATGTGGAGATTTCTCCAAGGATGGTGAGCCGCTGCCGTCCAAAAAAACCTAAAACCAAGGAAGATGCCCGTAGAAAGTAGCAAAAACTACGAAAAGACAAAAAGGAAACAGGAATTTCAGAAAAGCTGGATTCAGGGGGAGGCCCGTGGTTTGTTGTCCAAGATAAACGCGTTTTGTTTCCCTTTGTAAAGAGGCGGCAGTAATTACACCGTTTATTCAAGTAAATATGGTTTTTTTTAAATCAACTTGAGGAAAATAAGGGCCACTTTATTTTGGCCTGGGCCACTAAGAATTCAAGGAAACTGGGCCTGACTGGCCACCAAGCACTGGAGTTAATTTTTAGGCCCTGCTATCGTGGACATCGACTATCATGTGCCGTTTGACCAGGCTTTCCGGGGGGCTGACGTCACTCTGTTGCTTGGCCCCTTTGGGACTCTGATTTTATTCTTTACCAGAAAATCCCAATATATATTTTCTATTAGTAGAAGATTCATTCAATCATGGCGAATGCATGAACTTTTCTCCGCTTCTAAAGAGAAACGGTCATTTGAAAAAACCGAATCTCAGAGAAAACGATCAAGAAACCATAGTTGGACCAGTAAGCTATACCATCCTATCCCCCTCCCCCGTACCACTATCAATTTAAAAATTCCAGATATTACAGCCATGTTACTATTCTAAAAAAAAATCAAACTGATTTTTCAAGTTAATATCCCAAATTTATTTTCCGAAAAACTAAATTGGAACGGCTTTAATATGATCAAACAACAATGAGGTTACAGAGATATTTCATTTGAAAACAGAATCTCATAATCTTCCACCCTTTCGTGTAAAAGATATTATGCTGTCTTGTAATCTCCCATCATGGGAAACATTATGCCGGAAAATGTTATATATTGAAACAACACTACATGTGTTTTTAATATAAAACCCAACACACAATAAACTACTGGTATTAAAACAAAGCAGGGGGAATTTAATTTCCTTATTGTTTTAATATAAAAGACTGCAATTACAGGTGTGTAAAAGGCTTAAAGTGCTACTACGAAGATCAAAAATTAAGTATTTTGTTTCGCGTTTGTTTTTTTAGACAATTTCATTATTTAGGGTGAATGATAAAAATACAACACGCTAGAAATCTGCCGACCAGAAAGTACAAACACGGCAGAAGAACACCAGCCCGCCAAAAAACTCGTAAAAAATGTCGTAAAATCCATTCCGCACAGTGATCAGTTCGCAAAAACATCGAGGCCCGCGATTTTTTGCCATTAGCAGTTCTGTTCATGGACGGTCATTCCAATCAAAGTTCCTCCAAGCGAAGTGTTGCAGTCGTATGGAAAAAACACAACAGCGCTGAATGTTGCGTGGAACGTAATTCCCGTTGTCTTTCGCCGTAAAATTGGACCCAGATTTTTAATTGAAATAAGAAGTATGTCGGCCCTTTTTCTGAGCTTTGCTATGCACTAAAAAAAAAGCAAAGAGCAGCGCGCTAGTGGAAACCACGGAGAGAAGCGAACCAAAGGCAAAGATTCAAAGATACGAATCTTCGCGTCTATTTTCAGATGAAGATTGACGGAAAACAGGAATTTTTAGAAAACTTGGGAACTCCAGGCATGTCCAGGGGTATGGTAGAAGTACGTGTAATGTAGGTTTTGCTAAAATTCCTCGCTAAATTAGTTGACTGTTGGTTTTTTGGCTAGGAGCAACTTTTCATTACGTGATCGATCAAATCAACCAGTCAGTGGCATCCATATGGCTGTCATGGTCAACAGCTGAATGTCATGTACCTTCTAAAACCCCTCCCCTTTCTTGACCCTTGTGTGTACAGTTCACAAGAAAATACATTATACTGATCAGCCAAATCATATGACTTTGACCAGTACATTAGAAATTCAGACAAAAACAACAATATTGTGTTTCAAAAGCACAATATTTTTCCAGCTCCATAAAGGGAAATTAAAATAATAGTATTGCAACCAAGTAACTTATGACTGTGCAGTAACTTGTAATGAGCACTGGGAAAACTGTAGAAAATTATTTACCATGCAGTTTTAAATTTTGACATAATTTCATGTAAATCATTCTTGCCCAATGATTGTTTTATGACTTTGTGTTGGACTTGCAGTACCCTTGCTCCCTCTAGCTGCTCCAGGAGTAGGTGAATTGTTGGGTGCAACCTGATAAAAAATTATTTCATAGAATAATAAGCCAGGGGTGATTATTATTGTTTTTTTCTCCAAAAGGGGGCGATTATTTGAGGGAGGGCGATTAATCGAGGGGGGTGATCACTTCCAAATATTGCTCACACTGGAAGTGCTAATAAGAGAGCTCCAAGAAATAAAAGGGAACGAGTCAAATACATGGGAACATTACTAGAGTAAAAAGTCTAAACTGTAATGAAAACCTGTGCTTTTGTAACTTTTCTGTTGTAATGATAAATTCACAAAACAATAAATTTATGACAAGCTTCATTAAAATCCCATTTTTTATCACTACCTCTATTGTTATATTTTGTTGAAAGAGCATAACAATAATTATTATTATTTAAATCAGTTGTTCTTATCAACAGTGGTAATCATGTCAAGTTGAAAGACATACATACATACTTTATTTGATAAGTAGGTTGGGTAAAAGGCCAGCCAAAAAGGGCTGATGTGGACCTTTTACTATACTAAAAATTACAGAATTCTGAAGATATCCTATGCCCAAATTCACATATTGTGCATATTCCAACCTGAATCTTACAAAAGTGAAAATAAATATTGTTTTACGCTTGCAAATTGAGTGTTAGTCATCACTACTTTCATAACAATGTGTCATAAATGTTATTTTTAGCAACTAAAAATTACCTGATGTTTATTATCAGGTTAACACTGTTTTTGTGAATATCCAAATGTTCTTGTTAAGTGACCCCTATGATTGTGAAGGTAGTGTCCTCAGAAACCCTTAAGGCTCAATCAGTTCTTCGCTAACCGAAGTGCTTGGGGCCCTAAGGTACCCTAGAATATATACCAGTTTTTCTCCATATCAAATGTACAAGAACCTAATTTCAGACTTCTCGATAGCTCTTGCTGCTGATTAAGCATTGGTTCCCATGTTTTTAGGCTCCACTACCTGGGAAAATGAATCCCCTTCCCCCTCCCCCCACCAAATAATGCATGCTCTTGAAGACAGGAGAATTGAGAGAAAGGGTGCAAATTGAGCCTGTGTCCTAATGATGCTGAGTAAATTAGAATGACTATATAATTGGAGGGGGAAACAACTACCTGTATTATAAGCCTTGTTTTAATAAAGGGCATATTTTTGTAAACAATATATAACTTTTTTCCAAACCATGTTTTCATTTTTACACAGACTCGGCAGATTAAGGCCCAGATCAGACGCCGTACTTCACATGAGCCATATCGAATTCGAATTTAGGGCCGACCCAAATTAATTTAGACCGATTTAATTGATTCAGACGCCGAGCTAATTCAGCTGAACTTAATTTTTAGGGGGAAATTGCTGTTATATTGAAAATACATAATTCATGCATTTGTTTCGGCTCATGTGAAGTTCGGCGTCTGAATCAAAGTCAGTCCACAGCCGTAATTCCTGGTTGTGCCAGGCGGGAAGAATGGCTGAGCCGATCCGAATTCAATCAGCCGTTCCGAATTGATACAGACACCGTACTTCACATGAACTTAATTCATCGAATTTGATTCGGCCTCATGTGAAGTACGGCGTCTGAACTGGGCCTAAACACATGCAATCAAACTCCGAGAACAGGAATTCCAAGCTACCTGACAAAGATTTCATTGAATAACAGAACTTGTTATACACAATGTAGCTTTCGACAAATTTCCAGACATAAACTTCATTTTCCAAACTTTTTCCAGGTCTGTAAAGGTAGTCAGGAAATCCCATACTTTTCTACATTTCTAGACTGTATGAACCCTGTTAATTTACAGTACAATAAAGTTTACAATAACATAGCATCAAAGATACAAATTCAATTTCAAAAAGGGATGATATCAAAACCAAGGAAATATGCACCTTGAGCTTTGACATGAAGACACAACTAGCTTTAGGCTTATTATTTTATTTTTATTTAAATATAGGAAACAAATTGTTTATAAATTTTGTTTGATCTCCCAGTATTACCTTGCACTAGTTGGTTGGAAGTAACTAAATCCAAGTATCCAAACAAGCAGCACATGACAACACTTTATACCATGTGTATAATTACAGTTCAGACAAAGTAAGCTTAAACAAGCGAAGCTTTGAAATATTAGTCCATTCTGAGGAGTTTCATTCAGCTGACAAAAACAACCTCCCGTAGTCCCGTGAGCACATACCCAACAGCCCGGCCCGTAGTTAAACTGCTGATCAATAAGTCCTCAGACGATATCATCCGTAATAAGCTTAAGCTTATCTTCGTCTTCGATTTGAGTAGCGTGATGAGGCTCTTTAAACCAGCACTGAGTAGGCGAGTTTGTGCGAAGAAATTCTGGCTTTTGAGACTCCTGCTGCTAGCATAGTCGACACAATACGTTGGATGTATATTCTTGTGTGAAGAAAAAGCGTTCTACGTTGATAGAAAGCTCTAGAACCTCGTCGATATACAATACAACATGAAATCAGCCTTCGTGTACACAGAAGAAGCCATATTGGTTGATTGGATGACGTCATTGTCCTCTCGTCTCAATCCTTATTTACGCGCTCGGACATTTTTTAATCCAGCAATGGCGGCAAGTCGAAGTTGGAAAGCTTAGTTAAAATAATCGGACTTCCCGTGAGAATTTTGACTTGATATTTGGCACATTTACTATTTGGTGGTTAAAGTTTCGAAATCCGAAGAGAACAGGAGAAGTGTATTTTTGATCGTAGTAGCACTTTAACCTTGGCGAGGAAATCTGCGAAACAAAGACGTTCCAGGAAATGGAGGAGGACTTTTGTATTTTTAACATGGTACTGTATGACCCTCTGCGGGTATCACTAAATAGAGTATTTTTCTAATATGCATTGAATATCAGCATAATTCACTGACCGACTATAATCAGGTAAAGGCACAATCCGATTGGCTACTCATTGGCCGTCTAGCTTCGCCAACTTTACTATTGCACAAACGTATATCATTCAATGGACACAGCGGCAAAATGAGTTAATTTTCATAGAAACATCAGAAACATCTCGGCGTCAAATGGGGACAATTTAAAATTCCGTTACAGTAGAAACCCGCTAACTCGAATTCCCAAGGGAAACAAAACCTAGGCCGTCAGATTTTTTTACAATTGCAAAAAGACTCTCTTTCGCATATCTTTTGTAGCAAAGTAATTCTCTTTGATTATAATTATCTTAGAGATAATTTTTCTCTCTAATTCGAGAACTCGTAATTGAAAACCTGAACCATAGCGCCCAAACAGTCGCGCATGTACACTCATTTTGCCGCTGTGTCCGTGGTCGTGTCAATGGATTATGCAGAAAGCTTGCCTTCTAATTGTTAAATAACCTCCAAAATATGTATGAGCCAATGTACATTATAGTATACTTTAAATCATTTCACACAAACTACTCTCTGATTAGCACCTCGTTCAAGCTGTTACATTGTAAACTTATAAAAGTTTTATTAGTCTGCTTCAAGTACTCAATTCATTTTACTCAATTTCACCCTATGAAAATGAAAAGATCAATTAAATTTTTTTTGCTTGGGTGCATTTCCTAAGTCAAAGCAGTCAGAACGATCCGTCCGCTAGAGTGGATAGTAGTTGCGAAGAATTACAATACAATTGTTTGAATACATTATCCAAGCCTCTCCAGTCCCTCCACATTTGTTCTTTAAGGAAATCTTCAACGTCCCCTCTTCTGATCCCTTTCTCTCTTTTGAGTAAAAGAGAGAAAGGGATCAGAATCACCCTCAGGGATCACCCTTTCGGTAAGATATTATGCTGTCTTGTATCTCCCATCATGGGAAACATATGCCGGAAAATTTATATATTGAAACACACATGTGTTTTAATATAAACACACAATAAAGACTGGTATTAAAACAAAGCAGGGAAATTTAATTTCCTTATTGTTTTAATATAAAAGGCTGCAATACAGGTGTAAAGGCTTAACCTTTGCGAGGAAATCTGCGAAACAAAGATTATGAGATTCTGTTTCAAGTGAAATATCTTGTACCTCATTGTTGTTGATCATATAAGCCGTTCCAATTTAGTTTTTCGGAAAATAAATTGATATTAACTTTCTCTCTCTTTTCAGTAAAACTAGTTATATGCGAATGTTTATCTTAGTATTAGCTTGCATGGATCAGCATTATATGAAATTATTTGATTAGCGTGATAATTTAATTGATTAGCATTTCTCAGACACTGAAAATAATAAAATGATAATATTTCATGAGATAATAATAAGTCTAAGAAGCTGAAAATATGCTTGTTCAATTTTAGGTTATTTATATATTTTTTTAGATAATAAATAACTACAACCTCGGACAATACTAGTTGAGACAAATTTAAATGATGCCTATATTTTCCTGTTGTCCTGAACAAAACGACAAGAGTGAGGAAACAAATGACAGTTCTCCCCCCTCCCCTCTACCAATGTTGTTTTGGGTAACACAGAATTTGTATGAATTAGTTTTCAGGACAAAACAACATTGAACGGGGGTGGGGAGGGGGGCGAATTTGTTCCATCTCACGACGTTGAAGGCGCGCGCGAAATACAACAAAAAGATGAAACTGTCTCAACAGTTGTTTGACTCCGCTGTAACTTCGGAATGAAACATCGGAATGAGTTCATTTTTGGCACAGACGTAGTACGTGTTTAATACTTTGTGCAAAAGGGTAAAAGCTGTAATTTAAATCAATTAGAAGTAATGAAATATGACGTCACAAAGACTGCCATTAATTGAAAAATAATTATTTCCATTGTAAAAAATCATGGTGTTTATAAAAGGCGAGATTAACCCTTCTAAATGGGCTTATATATTATATTTAGCCCGTGATAAGAAATTATCGGTTCAAGAAATAGTGCAACAATGTAATGTGTCAAGGGCAACGGCACATACAGGATCATGAAGACGAAACTTGAACTTGATGGAAGATAAAAGAGATGATAAGAAACATGCTGGAGGACGACCCAAAAAGTTGAGCGCGCGAGAAAAGGAAAATCATAAGAACTTTGAAATGTTTGCGACACGAAGAAGGAAACTTCTCGTCTATCCGTTTGGATTTCAATTAAATTGATAAAATACCGGACAGGAACCTGCCCGAGATCCGAGAAAGTCTGCTTTCAGTGGTAAAGTCTGATATCCAAATTCGCGAAAATTTGTTCCCGCGAAACGCAGAAAGTCGGCAATCCGTGAAATTAAACTCCCGCGAAAATACTTCTCACAGCCGAAAACTCCCCTAACCAGCTAACTGGATGCTTTGATTTTTTTTTCTCCCAGGAAGCGCAACCTTAGTTGATTATCAACGTATAAAGTTTATTGGTAATCGGAGACTGATGCTTCACTTCAAAACAACACGTCCTCATGGTCTTCATCCACCATGAGTTCTTTACTTGTGTTCGATGTGGTTAAAATAGACGATAATTTTCCGAGGGAATATCTTTGCGACGTTTGGTAAGCCAAACACCAGTGTCACATTATTTTGCTTCTTTCTGGATGAGTAAATCAAGTTCATTGTGTGTTCTCTTTCAGTACCAATCCATTGACAAACGCACAAAGATGGCAACCCCATGTGGTCACACGTTTTGTGGCAATTGCGTCGCCAATTTTGATCTAAATGGGGTCAAGACATGCCAGATGTGCCGGGAGCCGGTGTTATCATACTGCCGAAACTTATTTGCTGACCAAATGATGGCAAATATGAAAGGGAAGTGTGACAGTTGTTCAACAATGATTGCCATCGAACTTGCTGAAGACCACGTGCACCAGTGCACAGACATTTTAGAAGAATGCCTGTACCAACAGAAAATAACACGCAAAGATCGATTAGCACACATGCAAGTTTGCCCTAAAGAAGAGGTCACACGTGCGAATGCGGTTTCAAAAACGAAAAAGAGAAGAGGAGACGGGCACAAAAAGAATGACTGCCGATTTGGCCAAGTGGATTGTCCTCTGATGTGTGAAGCGATGGTGACCAGGTATTTTACTTTATACCCGGTTTATAGCCCCAGGGGGTACTCTGGATTTTAAGTGACGGGGTGGAAGGATTTTGGGGGTTTGAAATTTACTATTTGGGGATTATTGGAGTAAGTAAAATTTTGGCAAGTATTTTTTGGGGTAGTTTGATTTTAGAAGGAGTTTAGGCTAAAGTTTTTGATTTTAAGCACAAAGTCGCGCTTGG
Source organism: Desmophyllum pertusum (assembly GCA_029204205.1). NCBI lineage: Eukaryota > Metazoa > Cnidaria > Anthozoa > Scleractinia > Caryophylliidae > Desmophyllum > Desmophyllum pertusum. Next base: position 142,824 of record MU826382.1, on the reverse strand, counting down.
TTAATAAGTTATATATGTATATTATGTACAGTGTCACCTCAACTTTTAGGACACCTATAAAAAAATGCTCATATAATCTTTGTATTTACCACCTGTATTAAATGGACACCTATATTAAGGGGACGGGACACATTTTGACCATCCCGAATCCTATTTCAAACCTCCATTAAGTGGACAACTAACCTGCTAACGAGTACTACTATTATTGGCCAATCTCAAGTGTTTTTCATCAGTCCGCTGTTTTCAAGAAAAGGTCACGATCTCTGATTGGGAGGAGGTTTCTTTGAGGGAAGTTTCAGAAATGTTTTTTTTTTTTACTGGAACTTTCGACTATCTTTTCTACGATTTGTATACTCGTCGGAACAATGTCGACCATTTTAAGAAAAGTTGATTTCGCTCGAAAAGCAAGTGCTGTGTGCGTGGCTTGCAGGCTGCTTGACGCTCGATTGACATCTTGCGTGGCCCGTACAACGGAAATTCCGTCATCTGGGAAAGTTTCAGATATAGAAGCGATACACTGCCGGCATGAAATATATATTTTTTAGACCGTAAGATAGAAAATAAATTGAATCTACAGACCCGGCGATCAAGTTGCCAAGGTTTATTGAAGTTTTTCAAAGGAAAATGAAAATATTTTCAATAAAATTTCAAATCCATACAAACTCTCAAAGTCAAATCCATAAAACTCTTATAGTACACTTTGGTAACCTGTGGTTGAACAAAAGGTAAAGCGATCAATGACGACGTAAAAAAACGTCGAGTAAGACGTCGATTGGGGCAGAAAAATCAGAGACCGTGTATGCAAATGTTTCTGGAAGTAGTCCGATAAGAGTCGATGCCCAGGGGCTATTTCATACCCTGGGTACCAGAGGTTAATTTCTCACGTCGCGTGGGGACGTTGACGCCCTGAGCGGCGTCATAATAGAGACTTGAAACCAGAACCGCGCAAGAAAAGCCTCTGGCACCCAGGATAGCTATTTCACAGCTACTTCGAACTTTCGCCGCCCCGACTTTTGCAGATTATGAACTTTTTTCGCGCCCGACAAACTGTCCCTGGGTCTCCGAGGATGAAAGTACCCTGTATTTCGACCGCCTCCTCTTGCGGGAGTAAGCGACAAAGGAGATGACTGAAAATTCAGTCTATCCTAAAGCCGCTTTCCCTGCCTTATCCATTACATTAATTTCAAAGGAGTTTATTACCAAATAAAAAAAACGAAATACATTCACAATGTTGATAATTTTTTTTTTATCCTTCAAGATATCTAGTGCCTTCTCACACTTTGGTTTGTACCAAAGTGGTGGCAGCAGTGTCCAATAGATGGACGCGGCAAGTATTTAAGAAAGGAGGATATCGGACGTCATTGTATAGATGAACAAGAACGACATCAACGCCTGCTCATCCGGGAAAGATCAAGGATCTTGTGGGGGGCAGAGAGGGTAAGTCAGACATACTAGTTTAAACTCTTTTAGGTGAGTGTCATTTAATACATGCACAGACAAATTTATTTACTCGTGGGATGATATGATTTGAATTTCGAGATACCATATTAATGAAACGTGCAACGAAAAAATCAACATGGAAAAAAATAACTACATTAAAGTCAAACCACATTTATTATGCAAAAATGTGCAAGCATAATGCCGGTAACTCGTCCATGACTCAGGTCACCTCCCAGGATCATGGCTGTACCTAGCAATTAATGTTATGTTATGTTGCAGTCTCAGTTACATGTCCAGCCAATTAGAAGCAGCCAAAAGTGCGTCTTCAAATGGAACCTACCACCCGACCTACAGGGAAAAGTGGTTTCCCCTGTTTTTGAAAAATTCGAAAGAAAATGGAGGCTCATGTATTGTGATGGCACGATCCAGCTGTATTACCAGCAAGGCTTGGAACAAATTGCTATAGTTGCTAGGCAAGTATCAGCATGTTATATTGTTTAAACTCGTAACACCAGGCGTACAGCAGTTTCCCTGGTAAGGGATCATCGAGGAAAAAAATGCAGATGGCATATAAAGAGGACAAGAACATGTTAATTAGATTGAGCTAATATACAGGGAATCTGAGGATATTTAAAAGAAAATCATCAACGTAATTCTGGCAGCTTTTCTCTTAATTAGGAGTTACATAATTGTCAAATATAAACTTATATATCATTTGCTTTTTTAAAAACAGCTTTATCGTGCAGACTAGAGACGATAAAAAAGAATTATGTCGAGAAGTCATACCTTGGCGCATTATCCTGGAAGAAGGACAACATACCCATTGTGATTGGTCACCTTTGAACACTGCCAGGATCCCAGAATCCATCATTGTAAAAATGGAAGGAACCATACCCTTGTTTAAATACCGTGTGGCATGACACTTTCACAGGGTTGTAAAGTGTGTGAAGTGTGAAGGGATGCAAAGTTAGACCGGCGTTTAACAAATCTATGCGTTATGCATTCCTTCCAGGTTATATTCATTAAAAACAACCGTTCTACTGAAAATATTGAAGAAACGTCGTCAGTAAGCATTAAATTGAAAGCATATATTAGTGCAACTTGTCAACAGTTTTTTATCTTCTGTTCATACATTGCACATTTTGATTAATAAAAAAGGGTTATATAACTCTTGGTAGTGTCAAAAACGATTAACTAAAGAGTTTCAGAAACCATCATATAATTAAATTTATTCTATTTATTTAATTAGTTTGATTAATTAATTGATTAGCATTTCTCGACAGTAAATGAAAGATAATAATAAATTAATAATATATTAATATTAGATAATACGTCTAAGATGCTGATGATATACTCGATCTAGTTTAGATTTTTTTAGATTTATATTTTATAGATTTCAGTAAAACTAGTTATATGCGAATGTTTATCTTAGTATTAGCTTGCATGGATCAGCATTATATGAAATTATTTGATTAGTGTGATAATTTAATTGATTAGCATTTCTAGACACTGAAAATAATAAAATGATAATATTTCATGAGATAATAATAAGTCTAAGAAGCTGAAAATATGCTTGTTCAATTTTAGGTTATTTATATATTTTTTTTAGATAATAAATAACTAGGTTGAATGGAGTCTTCTAACAGGCGGATGTAAATAGTCTGATGTAAATAGTCTGATAAACGAGCGTTTTAGGGCAGTCTTATAAAGCAGAGTTTTAAGGTAGTCTTATAACACAGCCTTTAAGGTAGTCTTAAAAAGCAGCCCTGTAAGGCAGTCTTATAACGCAGCCCTGTAAGGTAGTCTTATAAAGCAGCCTTTTAAGGTAGTCTTAAAAAGCAGCCCTGTAAGGCAGTCTTATAACGCAGCGTTTTAAGACAGTCTTAAAAAGCAGCCTTTTAAGACAGCCTTAAAGTGCCCATAACCTTTTTTTTTTATTTTCTCATCTGAATCTAAACATCACCAAAGGAACTTCGGCGAAAAAATTTTGCGATTTGGACAAAACACGAATTTTTTATGAATTTTTCAAATCGTCAAAATCCTATTTTTGTTTGGTATACCCGTCCCGCTGTTTAGAAGGCCGACGGGCTCACAATACGTGCTTGTGACGTAGGTTCAGGAACCTGGCGTAAACACTCAGTAAAAATCCAGTCAAAGTCTCTAATATCAACAGAAAGGAAACCGACAAAATCACCACTAGGAAGAAACATATCGACTACAAATCAATATCATGGATGGAAGAAAGCGTACCTGAATCCGAAAGTGAGAAAAATAATGAAGAATTGAACAGCCAGGACGAATTTGAACAGATCGAAGTTGAGGCGATAGATTGCGACCATGCAACCGCGAGGAAAGCTGAGGAAAGCTATGATTTCGCTCGAAGCGTATGTGGACGAGCCGTTTTATTAAATAGCCGACGAAGGGTGGCTAGAAAACTACAGGAGGGAACAACAGACAAAAAAAACGACGTTTGGAGTCCGCTTCAGTGGAGAACAGTGTGGTAAGTTTAGCTTGTAATACAAAGTTTTCACCTCGACAGCTTTCTGTACACTTCAGCCAACACGTGATGCTTATAACTGCAGACTTCGAACGATTTACTTCACATATAGGTGTACTTGTGGGAACTGTAGCCGCGATCTATTAACAAATATAAGCGAGTGATGTCGGTGTAAGGAGATCGAAGGATGTTGTGAAGCCTTGACAAGCTATAAATTTTCTCTCATTTGCAAGTATCAACACTATGCAAAATGTATTGATACCGATTGATCGATCAAATTTATGTTATAAATTAATGTCTTTCATTTAAATGTTTTTTCACAGGTCCACAACAGGACTTATGTCTTGCCAATTGTATCTGGTAACCTGCTTTACCAAATAAACTATGTATGTATGTACTATGAAAAGTGTGTTTAATCCCACATTAAATATCAAATTTTATAAATTTATTATTTTGTGTAATGTATAATTTAATGCCTATATTTCTGAAAGCAAGAGATTGAACATTTTTGCTGATATAATGATTACTTCTATTTGTGTAACATAATTAGTAGATGGATAGTTGCTAACGATTCTTAACTTTTATTTTCTAATATTGGAAGCTACATATTATTTGTTTTAATTATAGAGTAAAATACAATTTTTATTTTTCTTGGATTTTACTCTTGATTTTGTCTAATTCTTGTACTTTGTCTTTTCTGTAAGAGCGAACCCGCAACGCCGCCATTATCCTTGTGGGTTTTCCTGACTAGTCCTCTCTTGGCATTTTCATGGTAATAGTCCATTTTACAGTTGTGTGCTTAGAATCCAGGCCTTTGAACAGAAGTGAGGCTGGAGGTGACTTTGTTGTGATACAAACCTTCTTTCTTTTCAAATGTAAATTATTCTGTTATTATTTAAACTAGTTTCTGACCTCTATCATCTCATGGTCACCCCTAACCTCGCTTTGATACAGAGGCTTGGTTTCATTCACAGAACTGTAAAATGGTCTATTAGACAGTAATCTTTGCTTATTCAAGTGATAATTCTTCAAAAGATATAAGCAGGCACAATATAAAGATGAATTCAATTTCTCTTCTTTTTAGATGATATTGCAGCCATCCAAAGAGACACAGATACAAGTTCACTAGCCTGAGAAAACAGACGCCGTTTTGCGGCACCACCACTGGGAGCGCTCAAGCTACAAGTTCACCAGAACACTATTTTTAACACCCATAATTATTTTAATAAATTATATGTATATCAAATTGTGTGCATGGTTTTTTACAGTGCAAATAATTTTTGAGTCAACATGCCTGGTGTATAATATTTGTAGCTCCTATAATACCACCCTTGAAAAGTAACCAAAAATTTTACAGCATGGCCGTCTATAATGTTTTTGCTTTGCACAAATACTTTTATTAGAGTCTACTTCAAGGGGAAAGGAGCAGGTGACAGAGGTGACCCAAGGTCATCCAGGGATATTTATTAATCAAGATATAAAATGTGGGCACTTTTCTTATACCCCAAGCAAACCCATTTTGCACAGTGAAATTAGAGGCCAAGGATCCCCGCTGCTCGGCTCCTCATTTTGTCTTTTAAATTTTGAAACAAATTTACTAGAGTCAACTCCACAATAAATTGTTTTATTTAGAAACAAGTTATTTTACAATTTGAAGACAAAAAACGAAACAACAAACACTATAATTTATTATTTTGAGTTGGACTTGGGGAATCCATGCAGGAAAATTATTCTAATAATTTATCCAACTATTTGATAATAAGATAATAAGAGCTGAAGACAATTATTGTCTTCAGCTCTTCACTTAATGGAATCATTTTTCCGCTGATTCTTTTTGCTTGAATGAGTTGCCTTCTTGTTACATCATACATGTATGTAGACCCTTCTTTTCTGTGAAAATTAACAACAATAGCAAATTAATTATAAATCACTATTTGTTTCAAAAGCAAATATTATACATTGATTAGACTGCAAAACAGTCGTATTTTTCGCGTTACGATTCATATGCGTGCGGTCTTCGAATGAAAGGTCTGGAGCGAGTGTGAAAAAGGAGAGTAGGACTGCGGGCGCGCGAGGATCACGCTTACGGCGCTTCGCGCCTTATTGAGCAGAAAAATAACGACTGTTTTGCAGTCTATACATTGATAGTCACTGCAGGAAATGACTGATGCGGGGAAGATTCCTTTTTATGTATGCTTTGGTATGGGGGCTGTGCAGAAATCATACCAAGACAGTATCCAATACTGAACCATTAATTAATCCAACACAAGGAAAATTGCTGCTTATAAAATTGTACAAAATGCAAATGGCTGACATGTTTGAATTGTGCTCGCCCCCTTGGCATATCAGGGCTGGATTTATCCACACCCAGCAGCTTACCGCCTGACCGCTTGTAGTAAGTAGGCAGTAGCAGAGCACTAAGCCCGGAGGTGGGGTGGGGGGGGGGATGGTAACAGCAGGAATTGAATCATGCATTACTGTGAATCTTTGTACCCCCCCAAAATCCCTACTAAAATCAAACTAGCCAAAAAAATATTTTCAAACATTTTCTTACCCAAAAAAATCCCGCAATTGTGAATTTCAAACCCAAAAATATTTCGCACCTCCTCCCCCTCCCCTCCCTGGGACACTGGGGGACTGTATTTGGCAAATAGCACTTTGAAACGAGACTTCGCGGATCTCACGATCCATGAGAATATTAAAACGAAAACAATTAAGCGATATTTCATGATATTTGCGACTTTTAATGGTAAGAGGTCAAACTATATAAGAAAAACCTCAATATAAACCTCAGAAATTCGGATGTCACGAGCACATGCGATACCTGCTAAATTTATACGAAAGCTTACCCGATTCGTTTTTCCCTCTTCGAAGGCGGCTCCTGAACTAAGTCCTCAGGTTTCGTGTGTATTGTGGGATAAACACATACCCCGATTTCATCGGCCTTCAATTCCCGTTTGAGGTTGGAATTAATCGGTGGTGAAATCCTCTCTTTCAAGTGCTTCGATCTTCGAGCACATAGGACGACTGAGGATGCTTCCTATTCTGATCTCCAGCACGAAGTAAATCCATTTCTTTCGCCTCCTCAGTTTTTTTCACACATGTTACGTCCACGAAAGGAATCTTGTGCATGCTTATTCTGTTCTTGGGGTCGTTCGTGTTGCCACATCTCGCTGCAACGCATCGTTCCGGCATTTAGGATACGATTCTCTACTTGTTTACAGTAAGATGAGAGCAAGTCTAAAGTCACGTGTTCCTGAACGTACGTCACAGCTCTGAAGGACCGAGAGGAGACTAAGGCAAATGGTGATCCACAATGGCGGCAAGTTTGAACGTTTTATAAAATTCATAAAAAATTCGCGTTTTTGTCCAAATCGCAAATTTTTTCGCAGAAGTTCGTTTGGTGATGTTTAAATTCAGATGAGAAAATAATAAAAAAAAGGTTATGGGCACTTTAAAAAGCAGCCCAGTAAGGCAACGTTTTAAGGTAGTCTTTAAAGCTGCGTTTTAAGGTAGTCTTATAACGCAGCTTTTTAAGGTAGTCTTATAAAGCAGCCTTTTAGTCTTATAAAGCAGCCCTGTAAAGCAGTCTTATAAAGCAGCCCTGTAAGGCAGTCTTATAACGCAGCCCTGTAAGGTAGTCTTATAAAGCAGCCCTGTAAGGCAGTCTTATAACGCAGCCTTTTAAAGTAGTCTTAAAAAGCAGCTTTTTAAGGTAGTCTTATAACGCAGCCTTTTAAGGCAGTCTTATAAAGCAGCCCTGTAAGGCAGCCTTAAAAATCAGCCCAGTAAGGCAACGTTTTAAGGTAATCTTTTAAAGCTGCGTTTTAAGGTAGTCTTATAAAGCAGCCTTTTAAGGTAGTCTTATAAAGCAGCCTTTAAGGCAGTCTTATAAAGCAGCTTTTTAAGGTAGTCTTATAATTTTAAGGCAGTCTTATAAAGCAGCCCTGTAAGACAGTCTTATAACGCAGCCTTTTAAGGCAGTCTTATAAAGCAGCCCTGTAAGGCAGTCTTATAAAGCAGCCCTATAAGGCAGCAGTCTTATAAAGCAGCCCTATAAGGCAGCAGTCTTATAAAGCAGCCCTGTAAGGCAGTCTTATAAAGCAGCCCTGTAAGGCAGTTTTTATAACGCAGCCTTTTAAGGCAGTCTTATAAAGCAGCCCTGTAAGGCAGTCTTATAAAGCAGCCCTGTAAGGCAGTCTTATAAAGCAGCCCTGTAAGGCAGTTTTATAACGCAGCCTTTTAAGGCAGTCTTAAAAAGCAGCTTTTTAAGGTAGTCTAATAACGCAGAGTCTTATAACGCAGCGTTTTAAAAGAGTCTTTCAGAGGCAATGCAACCATACGGTTCAAGGTGCATGTTGATGGTGAATTACATAACGTCATTTATATGATACGAGTTACCTAGCATCATTCATTGGACCCCTATTTACATAGAGTGGTTTAGTCTGTTATAGAGCTGTTCTTACATAGCGTCCTGTACCCAGCTACTGATAATGATCCAAATTTTTTATATTTTATTCATGTTGTCTTCTCGGGCGTCCGCAAACATTACTTTGGCAATTAACATATTATTAAAGAAAGATACACGGTCTTATGGGCCTTCTGGCAAGGAGAGATTTAAGTTGACTTAAATAAAGATACCACATTTCCTCAAATAATAGCCATCTCACGATTAATCGCCTCCCTTTGGTGAAAATATTCGAAATTATCACCTCCCTTCAAGGTTAAAATTTACACCTGCACAGGAAACAAGCTTTGATTTAATAGCTACAACAGATCAATTACAAAAACAGGTTTTATTACAATTTTGCTATAGTGATGTTCACTGATTTGACTATTTGCTTGATTTCTTGGAGCTCTCTAATTAGCACATTACCACTTCCAGCGAGCAATGTTTGAAATAATATCCCCCTCTAATCAGCACCCCTTTTGGTACAAAACAAAAAGTTAACCCCTGGTGATTATTCAAGGAAATACGGTACTGAAGATAGTAAAATAAGAAGTGTACAACAGTGTAGACAAATGATTGGAATAATTATTTTAAAAACATGATCAAAGTACAGCTTGGAACATAATCACAACTTAAACACAGCTATTTATATCAATTCAAAATTGTTGTAATGACTTCAAAATTATTATTGAACTGTAGTTTTTCAATAACGTGGTAGGATTCAAGAAGTAGTTCATTAACCGGTTAAGATTACATGTACACATATGTTCTAATTCTACATCTACAAGGTATAGTTGCAAAATCTTGCACATGAAGAACAGTTCTCATGACTCGATGGTGTGCAATTTTTCAGTTTTAATTTTTAACTTAGCGCCATTTACCTTCGGATCAAATAAATAAATTTGCGCACAATGATATCATTGATGGACCATTACTTTTTCGAGGGGAAAGGGAAATGGAAGGCAAAAATGGAAAATTATTGTGCCAAAATGAAAAGTTACAATTTTTATTTTCAAATTTTATCTCAATACGTTCATTGTCATATCCAGCTGATTATGTTGTATTGTGTGATATTAAACAAATTTACCCAAATTTCCAGTTGTAAAATATGATTTCTGATTTTAGAACAATGATATAATAAATTTCATTATTCCCAGCTGGGCATTTCAAAGCGATGTCATTTCAACAATAATTTTTATGGCAATAAAATCTCAGCACTATTCTTTGACGTTTCATCTCAACATAAATTATATTTGTCAGAACTCTATTCAACAATTTGCATCAAACTCAAATACACACAGACCATAGCAATTCAAATGCTGTACTGTGTACACAGATTTTAGAAGCCAATCGCTTTACACATTGTATGTGTACATCTTAATGTACACATACAAAACACTGAAAAAGGCGATAAACCCTTCTGTTAGTATGACACATCCAGAGGTGGATCATGAATTTTTGAAGATTGGTGGCTGTTTAACAAATTGTTGTTATTGCTAAAAACAGCATTAATTTTTGCACACCCTGGCCAGGTTTGTTCAATCTAGTAGCCTTTGAAAAATTTACTTGGGCTTATTTATTCCAAATTGCACTCAAAATCATGTGATTACCTATGGTAAATGGATTGAAATATTGTCACTAGTCATGCATTCCACTTCCCCACTCCCCCTCGAATAAATTAAACAAATTTTCTTGAGGAAGGAGCATATCACCCTGGAGCCTCCATCTCCCTTATTGGGCCTATGACACGGCATAATTACACCTTGAGCTATTTTTAGAATTACTTTTGCCACAAAAAATCACCCGTTGTGAGCATGAGATTCATGTTTTAGATAAAAAATAAAACCAGGAATGGACGCCATTTTACAGGGGGTAAGAACTAGAACTGCGGAATGTCGTTACTATGAATTATCACTATTCTTGGTTTTCATGTGACGTCATCAAATTCTAAAATTCAAAACCGCGAGGCCTACAGAATTTTTACCTTCATTCAAGGAAAGATTACCTAAATATATATCTTTTCACAATTTCTTAGCTCGATCTCATGCTTCCTTTTGAAAATAGAACGGTTTATATTTCCGAGTTTTCATCATACGTGACATCAGCAGGACGGCCGTGACAGAGCTGTTCCGTATCTAAAACATGACTCTTCGTGTGATTTTCAGCATTCTATGAACGGTTTCGATTTTTTTAATTTATGGTGTGACAGTGAAAACCGAGAATTGTCCGCGGACATACATGGCAATATTTTGGCAGGAGAACGATTCTAAAAATAGTTCAATGCGTAACTACGCTGTTGTCATTAATCAGCACAGATAGAGGCTGGTGATATGCTCCTGTCGAGGTTAATTAAGCATCCCCACCCCCTCAAAAAAAGGTCCCATCCCTTACCGTTCAGGAGAGTCAGACATGACTTCTGGTCCTTCCTCAAAAAAGTAAAGCCTGCATTGGCAGAAACTTTACTTGGGTTATTTTTATAGATACAAAGTTCTAAAAGGCGAAAACGGGACCCCCGGGCGGGTTTCGTTACTTATCACATGCACACAAATTATATCGCTTTTTGATTAATGCCAAAATCTGGCTTGGTTGGACGAAGGTAAACGATAGGAATAGGTGGAAGGCCTTAAGCTTACCTCTATTAGTCGGATAATTAGGTAGTGTAGTGTATACGTGGTCGACTATTTGCCCGTCATGCTCACCAAAAGAACGTTCTTTTTAAAGCCATGTCTGTGTTAAAAAATCGGTCAAAATCCCTGTGGTATTTCCTTAGATTTGGTCGAGCTCGGAAATCCACCTTGGACAGGACAGCCATATCAAAAACCCTTGTCCCTCCACGAAGTCAAACTCAGTAGTACACAAATGACATCTATATTTGTTCACTTTTTTCAAATATTCGTGAACTACGCATGCTCGTCCTCATATGCGCAAATTAGAAAAGAGCACTGGGGTCGAGATTGGTGGGCGAGGCGGGGGGAGGGGGGTGTTGGGGGAAGAGAGGATCGAGAGGAAGGGCAAGGGAGGGGGTTAAATGATTATGGACACCGGAGTCGAATTTGTTATGTCGTGCTCTAAGAATAACACTGTTGTCTCAGCTGTTTGTACTCCGATAAGATGAGATGAGATGAGATGAGATGAGATGAGATGAGATGAGATGAGATGAGATGAGATGAGATGAGATGAGAGATGAGATGAGATGAGATGAGATGAGATGAGATGAGATGAGATGAGATGAGATGAGATGAGATGAGATGAGATGAGATGAGATGAGATGAGATGAGATGAGATGAGATGAGATGAGATGAGATGAGATGAGATGAGATGAGATGAGATGAGATGAGATGAGATGAGATGAGATGAGATGAGATGAGATGAGATGAGATGAGATGAGATGAGATGAGATGAGATGAGATGAGATGAGATGAGATGAGATGAGATGAGATGAGATGAGATGAGATGAGATGAGATGAGATGAGATGAGATGAGATGAGATAAGATAAGATAAGAATTATTAACAATCAGGAGCAAATGAACAATTCAAAGTGAGCATGCATGGCGACTAATCTGTTTCCGGAACTCATCCTGTTTTACTAAAAAACTAATTTTACTGAAATGGTCCATCTATAGGTAATCTGCGTAGGAGATCATCTCCAGTTGAAACCTGTTCCTGGGAAATTTGATGAAGGCAAACCAATGTATGATTCCGACATGTACAGCAACTTACTACCACATACCCTCACGTGTCACGCCTACATCGGCAAAATGAAGAGTTGGACCACATGTTTGTAGCAGCGTTGGAAGATATTCGACATGGAGTATGTTCCCCAGAAACAGCTGCCTTCATTGTAAACAGCTTAAATCGTCCGAAAAGTGGACCGTACCCCTTGCATTTATATCTCACCAATATCGAGGCGGATGCGCACAACGCAGAACAGCTTCACCTGATGGATGGGCCAAGAGAAGTGTTTGAAGCATCTGATTGGGGCAAGGTCGAACACATCCAATGCCCAGCAGGAAAACGTGTGTACTTCAAAGCCGGAGTGCCTGTAATGGTGGTGTACAACATTTCGAAAGAAATCCACAACGGGACCCGAGGAACATTCCTTGCAAAATGTGGCGACGACGCCCTTATCGAGATCGATGGTGCTACATTCAAATTAAAAAGAACAACATGGTCTAATTACAATCAGGAAGGAAAGATAATAGGAGCAAGATGTCAGATCCCATTGAAGCTCTTCTGGGCCTCCACAGTAAACAAAGCACAAGGACAAGAGATTGAACGCAGAGTTTGCTTCCATTCGTCTTATGAATTCACTGGTGGGCTTATATACACTGCACTTTCGCGCGTGAAAAGAGCCGAAGACATCCAAGTGAAGGATTTTATTTCATCGCATGTGAAATCGCGCCTCAATGACATTGAGAAGATAAACTCTTTATCAAATAAATCTTTTGAGGCAGACTGTCGCTGCTGTACGCAGTGTCGGTGCCGAGACACAGGATGAGGATGAACTAGTCAAAAGAAATCGAAAACGTCGTTGAACACGTGGCAAATGGTTCGGCTGAATTGGAATCCGTAGCCAGAACATTTATGGAGTCTTATGTTGAAGACGAAACAGAGGAACTATTCGACTTAGATTGCTACTGGAAAGTCTGGACGAGAGCCAATGCTTCGTTGGTGATCCGCCCGAAGATTTCGACTACAAAGCCTTCCTACAATCATATGAGGACAAATCAAGATTAGCCAACACTGCTGGTTTTTCAAAACAAAAGAATGAGATTATTGAACAGGTGATTGCTTGTGAGAGCAAAATGAGCAGAGCGGAATCATATATCAAGATCATATGGAAGACGACATCGAATAAGCTGAAGAGATTTGTCAAAGAGAATGTGCAAGATACAAGAATTTCAAGAGCACAATTTACAAAGATCACCCAAGAAGTGTGGCAAAGTAACGCCTCAAAGCAAAACCATGTGATGCTGAAATCCCTATTTGAACTTAAAGAAAATGAAGGACTGACTGAACCCATGCTTAGTCCTGGGGGCAAATCTGACATATGGAGTGTTTCAGAACATCATACATCTCCTTTCAGACGTGTTGCGCGCTCACAAGACGATCGAACAGGATCAGAGGCTGACAGTCGAAGATATGGATGACGCTGGAAGAGCAAAGGTATGATACATCGCAGGTTGGATGGCTTCTTGTTTGATGAAAAAGTCACGGAACTACATTGACGACAACCTGTATTCACCAAACTCCAGTACACGTGACCGGGTCAAAAAAGAAGTCAAAAAATTGCAAATGCTGAAAAGTCATGTAGTTGTTCCCTACCATGTTCTGTCATCAACGACAAACTATCGAGAAACATTGGATGTTATTGAAGCGCGGCAATACAGATCTCATGGTTTAATTCACGTTACCGACGCTTATTTTGAGACAGGTAAGCTACAATAAAAATATATTTACAATGTCCGTTCATTAACAAGTATGGTTATGCAACTGTAATTGTTATTCTCTCATCTTGTGTAGTTATAATTAACGTAAGAAATGTTGGGTATCAAAAGACAATGATGCCCTCTCTTTTCGTGGGTAATTGGAAGTCGCAGAAATTGCCGAAAAATGAACGATAACATTTTCTTGATATTAAATCGGCCACGTCCAAAAATCGATATACATTCGATTTTTCCATTCCAAAAAGAAAAAATCGCATCCACGAGGAGAATGAAATAGAATAAAATAAAATATCAATTTACATTAATTTTCCATTGTTTAATTTCGCACAACGAAGCGCGATAATGAAATCCACTTTATTGAATTTTATCTATTTAGTTATGAAGATGGAGCAGATTAGAGTTGACTGCCTCACCATGGAAGAATATGGACGACATGGCGAAGATCTAATAGAGAATGCACAAAGAAAGTTGCTGAGCAGTGGAGATTTGTTAAAGTCCATGGATGATATTTTCGTAGCCTCTAGTTCTGAAGAGAAGGTACATTTTCTTTTGGTTTTCCTTATTACATGTCTCCAAGTTTAATAATGAAATTTTTTCGCATAGTTAAGATAACTCTAGCACTTGGACTATCCATCGATGCGAGGTACTTAACGGGATTTGCTTGATGTTGTACCCCCTTTTATTTCTTGTTTCATTGTACAAAAATCTATGCGATTCAAGAAAAAATCTGTACCTGATTCATCAATTCCACTTTACATCTCACTTGAAAACAGTCTATACCACAGACTCTCTTTTCAGGTTAAGATGTTTCCTTACAAGTATATTGAAAAATTAACAATGAAGGTGAAATAATCCAAAGGGGTATGGTGAGTTTGATTTTCTTTTTGTATCACAGGAATTGATGTCGGAGATGTATCAGGAGATGGTGTGTCGCTACCTAAACATGGGCACAAAACAGTTCCTCAAAGACCTGCGCAGACAGCAAGACATCCAGAAAACAGCAGCACATCGGCATAACATAATGATGAGGCAGAAAAAGAAGGAAAAGAAAGATGCCAAAGTCGCACTGGAAGTAATGAGAGCAGATTGCAGCCCCGGAAGAGTAACGAGCCACCGAAAGCTAATGGGAATAATTGCACAGTTTGGAGATACCATATTGGAAACATACACCAAATCAGAGCTCCACAGTTTGTGTGATGCCTATGGTGTGCCATTCACTGCTTCTACAAAGAAAGGTGACCTTTGTAAATTGCTGGCACATTCTGTGAACAGTAACAATGGAATGCCATTCCCCATCAATTTGGCGGCAAGACTAAAAGTTGTTAGTGTGGGTGACGGGGAACGTGTTAAGATCAGGATCTTAAGCGCGGCAGCACAGCTTTGAACATTAGGTTATAGAAAATAATTGAAGGGTGTGCTGGAATAAGGGCATTATTAACAATAGAATCTATTGTTAATAATGCCCTTATTCCAGCACACCCTTCAATTGTAACAGTGGATTACTATGTGCATGGGTGCGCATACACCGGTTCACGAGTGAGCACAATGGTATGGCCGGCACAGCAGCTAAATGAGTGCGCATGCTCGGCTGTTTTGCCCATATGACAAAATATAGGCCACAGAGGTCATGTTTCACTTACGAGCGCTCAACGTCGAGCGAAAAATTAACTACTGTTAAATAACTACTGTTGCAAATATAATTATTTTGCTACACGTACACCAGATATGTAAAAGAAGAGTCTTGCAACGCAGATCTTGTTTCCATATGCGTGCCCATTATGCGCGCGAGATTCTCAGCTAGGATCGCAAAGTTGTGTCCCTCAATACATTTCTCGACGCATAAAGTTCTTGTTCCTCAGTTTAGTTTTCACACATATTGGCGTTTTCACATTGAAACCGAGACATAAAAGCCTCACCACAGCCTTTGGTGGCCAGAAAATTTCACTGCGCTTGTGTGTCTGCATATGCCCGCATACCTGGAAATATCATGGTGCTCACTCGTGAACGGTTGCGCACTTGCGCATCCATGCACATTGCACTATACGAAGCGGTTCTAATGGTCAGTGGGTGTTCGAAAGAGCGGTTCTTGTAGTCAGTGGACTCACTGTATATAGGCCACTCACAGAAACATCAAAATGGCGATTACACGAAGGCAAGAACAGCCATATTTTCAATGAAGATGCAATAACAATCTCGAACAAATATAGGATAATACATGGGTGCGCGAAGATATGCATGAAATTTATCTTTGAGTGTTCAATTTGATATGCAGCGAACGAGTGAGTTATCGATTTGAATACGTTAGGAGACATTATTTTCATATCACCAAACAACCATCTACAATTTTTTTATTTCATTTTATAAACATATGAATAACGAAAATTTTGATGATTATCGGAAGATTTCCAACCATTTTCCCAAGATTTCCGAAGATGTGGCTGAAACGCTACCATTTTTCTTTCCGAGTCAAATAATCAATTACACATGTTTTCTTAGGAGTTTTGAAAGCCGAGACATAAAAGCCTCCTCAGTAAAGTTTTCACACATATTGGAGTTTTGAAAGCCGAGACATAAAAGCCTCACAGCCATCACTGCCCTTGTGTATCACCTTATACCATGTAGGTAGTTTAATGTGGCGTGGTACGCCTTATACCAGGTAGTTTAATGTGGTGTGTATTGCCTTATACCAGGTAGTTTAATGTGGCGTGTTACGCCTTATACCAGGTAGTTTATTGTGGCGTGTACCGCCTTATACCAGACAGTCTATTGTGGCGTGTATCGCCTTATACCAGACAGTCTATTGTGGCGTGTTACGCCTTATACCAGGTAGTTTATTGTGGTGTGTTACGCCTTATACCAGGTAGTTTAATGTGTTGGATTGTGTCAGATGGTAAGATTGTTGGATCGAAATACTGAGTAAGATACGTAAAGTCATAATAAACCAGGGAAAAGAAAAAAGATTCAATCCTCTTGTTTGTTTGTTTGTTTGTTTGTTTGGAGCAGTAATTGTAGAGAGATTCCTAACGGCAGTGAAAAAATTTGAGAAAATAATATTTATCTTCTTTTTTGACGCGAGTCAAATAGCTTCAAAGGCCAAGTCAAATATATGAAGGCTTTGGTATGCCTAAGAGAGAACATGTATCGATCACTAGAGAAAGTGTGAAAACACACTGTTTCCAAATACCTCAAAAAGATCCCGCTGCGCGTCGTATTTTCAACTAGGTCTACGTCACATTTCGAACATTCGCGTCGAATAGAATTAACGGTTTCAGAATCGAATCTGCACTTTGCTCTAGTTTTCAGGGGCGGATTTAGTGTGGGGGTGGGGGGAGGGGCACTGATTATACCGAATAGAAAACGTTTTTCCGTGTTTCCATAGAGTTATGGTAACACTAGTGAGTTCTCCCAAACTTTAACGATAGTTACCATAAATCAATTGAAACGCAGGGAAAATGTTTTCTTTTGCTTTTATGAAATAAAAGCACCAAAAAAATTTATGTTTTCTTACAGTAATGGTTGATGGTTTTGAGCCAATCATAGTGCGCAATTTGATAAAACATCAAACCCGACTCCTATCATCAGAGCCTCATTGTTGAAACAGTACATAATTGTCCTCTGGATACAGATTTATCAGGAGAATAGTTAGCCACCCTTAAACAACCGGGACAATGAATCTAACTACCGTATGACGCCAGAGGATTATCATAAGAAATACAAGTCAAATACGCTCCAAATGCGTTTCATCTTATTATCTTCATTAAAGGATCTCTTTAAGATACAACAGTTATCTACAATTACATGTATTAGAAATGGAGACAAGAGTTTCAACATTCCATAGAGGCCAAAACTTACAGAATAAATTACAAGAGCAATAAACTACGAGGTATAAGGCGAACGCCACAATAAACTGTCTGGTATAAGGCGATACACGCCACATTAAACTACCTGGTATAAGGCGATACACGCAACAATAAACTGTCTGGTATAAGGCGATACACGCCACAATAAACTATCTGGTATAAGGCGATACACGCCACATTAAACTACCTGGTATAAGGCGTAACACGCCACAATAGACTGTCTGGTATAAGGCGATACACGCCACATTAAAACTACCTGGAATAAGGCGATACAGGCCACAATAAACTGTCTGCTATAAGGAGATACACGCCACAATAAACTACCTGTTATAAGGCGATACACGCCACATTAAACTGTCTGGTATAAGGCGTAACACGCCACAATAAACTATCTGGTATAAGGCGATACACGCCACATTAAACTACCTGGAATAAGGCGATACACGCCACATTAAACTACCTGGAATAAGGCGTAACACGCCACAATAGACTGTCTGGTATAAGGCGTAACACGCGCCACAATAAACTATCTGGTATAAGGCGAAACACACCTTGGCGATACACGCCATAGAAACTACCTTGTAAGGTTGCACGTCATGAGAACTAACTTGTAATGTGACACAAGACATATTGACTACCATTCATGATATAGGATGGAAAATATCCCTGAATTTCTAGTTATAGTGTTACGTGTTACACATAGTACCATGTGCATTATCATTGCGTGCCACCTTGCAAGGTCTTTTCCATGGCTTGTATCGTCAGATGCTGCCCAATTTAGGATGGAAACTTTAGAAGAATTTCCTGTAACAGTGGAGTACTATGTGTTTAGGTGCGCGTATGTACATGCGCAAGTGTACACACGTTCACAACGTGAGCACCAATGCCCAGGTATACTGTCTGTATTTTGCATGTTCGAACGAATATGCCTGCACGTGTATGGGAGCTTGTATGACCACGAGAGCACGCACGCGCATGGACGCAGCCACAATATGTAAGCACACATGTGCATACCTATATGCGCGTGTGTCTACTCATGTCCGCTTACCTGGCCATACCACGGTGCTCATATCAAGATGAATGGGTGCGTACCCGTGCATGTACATATTTAGGCGCACCCAAACACATGGTATTCCACTGTTACAGGAAAAACATCTACATTTTACATCCTAAATCGCGCAGCATCTGACGATACATGCCATGGAAACGATATTTTAAGGTGGCACGCCATGATAACTAACTTGTAAGGTGACATGACGTAGCAAATACTATACACGATTTACGATGACATTTTATGAGAAAAAGGATGGAGGTTGGGAAGGGAAGCCTGAGGAAGGGCACTTTTATCACCTCCCGTGTTACCCTTTCGGCTGATCACCGTCTGTCCCATGTTGACTGAGGTCATTATACCTCCATATAAATAGTAATTGGGGTTATTATTCTGACCAGAACTTCCCCTTACTTGACAAAAGAGATTTTCCAGAATATCCTGATTTATAATGACAGGTTTCACTAAAGTGCCAGGAAACGCTGTTTATGGCGCGTTTTCAGGGTCAAAATTAAAAAACTAACTTTTCCTCATTTTCTTACCTGCGAAGTAAAATGTCACGCATTTCCTGACTTTGAAATAAGACATCGTACATCCCTTTTGACCTACGAAACAATACATGCCGCTTTCCTTGAATTCCAAAACAAAACATTCCGCATTTCCTGACTTCTCAAAATATAATGTCCGGCATGTTCTGACTTTCACTGTAATAAATTACCGCATTTGCTGACTAAACGATACAAAATATCCTGTATTTCCTGCTGAACAGCAATTTTACTTCATAATGAAAATTTAACTGGTTACAAACTGACATTCGCCTTCATTGCTTCATTCTGATTTGTGAATGCGCGTGTTCTGACTTCTCAATTCTACCAGGCGTTCCTTGTCCGCGCAGGCCTGGACCCAACAATATTAAAACAGTGACCCCGGCAACTTTCGCGCCCACTGTCGTCTGACAACACTACGATCACCGCGAGGTTTTAATACTAAAGTTATGGCTAATTCCTAGCAAAATATTTTAAGAGAAGCGGCTGATCGTCTTATTCAGATGGCAGAACATCTAGCATCCAGGTCTTCGACGACTTCTGCTGGGGCAAGTTTGTCTGCGACAAGTTCTGTGGCACTGAGAATACGACTCCATTCCTTCCTCGTCAGCTGCTACCGAGCATGCAAGGTTGTTTGGTTACAGGCCTCCAACTGCAGCGCCCCCTACCACCTCCACCAGCGAGGACGTCTCACGTGGAGCAGATCGTTTGTTTGCTTGGCGTACAGCAATCAAACGCATCCACCAACGCCAAGCGAACGGGTTTGAGTTAGCGCTAAACAACCTGGGGGAAAAGCGGATAGAATTCCCTCGTGAAGGGAACGGGGCGCAGATACACGAAGCTATCATTGGTACCTTCCCTTCCCTGACAAGCGGATACCAGCTTCTTCGAAATTCCAAGGGCCGTGGGAAAGAACTGATGAAAATCCCGATGCCATCGAGTGGCTTTTCTGTCGATTTCTTAAAAAGTGTCCTAGGCCAAGCGAAAGGTTTTCTGCGCGCCCCCTTACCATTACCATTACATGTACCTTGCATGTGGAGAATATCGATCCTGCTCATAATAGTCAGGGCTGTAGACAGGGGCACCCAACGGATCATTTCGGTGAAATATCTGTTCGAAAAGGCCTATAATCGCCCCGGATATTCGGTTAGGGAAATGTCATCTCGAACTTTCGTAATATGGGAAAATTAATGCCTTTTGTTTTCGGAGAGATAAAAATGTCGTTTTGGGTACAAAAAACGGTCAGCTAGGATTTTCGGAAAGGAAAATTCACCTCATAAATTCGGGTAATAAGATTTCAATCCCTAAAATTTTCTGAAGTTTGAAAGTTCAGCTAACGTATCCGAACAGATACATTTTTCTTAGCGTTTAAAAATAAGCCATTAAACTGCACAAAAAGCACAGTTATAACGTAAAAAACGACGTTTTCCCTATTCCCTACATCAATCAATAAAACACAACTTTCCACTGGTAAATGGGGTACTGGTTGCTGCACCGGATTGGGGTACTGGTTGCTGCACCGGATTAGCTGCGTAGCCCAGCCTTTAGTGAGGAACAGCCCCCGTTTATTGATAACTTCAGATAAGTGCATACACAACTGTACAAATACATTAGAAACTAGTATGCCTGCTGCCCGCCAGGAAAAACCTCCTTTTCTTTAGGAGGAAACCTGATCCCTTCCGAATGCAGAGCCAGGCACATAAGAACCTCGAGGGAGAGAGGTTATGAGCTACACTAATGCACTATTTAGACAGGCTATCTGAAATGATATGTATACATCTAATACTTAATAAAATAAAATTAGCACACGTTGGTAGCAGCGCCAGTCTAGAATGACTCCCCCAGTAAAATCCCGCCAACACACGATCTCAATTCTGATGTTGCCATGACAACTGTCGAATCTTCGGCGAACCGTGAAAACGTACATTTGCTGCTATTCTGCGAACCGCAGCAAATAGCAAGTTCTGACACCTACAGGAAAATGTTGTCGTTGGGTGCCCCTGTGTAGAATTGGCTTTTGCATAAAGACCCCCCCCCCCCCATTGAGCCCATTGAGGACTAAGGAATTCCATGTCCTCAACTGCATTTTCAGAGGAGCCCCCACGGAATTCCTCAAAAATTACTCCTTATTTAATATCCCAAGGAATTCCGTGATATTACAAGGAGTTTTACCTCCCTGGAATTGCAAGGTAATCCGTCTAGAAATGTCGGGTATTGTGATCTCATAATCCACAAGATATTGAAGCTGCTCCCGTGGAATCTCAAACCTTGGACGCCCTACCGTTCCAGACTGGCTGGCTATTGCTGGAGAGGAATGAGACCAATTCCGCTCTACCTCCGATGACATTCGCGTCACAGTGGCGAGTGAGGTTCGAACCAAATCAAACAGCTGCATATTGTCAGCAAGTCGAACCAAATGGCGAGATATTTGTTGCAATCGGAACAGGACATAATCAGCCACATCTTCACTGACTGTGTCCTGTTGAAGTCTTCTTGCAAGGTCGATTAACGTAAAGACTAGCGGTGGTCGCCATTATTATTACGCTGGGCGCGAAAGTTGCCCGGGGTCGCATGAAGGTCAATGAAGGTCACATGTTTTAATATTGTTGGGTCCAGGCCTGCGCGGACAAGGAACGCCTGGTAGAATTGAGAAGTCAGAACACGCGCATTCACAAATCAGAATGAAGCAATGAAGGCGAATGTCAGTTTGTAACCAGTTAAATTTTCATTATGAAGTAAAATTGTTGTTCAGCAGGAAATACAGGATATTTTGTATCGTTTAGTCAGCAAATGCGGTAATTTATTACAGTGAAAGTCAGAACATGCCGGACGTTATATTTTGAGAAGTCAGGAAATGCGGAATGTTTTGTTTTGGAATTCAAGGAAAGCGGCATGTATTGTTTCGTAGGTCAAAAGGGATGTACGATGTCTTATTTCAAAGTCAGGAAATGCGTGACATTTTACTTCGCAGGTAAGAAAATGGGGAAAAGTTAGTTTTTAATTTTGACCCTGAAAACGCGCCATAGCTGTTGTTTTGATTCTTACAGCTTCTTCAAGACCGAAAACCTTTACGACCACCCCGTTAATACGGCCACCCCATTATTACGACATGTACAGCAACTTACTTTTATTACGGGCAGTTTTTTTTGTCCGTATAAATGTGTTCGTTTTAATGGGGTTCCATTGTCCTTGCAATACATTATCCTGCGGTTTGTATATATGTATAAAAAAAGGTTTGGCTCCCAACCAGTCAATCATTCTAAACACCCCGCCCCCCTCCCCCCTCGCACACACACACACCACCAATTACCACTCTCTCAGGCACAAATAGAAAGTAGTGTAAAAGGGTAGTGTATTATATGGTGCATGGTGTGCATTTCTTTAGCTCCGCTGATATCAAGTACATGTACCTTGTGCTAGAAACTTGCAGACAGCAAATAAGGTACTGTAACATCCTTATTTTAAACCCACTGCGTATATGGTAGGAAATGAATTCAGCTTACCACCATCAAATTTTTCATTTCTCCATCCAAAACATCAGCTAAGTTGTTCCTCATTTTAGATCTTGGATTAATGTCGAAGTGCCCTTCTGTCAACTTTTGACCTTCAAAGAATGATTGAGGTCCCACAAATAAGCTTCTTTCCATTGCTGGAAGGTAATAAACACGCCATTCCGCTTCAGTTGCCTGGGACCTTTTCCGCCACAGCTCTTTTCCACGTTGTTCCTTATTTTCTTGAAGTTATGCTGAGAATCTAATAAAAATAGGTCCGCGACGCGTACTCAAATGGCTACTGCGGTTTTTACGCGGAGAATGCGCATAGCGAATAATATTAAGCTGAGTTAACGAAATGGATTGGGACCCTGCGATGTCACTCAGTATTAGGTGGATTCTCGGAAATATCATGCATCTTACATGTACGTTTTAATAACGACTTGTCTATGTTGTTCACGCTAACGCAATGGAAGATTTACGATATGCTTCAATTCGAAGGGAAGATGGACTTATTTACGAGGCCCACTACGATGCTTTGCTGTTTCAAAAACGTTTTTAGATCTTGTTGGATTGTAATCATCTCGCTCCAGATCCATACAAATTTATTTCATTATCTCACGTGTGCTGTGTTAGGTGTTAATTATCTTATGAAGCATTCTTGTTCTGTCATGATGACTCGGGTATCAATTATAAAGCCTGCACTTGGGGTTAAGTAGTTTTCGTTCATCAAAAATAAATTTACTTAGTTATTAGTTAGTTTCTTGTGATGAGAGAAATGATATCACAATCCACTGTATAATTATATTACAGTATGTGTTTATTTTATTGAAAAAATTTAATTTGTAGCTCAAAGCAAATATTTGCGCGAAGTAAAGCCTGTGTCGGGGAAATTTAAATACATTTTCTCCGGCATCAAACATTATTTATATTGAGTATTTATTAGAGTATTGCGCAGCCTCAGGGTTTGTTTTCATTTTTGTTTTGATTTTGTTGATTTACTTGTTACACTTCGTCGAGGTTCTTCTATCTGGCGTTAATAATGATGAATTTTTATTTTGGATAGAATTTACATTCCTTCGTTTGAGACTGAAAATATTGTAGGGCCGACATTGCGCAGTACGGACTGTAAATGCATACAGATAATTCGTTAATAGGAACCAAAAGACAAATAACCAAGGCAAACCCGTTCTCTTCCGATCCTCCTCTCTCTGGCTCTCTGGCAAGCGGGAAGTTTACGTAAGAACCTGGGAATGGGTTTGCGTGCTTCTTCTATGGCAGCTGGTGACGTCATGAAATTTCATGGCAATTCAAATGGGACTGACGCAGGTAGACTTGAAACGCAATGTTTGCTGCCGCTGTAAGTGAGCCTGAAGCGAACGAACAAGGCAGCAGACCTAATCGGCAAAAAATTACAATATAGGGCCTTGAAACCAAATTTTCTAAGACCGCATGGAACTGTGGTTATGCGCGAATGGAACAAAGTAAGATGCGCAGTTCCATGTGCTCTCTCTTTCTCGACAGCTAGGCTCAGACCGCATGGAATTGTGGCTATGCGCGAATGGAACAAAGTAAGATGCGCAGTTCCACGTGCTCTCTCTTTCTCGACCGGCTAGGCTCAGAGGTGAGTTATTTCGTTGCTCCGGTTTTTTGCTGCTACGCGCTACCCGTCTAAGACATTTAAGTCAAAATCATACCCTGCGTATATATTCCCCGTTTAAGACCCAAAAAATCGTAAAATATATAACCCGTTCAAGACAAAAAGAAGACAGAAAAAAATAATAATTAGTTTCAAAAGAAGAGCACTGACAGAGAAACCTGGAGGCGGTGAAACGTGAGAGTTCGCGATAATAATCAATAATCGACAACTGAAAGTTCGACGAGGTCGAACACAGGCTGCTCTATTAAACGAAAGCTGCACACTTCGCCAGTGGCTGTTGGAGTTAACGTAGCAGATAATTATTCTTTTGCATTGGAGCCAGTGCAAAAAGGTCGTCCTGGAGTACGAGTCAGTAGCAGCAACAGCGACACTCGTTGTCAAGGTGTTGACGTGAATGCAATTAAGCCACTAATTTAATGCGATCAAAAGATATACGGTCGAGTATTTTTGGCTCCAAACAACTCAATGAGTCATGCGATCAAAATATATTCTTTCGTGTTTTTTTTCTCTCGCAACGTAAAAATCGTCAATATAAGATTAAACATCAACGAGAAGGCCTTGCTTGTTGAGAATGTAAGCAACGGCTTTTGTTGTTCGTTAACTCGTTGGGTGCTCCATAAGGAGTTGCAGATGTTTTTATGAAGAGCTTGTTTACATGGGGCTGATTGCTCTTTGTAAAACTCTAAGAAACAGATTTCTAAGGAGTATCATTAAAGTGAGCGTATACCTTCACTTAACTGATAACGACATTTTTGAGACTTAGGTTACACAATTAACATATAGAAATAAACCAGCGTAATGTGTAAACCAGCGTCATGTGCTGTGCACTCAGTGAATGAAGAAGCTTCCGAAGGAGTAATAATGAATCTGCTCGCTGATCTTGCTGTTTGGTAAGTTTTGTTGCGTTCAGTGGTTATAGTTCATCCGAAGAAATAAATTATATTTTCATTCAAACTTCTACTTATGCGCATACTGTTACATTTTCCTTTCCCCCGGCAGCATTTTCTACCTATCAGGTATACTAGTTATTTGTATATTAACAAGTTGTAACGCGAAATAAACAACTTGAATTTCGTGAATTACAAACAAACTACAGGTGGTAGCTGGCTTAAGCTAGAGATATGTAAATATAATGTATGAACATGGAACGAGCACACACTTTGCATTTGAATTTATCACGCTAACCCCGGCACTACATGTTTGCCACGTGCATTGACTAGATTGATTACCTGTGCGATGTAGCAACTTTGCTGGCTTTTTTCTTTTTTTCTTTGGTGTATTGTATTTGATAACCCCGGCTAACGCCAAACATCTCTTGCTTTGAAGTTCTGTTCTACTTCACGGCCACCCTAAACTACGTTGCCTTTCGTGACTATAAGGTCACAGTTCTAAAAACTATTTTCGTTTATCTCAGTTCTTTTCTTATCAATATGAAGACAAGCACGTCTTTGTTTCTTTTAGAAAGAAACCGCAATTAAGGCTGTTATTATCTTATATCAACATGTCCGTACATGTTTTAGCTTTTTGAACATACGATAAACAACTCAACTCATTAGCGATTAGCTAGTGGCCTAATAAGCCTAATTTGTTCGAGTATAATGGAACGGCCAAATCGGTATCTATCATTGACATGACAAAGACTTGACAATCGCGGGCGGAAATTGATCTCATAATTAAGTGACATGCTGTTTTCTTTAACGAAAAGCAGAATTCTACAAATCAATGAAATCAGTAAGTTGTGGTCGGGGGGGGGGGGGGGGGGAGGGGGGTACTCCCTTATATAAGCTATATAGGTATGCGCGGCCCCAAATGGTACGATTTTTGAGCCGTTTTTGTCTGAAATAGGATATAGATTTTGACCATTTTGGTCTAAAATAGGGTATGTTTTGTGCCCTTTGGCCTGGAATTTGGTTTGGCTTTTAGACGAAACTATTTTTCCCATTAACATCGGGAAATTTGAAGCCCTTTTCATGCCACAAATGTTTGCGCAAATGGAACCCATTCCTGGGTAGCTGAAGTCATGTATTAGACCTGTGTACTAATTTGATAGGTTTGAAATAGGGTATGGAAAATCACATATTTTGGTCTGAAATAGGTTAACGGTTTCAAGAAGCAGGCCGCACACCCCTACCAAAAATTTCAGGGCGTACTCCCCCCTCCGGGGAGGTTGTGGTATGTTCAGAGTTATCTTTCCTCGACACAGCAAATGAGTCTGTTGATTTTAACCTAAGTCCAAGTTCTTCCAAGATCTACAATTTATAGCAAACTCTGATGAAGCCTTCCTCTAGTCCAATCTCGTAAACAGGAAATTGTGCTGGACAGACATCAAACTGTTCGAATACAAAACTACAACAATACGGCCCGGGTGCCAGAGGGGTTTTTCCCTTGAAGAGGAGCGCTGAGGCCACAAACGAAAATAGTTTTCTTTTTACTCCGCGGGTTTTGTCGTCGCGGCTTGCCGTTCACAGTTTGCGCAGAGTAAAAAAAAACCTCTCACCCAGGGTACTATAAAAAATACTTATATTACAGTACATTCTACACAGGACGATTCACATCAACATAAAAAAAATATTATCGGGCACTAAGCAATACCCTGCTCTCTTAAACTACAATAGCTCGCCGACTTCGCGAACCTTCTCGCGGACAACAAACTCTGTTCACTTTACTATCGTGTCATTTTCACCAGTATAAACAAAACTTGAAACATACCCTTCTTTGAATACAATTACAATCACCCACTGTTTTCTTTACAAAACAACGGAAATAGTGCTCATTAATGGGATGATCTTATCTTTCGTCTACATTCTTAATGGTTCTCGAAATTTCTCACAAACCACTGAAGCAGACAAGTTCGTTTACAATTTTAGAAGATAATCATTCCTCGTCTTGAAATTAAAAGCCTATAATTTTTGTCACGATGTCCAACGCGAAAGTCTCGTGGCCCATCAGCAAAAAACATGTAATATTTTTGTTTATACAGCACCATTCGCGCTGACATAGCAAAATTCTCAAATCAGTCCTCATACTAATAACTTGCACCATCAACCTTTCGTTAACGATTTTCAAATATTTAAAAAGTCAAAAACTGACACAGCACCACTGATTCCAAAAATATTTGGTCACTATTAAAGCAATACTTTCCTCTCGTAAACTAGTGGCCCGCCATCTTCTTGTCGCGACTTCACCCCTCGCATGTGAGACTAATGAGTCTGTCGTAGCCTAGCCATGCCAAGACAAGCTTAACGAATATCAGGTCACACGACAACCTTTTACGTAGCTGTAAAATGTCATTTATCTTTTTATCAATTGCTCGTACGTTTTGAAAAACTAATTGTACATGTGATGATACTGTTTCATCCGCCTTCAACAGTGAATGATTTTCAAAAGGTAATTACAGGTCATTCAGCAATACTCTGCTCCAGTAAACAAGCTCGCCGCCTTAGATTATCGCGGCTTTTCCCCTCAAGCGTGAAAAATGACCAGCGCCTTCGCGACAAAAGCTTCAAGACTGTGGCTCAAACGCGATCCTGCTCGTAGTTGTCTACACCTCCCATCAACAAAAGCTTCAACAATGTGACTCAATCAAACGCGACCCTGTTCGTGCAGTTGTCAAAGAAATACACCTACGCAAATAAAAACATTTAAAAACAAACGTGTCTTTCATATTTATTTTGCAACGCAATTTCTCTCCATGTAGCTCACTAAATATGCCAATCTTCTTTTTGAGCATTGCACTTGACACCACTGTCAATGAAGCGAAACAATCGAACAATGCCATATCATGTTCAGTTATTCAAAGAATTGTTACAAAAAAGTCTTACGAAGGAATGTTAAGAATGCTTCGACGACGACAATAATGGGCACTTGCGCAAGCGCAGTACCCATTAAAAATCACCTGTTATTAGGTTTATTACACAACTACATTGTCTACATTGTGAAAATTACCCCTTAACTTCACTGCACATCATTACTAGTTTACAGTACTTAGTGTTTTCCGTGAATTGATCTATGATTCTCAGGTCTTAAAATTTTTCTAATAATATGTTGAGATATAATTTTTACCAAGTTTCTGATTGCCTTCTGGTGTAGTCATTATTCCATTATGCTGAGGCAACGTTTGAAATTAACAAATAAAGTAGCCAAGGCCATGTATTATACTGTCATAAAACACGACAGGAATTTGAGAACACGAGAGAAATTTAGAAAAGACGAGCCGCAGGCGAGTGTTTTCAATATTTCTATAACATTTTCTATATTTTAGAAAAACTTTAACATGCATAAACAATGATGCATGAATTGCGGCTGTTTTAAACTTCTTACACAGCAAGGTGCCCAAAAGTGTGACCACCTTTAATTAATTAATTCACATTAATTTATTTCATGAGTGCAGACTACCCGATCAGAAGCCGAATAATATATACATGTATCCTTGACATCTGATTGGATAGTAAATGCGCACAAAAGAATGTATGTGAATTAATTAAAAGTGGTCACACTTTTGGGTGCGTTGCTGTAATAATAAAATTCTAAGTTGAATATCAACTCAAAGTTGATAAAGGTAAATGAACCGCTGTATCGAATTGGAGATGCTAACTTTTTGATCTTAATTTGTTGTGACAAACCCGGATGACGAAATTAAAGTGCATAGTCAAAACATTAAAAAAACCCATGACATTTTATTAATTAGTATGTACATACCTTGCAGTCAATCATGACAGCTAGCTCTCCACCAGTGTGGACATTGTAGACAACAAACTTCCTTTCAATGGGGTCCGCACCTCCAAATAACATTTTTACGAACGTTCGGTTCACCACCATCACACAAAGTCCAATAAATTATGTGTATTTTAGAGATAACCAAAATTTTAGAATTTGTCAAACCTGTATTTTTAATCATGGCAACTACAAAAATTCTAGCTTAAAGTGATACTGGAACACAGCTGAGTGTCTGATTTCAAAAAAGTAAAATATTTTTTAATCGAACCATCAGGAGGAATTAATACATGTGGCATATTTTTCGACCCAACCCTTTCATTGCAATTGCAAACTGCTTGTGTAATCAACATGTCAACAAGAGAAATGGGAAAAAATAAATAATCAACTTATTTAACAACTCTACCTGAAATTGGCTTTTAAGCACCACTCAACACCCTCCCAAAATTTCTCGAGGAGGGTAGCAGGAGTGAGGCTATTGACAGGGAAGTGTGCCAATGCAAACCTGAAACCACGATCAGTTACCAAAGCAAATTGCATAACTTTTTTGGCAAGTGAGCAATACTAATTTATCTCAATCTGCAAATTTATTTAAAAAATGTTTTGAAATATTTACTGTTCTGTGTACATGGCAGCCACAGCCACAATAATATTAATTAAGGTAAAGCTAAGAATAATTTATTATATATAATTAAGAGAGAGTCCACCTGAGGACCATGCAGACGAGTCTACAGTGTACCTCACCGATTTCCCTCAAATTTGGCACACTTGTGTTCCTTCACTAGTACATCACCCATGTGCAATAGTTTGGTTCAATTGTCTATTGTTTCGGAGAAATGCCAATCAAACTGTCAGACAGCGAAAAGTGTTCAAATTTGAGGTTAAAATATACACCATGTTTGATCACCTGATACAAGCTAAAAATAGGAAGAACAAAATGAAATTTCTACAAATGACAGTTGTAATCCTTAACAATAGAGCAATGTTAAGTAAACGTATTTTCATTTATTCGTTTGGCTGTAACCTAAATTTTAATTAACCCTATTTAATTTGTATCTAAAAAGTGGGGTCTCTAAAGTCGTTGTTTAAAGAGATGCGGCGTGTTTTCAATCAAATTTAAACCTATATATAGATTGCCAAGGAAATGGTGTTTCTGTGTCAGAAATAAAAACTCTGTAAAGTTTACGCGGGATAACAGTATTTGCATTGAATAAATGTTGTTTATTCTGTATCTATATGCAAATGAGCTCAACATGGAAATCATGATATATTGGAGTTTAAATAAGTAAATAGAATGTTGCTTTACAAAAGAAGCGAAACATCATTATGAAACATTTTGCAATAACAATTTGTTTAACTTGTTAGTAGTTAAGCTGTTAGCTAGTAGTTAGTAGCAAATTTGAACGAAAACAAAGGTCATGTATACTGACTTGTTGGTCGTTAACCCGCAGCGAGGTGACATGTTTTCCTACAAGCGAGTATTATCCCATTTAAAACTCATTGCCTTGAAGGTTGGTTATCGTAGCTCGTAGCGGCATCACACCGAAGCATTTTGCGTATCTTCAAGGCCGTTCGTGGAAACTTTTAGCCGAACACTGATCCAGTCGCGTGTTTTGTTCAAGTATGAAAACGTATTCTTCCACCGCAACGAAATCATGTAGCTAACTAAATTATTGTTTTTCCATCCGATGGAAACTAGCGGCAAATGCTTTTATACAACGAAGTACGAAGAACACCTGCAATGGGTGATTGCGTGACAGCATGACTTGTGAACAAGTGTATTTTTCAGGTATCAAATTTCAGTCCGAATCAGATTACACTGTGATTTCGATGACTTCGTTTAAATGCTCGTTTAGAGGCTATTCCATGAAAGAGTGCGGTATATCTGGTCGTTGCAAACTGGCCCAGACAGCTCTTGTGCCGTTAAAGACCTGCACAAAAGACGGTCTGCCGGTCATCTAAATGGCCGTTATAAAACCACATCCGAGGGCGTTGAAGTGGAGTGGAAACTTTGCCTTTTCAGAGTTGGTTTGTTTGATGAAGAGGGGGATTCTTTTACCATTTGCCCCTTCATAGAGATGAGTTCGGTCTTGGGTGGTGGTCGAGCAAAGCTTGCAAACGTCCCATGCACGACAGCAAGCAGAAACCAACAAGAGGGGTGACAAAACGTATGTCCCAGGAAATCTACCGCGATTATAATATCTTGTGTGAGACCGGCTTTGGTTCGTTTTAATTGTCGTGGTTGTTTTTGCTTTTAATTTTGTTTTGCTTTAAAAATTAGTACTAAACTATTTTTAATAACGATTTTAGGTGTCTATGAAATGTCTGGGAATTCAACATACAAAGACTACAGGCTCAAAGTTACAGGTACTGTATGTTGTTTTCTACAATAAACGAGACGTGGCTAAGTTGGCTATTTCTGTTAGAAAAAGGGAAGAGTATTCTAGGTGAGCGAAAAATTCCCTATATATATATAATTATAACAATCTGAACCAAATTCTTTCAACCTTGACGTTCCCTGCCTGGTCTAGTTGAACAGTCAAATAAACATAAACTCTTTTTGCACTACTCCACCCCAGGCTCAACCACGGACAGTGAAACAAAGAAGAATGCTCAGATGCTCGGATCGACTATGTTTCAAGGATAACATACAACCGAGGGGCATTGAATATGTATAGAAAGTCGTCAAGAAAAAAATACATGAGATATCCAGTCTGATTCCAGGTATTCCAGTATACCATGGCCTTTTCCGTCAAACATGAATTGACCGAATGTGGGGCAGTGATGCTCCACTGATAGTCATTGAATTTAATGCACCCTTATTTTATAAATAAAGCAAACTAAAAAGCAAACAATCAGAAAAGTAACTATACTGTATTTGTCTGATTTTCACATTTACAGATATAGGAGATTCCCAAATAGTTCTTGCGGGAACCCAGAGCGGGCAATCCCGAGCAGTCAAGATGGCTCCATGGCTCTCATCTCCATCTTATTATTATTATTATTATTATTATTATTATGAATAATGACAATGTTATTTATGATTGATTGTTTCTTTTACACAGGTGCAGACGTTTATTCATATTTTTAAAAAGTGCAACCAAGATTGGTTTGCAGTATCTTCAATACTGGAATGCCTTGTTCTGCAACTTGTGAAAATCTCCCCGGATCTTAAAGAGATTTTCTTGAAAAGCGACAACGCTGGCTGTTATCACAATGCGTCTTTGTTGATCAATGCCTCAGCTATTACCGCAAAAGGATTGACCTTGAGAAACTACAGCTTCAGTGAGGCACACAGTGGTAAAGACGTCTGCGACAGAAAGATTGCACCACTTAAAGCAAACGTTATTAACGAATCGAAGGTACTGTTACAATCGTTCAGTATCAGCCAGCAATCGCGGCGCTTTGTGCTTGCTGCTTTTTAGGGTGTATTGTTGTGCATAGCCATTGTGATGAAGTGCGTGCATCAGTGCGCCTAGTAACATTAGCACGTGTTTATTAACATTTTATCAAGCGCACATGTTGATGTGCCTATCGAGTCATGGATGCACGAGTAAAGTTTGTAGAGCATAAGAGAAGGGTATGAGTCGTTGGAGGAGATAGCCCAGGGAAGTATAGCTTTACTAGTGCGATTTTCAAACTACCTATACCTGCACCCAAAACTCGAAAAACGCACGTTTGTAAACCAGTGATCTTATATCTTAGTTGAAACAAAAGCACGATGCGGAAAAACAAAATGGTTAAAGCCGAAGCTACATACTTGAGTGAAAACAAGCTAAGCTAATAATACATACACGGCTTAGCCATGACGTAGAGCAAAGAGCAAAATACATACGCGTATCGTTCTAAGCACGTAGAGAGTAACCCTCCTTACTTCCAAGGACAATTTGTCTTCATGTAAATAGGCCCTTATTTTCAGGCGGTGCGGTACTTCATGTTGATATTATTTGTGTTACTTTTATAGGTAATGACGTAATTACTGCACAACAATTAAAAGAAGCCATTGATTCGTATGGGAGTGTTAAGGGCTGCCAGGCAGCTGTCATTGATGTGAACACAAAGAAACAAACAACTGCCACGCACAAGTTTAGTGATATTAGCCAGCTGAACAATTTTCAGTACACTGAAGATGGCGGGATGATTGTGTGGAAGGCGTTTCAAGTTGGAGAGGGTAGATCTTGTGAACCAGATGAGACTATTGGGATGCTGAAGAAAACGTCTAAGCAGTCGTCTGATGATCCGCTGGTAGTCACCGTGCCTGTTACCCCACATGTGGTCGAGGATGACTGTAACCTGTTTACAGTCAAACTACTGTATCCGGGGCCACCCAGACAAAGTTAACCAATCACAGGACAGAACGGGAACAATACATTCCAACATTTTTGAATTGAGCCAATCCGATGTCGAGTACAGAACAATGAAATTGAAACTTGTTCGTTCGCGATGAATACAGATGAATTAAATTTCGTGCGGTTCTATGGCGTGGATTGTTGATTTCAACCCTTTTATCTTTGACTAGTTTTAGCAGTACGCTTTGGAAGGAAAATATATGCGAGTCAATGAAAGAGAAACTCCAAACTGCGTGAATATAAATGCGACGGCTGTACAGTATGTTTCCTCGAATAAAAGTGTATGGCGGATTTGAAATGATTTGTTCTCTCTTGACAAATTCAAGTTTCCTCTACGGCGCCGTCAACCGGCTGAATAGCTACACATGAAGGGGTTTTGGCAGGCCGATTGGGAAAATAAATACACTTGATGCCAGCGAGGGAAGACTTTATATTCCAAACTGCATAAAGTCAGTGAACGCGACGGCCAATAGTTTCGGCAAAGTGCGTGACGGATTTGAAAACAACGAAAGCACGGCTTGTTTACCAGCGTGATGAATTCAGTTTTTTTCATTGTCGGATCTTTGATTTCCACCTTGTTCCACGCGCAGTGGGTTTTGTCAGTACAATTAGGCTGAAATTACTGTAAAATAATAAGTAAAAGAGAAATTCAGAATTGCATGTAAAGAGTGTCAGCCGTATATTTGAAGTTTCAGCAAAGTCAGCGTGGCGGGTTTGAATTGTCGCAAGACCGCCAAACATGTCCGCCTGATCATGAGTGGCCTCGAAAATTCTGTTGTTTTATAGCTTGACAATTGTCATAAAATCTGTAAGAACTGTGATCAAGTTTAAAATAATCAGGTAATAATCGCTATTTTTAGCGGACCGTGATTCAAACAGGTACATACATGGGAATGGTCATGCAGTTCAAGATTTACAGTGTATTAAAGTCTTGTACGCTCCATATACATGTAAAGTATCCTAAATGGGAATAAATGAAACACTGATTGAAATATAGTACTATGCATAAACTATATAGCCTTTTCTATCTGAACTCATTTGCCATGAAACAAATGTTATATTCTGTCATCCCGCCGAGCGCTCGTACGATTGTGAATGTTTACGAATGAGAGCTTAGGAAACCATTCCAGTGCTAGCTAGTGCTCGAAACACACGTCACAACAGTCAAAACTGCTGAAGACAAAAAAGATCGTTAGAAAATTGACCGTCAATTTACTGCTGTGACGCCCAGTATACTCAGATTAGATATGTTGCCGGTTGTTAAGTTCGCGGTGAACAGAAGCGGAGGCTTGTACGTCAACGGGCAAAAATTGCCATCGTTGGTCCGGGAGAGAGTTTTGGACTTAAATCATATGAATTTGTCGCAACGGCAAATTGCACAACTGACAAGAACGAGTCGTCATTTTGTCCAAAACGTTCTTTGTGACTATGAATGTACGAACTCGTCAATTCCGACTCCCAAGGCAGTCTATCCAAGGCCAAAAATGACACCAGATGTTATCGATTTTATTGAGATGGAAAAACTATTAAAACCGAGCATATATGCGTTGGAAGTACAGGAAAGAATGGTTCTAGACGGAGTAGTTCATCCCTTGGATGTTCCAAGTGAGGCAGCAATCACAAAATGTGTCAGAAAAGATCTGTGTATGTCACATAAAAAGTTAAGTGTAACACCGCTGGAATCGACGACAGCAGAAAACATTGCTCTGGTTGATGCTTACCTTGATCAAGTCAGCGACCTAAATCCAGCAACGATGCACTTTTTTGATGAGCGTAGTGTACGAAGAACATGCGGTAATCGTTTATATGGCAGCAGTTACGTTGGACAGCCAGCTTCAATTTCAGAGGTATGCAATTTCAGAGGTATGCATCCAATGCAACTTATACGGTGAATTTATTACATTCTATGCAAGGTGCTGATCACATAGGCATCCTCGAAGGTCCCTCAAATGGCAATGAAATGCTTTTGTTTTTCGAAGAGGCCGTTCAGTTGGAAAGAGGAGACGGGTCACCAGTTTTGGAGAGGGGAGATACAGTCATAATGGACAATTGTGGTTTTCACCATGGACACTTTGTGGAACCGTTGTTGACTGACATGTTGAATGAGTATGGAATTTGTCTTCTTTTTCAGCCTCCGTATTCTCCGCACTTGAATACATGCAAGCTTTGTTTTCACAAAGTAAAATGTTTTCTACGGCGCAACCAGCTTCTGGCCGAACACCAGACAGAAATTGCAATATTTGACGACTGCTCTGAAATTATAGCAGAAAACTCTGCAGCTTACTTTCGACACTGCGGTTATTTGCAGTGATCTAAACTGCTAGGCCTACAAAGGAGTGACAGTTTTAATAGTTTTCTGGACTCTTCAACATTATCTCATTTTCTAGATATAGATAACAGCATATTTTTATATAGTCAATGTAGCGAAACTAAGTATATTAATCAAGGAGCAAAATCGCCGTAAAAGTATTACGTAAATAATAACAATAAAAAACAAGTTTCTTTAGATTTGAGTGTAAAATGTTACTGGGTTCTTCTCGAAGCATGTTTCAAAAAATGTTTCCTGAGCATGCATGCTGTATCACAACTTATGTATCATCATGAGAAATCGACCCTCCGGGTATAAATTCGATAGATTGTTGCAACCGAATGCGTACAGTGGAAATATTTTTTCTTTCAAAGAAAATGATATATCGGCATGGTATGATAATTCCTCCTCCTTCATGCCACAAAAACGGCCATGGTCTTCGACTTGGCTCTGGAATCCCGGTAATCTCACTATAAAATAAACAATAATCGAAAATGAGTTTTACATAATATAAACAGTGATTTCAATTTATACCTATTGATGCCATACACGCTATACACAGCCTGGATTATTTCTTAAAACGAATGATCTCACACGATGGACAACTTTAATGGGTTCCGTAGACACGTTTATTTTTTTACTTCAACGGGCAGTATATTTTACTGACATGAATAAATGAAAAGTTCTTCTTTCCATCGGAACCGCAGAAGGTTTTGCACTGCAATCAATTCCATGGCCCTTTCATGTACAAAGAAAGAAGCCAACTCAGTGCTAGCAGGTCAGACATAGAGTCGCTTCAATTCCTAGAAATTTCGGGACTTTTCCCTAGAACAGTCAGGACTTTTCTCGGAAACATCGAAGCGATTCTGCTAGCACCGAGTTGGCTTCTTTCTCAGCATATTTTTCCGAAAGGATTCGAAACAGTTTCGAAAGTTCAACGCTACTCATGCAAGCCCGCATGAAACTGTATTAAACTTTAACATCAATAGTGGATGTATTTACAGTGTGGCTACACTCACTACAAAACACCACAAAAAAGACGATAAATGAAAATTGAAAAAAGAACAGTGACATTTTCTTTCAGTTCCTCAATCAAAGGCTCCATGAGCCATCTCAGGATGTAATTGTTATTAATGACATTCATTGAATGCAGTTGTTGGCCCTTCCCTGTGAAAAGCCTTATTATGAGGTATGAGAAATGGGGATTCCAGGCCAAATCTGACAAAAGGGGATTATTTTGATACAGTTTCCACTATTGCATACCAAAACACAATAACATTGAAATAATTATTGATGAGTATTATTTTAAAGTTCTGCTGGTTTGACTCTGGTATTTATGTAAATATGCACCTATCAATGAAGGGTAGGGGGCAGGCTGGGCATATACGGGGAATTTGACCTCCATTGCTCAATTATTTATAAATACAAAACGAAGTATACTTTTAGGTATATAATTTTCCCAAGGTGGGGAGTTTGATCTGATTTGAAATGTAAGTAGAACAATCAAAATGTTTTGATCCCTGTGCTTCTCAGTTTACATGTAATGTGGACGCTTGTATTTGTGTGCCAAGTAAAACCTAGGTTTTAGATGTGAAGGTGCATGTAGGCTTCTTAGTAGAAATATTAACCTACAGTTCATAGGTATGTGTAACAGAGGTAATGAAATGTGACCTCTCACGTGAAAACGTACACTAACGGCTTTCCGTTTTAAAACGGAATTCCGTTCACAAGCCGTTCACTAGCCATTCCGAAAAAATTTGCATCCGTTCAAACGACTTGAGTCATCCGTTCAAAAAAAATATCTATCCGTTCGAACGACTTGGGTCATCCGTTCAAAAAAAATCTCTATCCGTTCGAACGGCTTGGGTCATCCGTTCAAATAAAATCGCTATCCGTTCGAATGGCTTGGGTCATCCGTTCAAAAAAAATCGCTATCCGTTCGAACGACTTGGGTCATCCGTTCAAAAAAAATCTCTATCCGTTCGAACGGCTTGGGTCATCCGTTCAAATAAAATCGCTATCCGTTCGAATGGCTTGGGTCATCCGTTCAAAAAAATCGCTATCCGTTCGAACGACTTGGGTCATCCGTTCAAAAAAATCTCTATCCGTTCAAACGGCTTGGGTCATCCGTTCGGAGTAAACATTCACCCGTTTTCGGCCGGCCGGTTATTTCTTATCCAACAGTGAATAACAATGTACGACTTGCGAATTAAAATAATTTTATGCAAGGTCGTGAAATTTGCGTGGCGGATCAACCATCATTTATAAACTGATTTCGGGCATTTTCGAATGTAACCGGCTTTCGGGCCATGCACCACAAGCTGAAAATGAATGGACCAAAATCCCGGGCCGAAATCTTACGGCCGGCGAGGTTATTTCTTATCTGACAGTGAATCTATAAAGACGCCAAAGTGTAAACAAATGGCGCGACAAGAACAATGAAGACTTTGTTTTTCGAATTCGTTGATTCACAAGTTGACAATTTACTACTTGCGAATTGCAAGTTCGTGAAATTTGCGCGGCGAATCCTGACCAGTAATGTGCGTTACCTGTCATGACTGTTTTGTATTTCGTATGCAAATTTTGGCCAGTTCGCAAACTTACACAAAGTCATGCTTTGATGAGTACAACCAAGTTCGCTTGCAGTTCGGCTGTTTTGATAAAAGTGCTTGTATTCCGTTTTAAAGTCTAACAGTTTATAAACGTCAGTGTGGAATTGTATTTTTACAACAAGCGACGCTGCCGAAAAGAAAAAAAAATAATATCAGTAAACCAAGCGACAAACAGCGGCTACGGTTCGAATAATCATTTGACATTTGTATGCATGGTTTTGTTTGCATTCTATTCAGAGAACTCCGGTTGAGCCATCACGTTTTAAGTTAGGCTGCTTCAGTCTGGGTTTTTGGTTCAGTTTCTGTTTTCTTCAACTGTTTGTTTTCTTTTTTGGATGCGCGTAGAGTGTGCCAATGCTTGTTGATCAGCCGTTAAAAATAATTTTTCTTTGGCCGCTCAGGTTTAGCCGTTTGCGTAGGTTTTCTTTCCTGTTCAGCGATTCACGGTTTTCCGTTGAAATTTTACATCAGCCATTCAGCCGTTTATGGCTATCCGTTCGAAATTTTTCACGAGCCGTTCAGGCGTTCATGGCTATCCGTTCGAAATTTTTCATGAGCCGTTCAGCCGTTCATGGCTATCCGTTCGAAATTATTCATGAGCCGTTCAGTCGTTCAGTCTCATCTGTTCGAAATTATTAATGAGCCGTTCAGTCGTTCAGTCTCATCCGTTCGAAATTATTCATGAGCCGTTCACCCGTTCAGTCTCATCCGGTTTTTTTTTGGTGACCCGTTTCTCACCGTTCGAACGGATAGCCGTAGTGTACGTTTTCGCGTGAGGTCACAAATGAATGTTTTGTGTTTATAGACTGATTTAGATGAAAAGGGAATTTATTCATACAATATAACTTAATATAACTATAGTAGAATTAAAGGCACTTGTGAACCAGCTCGGGAATGTATTTGATATTTTGACATTAATTGAATGCATATGGCTCTTGTCTGTGAAACATGGGGATACATATTCCTATGGTTATGTTATCTGGGCAAGGAGTTATTTGACATATTTTGTACCACGAGTCAATAGTGAGTTACAACAGTTAAATGTTTTATAAGTTTCCCTCTTTAGAACAACAATAGTGTGTAGTTCATAAAGGGTCCTGATGGGGGTTAACTGATAGCTGAGAATTGGTCAAAATTTTAACTGTTAGCTGGTCTCCATTACCATCTCCACCCCTGGCAATTTGAAGATATGCCAATCAAAATGATTTATAAATACACAACAGTCGAACCCTATTAAGTGGCCACTGGGGTTTGACTGTAATATATAATGTGCCCATTGGGGAATCTGATTTGACCCATTGTGGGGGTCCTAGGGTAGAGATTTTGACAAAAAATTATTCTGAAAAGTTAAATGCCCCACATATGCCCCCCCCCCCTCCCTCGGGCTTAACAGTGGTAGGTACAAGACATTTAATGCCCCACATATGCCCCCCTCCCCCTCCTTCTGGCTTAACAGTGGTAGGTTCATTACATTTTACAGTCCAACTACTGTAACCAGGGCCACCCAGACAAAGTTAACCAATCAAAAGTCAACGCATCCATCATAAGTTTCACGAGTGAACAAGTTTAAACTTTTAAAGTTGAAATTTCATTGTTCTGTACTTGACTTTTAATTGGCTCAAATCAAATGTTGGAATGTATTCTTCCCATTCTGCCCTGTGATTGTCTAGGTGGCCCCGGTTACAGTAGTCGGACTGTAACTTGTTCATTTAATAATTATTTTGTAGCATAAAGTCTGAAGATGAAGGAGAGTAGCATTAAAGGCTGGAGTCCATACAAACACTGAGAAACAAGTTACGTGCATTAGTAGAACAATCAAAATGTTTTGATCCCTGTGCTTCTCAGTTTACATGTAATATGGACACTTGCACTTGTTTTAGCTCAGATCAAATCAGATCAAACTCCCCCACCTTGGGCAAATTATAACTTAATAAAACTATAGTAGAAAAATCCATCAGAGAAATTTAAAATAATATGTGCTATTATAAACACAAGCCTCAGATGAAGCCTGCTTTTCTACACGGAAACTATGAATAAACTTCAGGTCTACACAATAACAAGCAAAAAAGGTTTTGCAGCCAAAATATTTAAGCTTATTCAAATACCTGTTTAAGTTTAAGCTATCGATCGATCGATCGATCATTCCTAAAATATTCCCTGGCTGGAACCGTCGGTGCTTCAGTGAAGTTGTATAAACCCCTTGATTCATCTCCAAATTTTGTCGATGTACAACATGATGTAAATTCGTGACAGAAGCATTTCTCAAACAGAGGAACGAAGGAATTGCAGAATTTATCCGTTTGTCGGCATCAGAACTCCTAAAAGGTCTATCTTTAAATGTATAAGACGAGAAAAATAGAGATACCGTCCTGGAAATTGGAAACAATCCGCCATTTTTTTCGCTGTGCGATCGAGCTACTACCCCCGACCCCCAATAACTACCAAACATTGCGCCCGCAATGTTGTTTAGTGTTGTGATTTTTCAAGCATTATGCACTGGTTAGCGGAATTGTGTCATTCCAGAAAATATCCATACCCCCCCACGGAGGGTTATTTTGTTTGGACCCCCCTACCCCTTCGGAATTTCCATTCCAGCGGGTGTTTGATGAACCCCCCTACCCTCCGGAATTTCCATGAGTTTTAATCTGAAAATCCCCTACCCCCTGGAAATTGAAACCCTTTTTATACTTGAAAAATAGAGACAAAAGCTTACCAGTTAGCGCAACATTTATTTCGATCACTTTCATCAACACGCACACGGCTAACACAGCTTACCGAAAGAACAAACAATGAACGTGAATCGCAAATTTAATCCAAAAAAAAGAAAGAATATCTTTCTTTCCAATCAAAAATTTAACTTACTTGTCTTGAAGTCTGATTATGTTTTTGTTTTCAAGAGATTTTGCCATTGCTAGCGCTTTACTCGACGAAAGAATCGTTCGCGTTCGTAACAAAGCTGAGCAACCTGGCTTTTCCAAGAAACAACGGTCAGGGGACTGGGAAGGAGTTTTGGTCGGCCATTTTGATACGGTTCGGTTTCAGTTTCGGAGGTTCGTGCTTGCAACTTCTAGAGACAGTTTTTGAGAGGTGGTAAACTAAGAAAATAAAAGATGCATGAAAGAACAAGATGTTTGGGATTATTTCAATGGTCAGAACGTTTGATTTGGCTTTGTTTCATTCTCCGATAATAGAGACAAAGTACGTAAGTATTTCTTACGAATTTTGATGTGCTTGTTCAGAAAGGAAACCCTCTGGAAAGAAAACTCTTTTTGTACCCCCCTCCCCTTCGGAAATTTATCACTTTTAGACCCCCCTACCACTCGGAATTTCCGTGACCCTCCGTGGGGGGGGGGGGGGGGGGTATGGATATTTTCTGGAACGACACATTACCAAGAAAAGTTTACACCTATAAACTAACAAATTTTTCCAAACCATAACGATAAGCTCATCCTGAGCTAAAAAGGCTGTAAATGTAATCTGCAAAACCAGCAGGGAGATGTCCGACTACTCTTTGCGCTTTCATCACTGATATTGCGGAAAGAGCCAAATGCAAGCATGACAAACGTTCGTGACTTTCCTGCGGTTTGTCATACCGGTATTCAACCAACGGTCTGATTGAAAAGCCGTCCCCAGGGGGGCTAGCAGCGAGGCCTGGGACCTAGTATACATGATTGCACATTTAAGAAATTTGGCCGAGCGAGACTAAGTACTGGTTTGTTTAAAATAAACATGGCGGACGATGGCGGACATGACGTGCGTTTGTGTTTGTTCAGAAATATTTTGGCGATTCCACGTTCAAACATCTATGGGAACAATTCGGTCGCTGTTTAACTGAACTTTGGTCATTTTGGGACACCATGGATGAAAATTCCACAGCAAACTCCTGTAGAGGTACGTTTCTCGAATGATTGACAGATTTCTTTACTTGTGCGATCACGCATAGCGGAAAAGCGGCAAGATCAAAGGGCGCTGCCTGCCCCCCCTGGCTGTCGCAGTCGTGAAATTGGAAGCAAATCCCTGTGTTCTTTTATCAATCGCTCAAATTTTCATTTTGTTTTCCAGATTTACTGTCTGTCTCATGGGGATGGAAAGAGATATTTTGCCATTAATCAAATCAACAGTCGAGTATTGAATCGAGTCTTGTTTTGAATTTTCGATTCTTCATTTGAAGAGTGGATTATTGAAACGATTTATAATGAAATCAAATTGCAATAATGAATTCATTAATTCACCCTTGGGCGGAACGCGCTGAGTATTTTGACTGTAAAGACTTAACACCAAGTCCGATTGCACCGTGAGGCCCACAGAAAGCACCTAGAAGCGAAACAATCACAAAAAATAGGTCCGCAATGCGTACGTGTTGGGGCTTCTATTTAGGTTGGACTTAAGTTGATAATTTTGAATCATTGATCAAAATATCATTCTTCAAATTACTAGAATTCCTTTTTGTGAATTAATTTCGTACATTCATCACAGTTTTTTACATCCAGTTCAAGTTGTTCCAACAATTTAAGCACTCTTTTTATACACAATGATTTTTTTATTAACTTCACCAGTCCTGAATTAGGAGTCAGGGGTTTCATTAATTTTTTTAAGTAAGCGGCTTACCATGGTGGAATAGGCGGCTGTGACCAATTAAGGGGCCATGAGGCCCCTTTATACTAGAGGGTCTGGAGGCATGCCCCCCAGCAATTTTGGATACATGTAACAGGTTCTTTTGGGTTACTTTGATTGCTCAAGGACAAACATTTTTGTTTGTGATTCTCGTGAACATGTTCCACATTAGGTTGACTATCACTGATTTAGACACCTTTGATTTCAAAAGGAACAACCCCTGTTTGAAAGCAAGACAACTGTAAATATGATACAAGGTTTTTAAGCCCTTCAATGCTGAGCAAAGTACATTCCCCAAATG
The DNA here is from genome assembly GCA_029204205.1 of Desmophyllum pertusum. NCBI lineage: Eukaryota > Metazoa > Cnidaria > Anthozoa > Scleractinia > Caryophylliidae > Desmophyllum > Desmophyllum pertusum. Next base: position 99,488 of record MU826382.1, on the reverse strand, counting down.
AATGGGGTATCCCATGTAAATCCCTTGAATGAGTCAAACATTTTGAAACTTTGTTGTGAATTTCTATAAACTGCAACTGTATTAAAGCCAATAGTTAGCAATCTGCAACTATTAAAAACAACAATAATTATTGTAGTTAAACAAGCTTCATGTAATGAATCACTGTACTGTAATGTATACACTTTGTAAAAAATTGAAACAATGCCTGGCACATCACTTAAGAGCTAATAATCATTTGTTTGCACAGAATATCTTATAGAAGTGCACAGGTTATTTCCAATAACCAAAATATTATTCAATGTGGAAGAAGTCCACAAAATTAATATATTCTGTATGATGGTAAATAATAGCAGCAAGTGACATTGCTACACGTTGCTTTAATACCAGCATTTTCTTCAAAGAGTGATTCATTTCCTTGACTATAGTCAGCACATATTGTTGTTGCTGGGTCAATGGCATCAAATATTGTAGGGCCTGGATTTCCTCCACATCATTTGCTTGTCTTATAATCAATGGAATATAAATATTGTATAAATCATTTGTGTGAAAATATAGGTGACTGAGCAAGTGAAATACGACTCAGTTTTCTTTTCAGTGTTTATATCAGGCTGTATCAGTATTGCTTTTCAGTGGCTATTTCAGTAATATCAAGTGCTTCTTCAGTGAGAAACAAGCCGAGTGAATATTGGCTTACGTAAGCGTAAAAGCTTCTCTTGAATTGAAGTGTACAGACTTTCAGCACAGACTTTCTGCCAAACAAAATGTTGGCTAGTGTGACTTCGAGAGCTGCTGTGAAAAAAAAAAAAACGACGACTAACTACAGGGAACAGCTGAATTAAAATGTCAAAAACAACAATAACATGATGCCTTTTTTTCCCTAACGCAAACGCAGCAAGATTTACGAGACATGAAAACAAATTGATATGGTAAAGTACAAAAGAACAAGCAATAACTTACCTTGGAAACTACAACGAAAATGAACGCCGTCAAATTCTATCAGAACAGAAAAGGAAACCACACGAAGCGATACGCCAAGATGGCCGATAATTTTCCACTCCACTCAAACACAACCTGGTTCCCAGGCTCTCGCTCCACGAAGACCACGTGACACGTGACCAAGTCTCGTAAACCCACAGAAAAATTCGTAAACCCACAGATAAATTCCACCGATCATCCCATAGTGCGGGCAAGCCCCCACAAAAACAATACACCCATCAGCAATAGCAATTCTTAAACGCTTACCTTCACATTCCGCCATCTTGAACATGCAAGACAAATCAAACCACGTGACACGTCATATGATCAAAACGGCGGGAAAACTAAAAGGCGCAAAACAATTCCAGTCCGGCCTGAGCTAGATCGGTTCCTGGCTCAAATCCTGGCTCGAATCCTGGCTCGGATCGTAGCTCGGATCGTAGCTCGGATCGTAGCTCGGATCCTGGCTCAGATCCTGGCTTGAATCCTGGCTCGTATCCTAGCTTGGATCCTAGCTTGGATCCTAGCTCGGATCCTGGCTCAGATCCTGGCTCGAAGTTTAGGTACCCTCTACATGATATAGTTGTTACTGTTTCTGTGTTTTAATAAGTATTTCAATCATACTTGATTTTATATTTTGCTGTTTGTAACACAAATATTTGCATTTAAGTATTTTCTATTGTTATCTGAATTTGTAGGTTGGTATAATAATAAAGGAGAAGATGGCTGAATATCTCAAGAGTACTTTCACTATCAGCTTCAAAACACCACTTGAAATGACTTGGCAGGACATGGCGCTTGCAAGGTGGTATAATCCCATTACTGAGAAATTCCTTTATATTTGAATTAGCAAAAATCCTAGCATCGTGCACGCTTCCAGGCCACTTCACAACAACATCTCTGAAACAATATTTATAATCACAGGTAGCTTGAACACTCAAAGTGTAATGGCCCTTTCAATAATTGATGTAGTCAGTAGAGTTACCAGATGGCTTCCTTCGATATGTGGCGGTTGTTCCCCTGCCAGTTTATAGAGAGACGATCTGCTCATTCTAAAGTTATCCTTCCATTCCTCTGGAATGACAATTTGGTCAACAAAGTTGTCCCAGCATGCACTAGTACGTCCTGGTCTCGTCCAAAACCTTCAAGGTCTTCTTTCTCCTCTGCCGAGTTGTTTCAAGTGGAGTTTTGAAGTGGATAATGAAAGCACTCTTGAGATATTTAGCCGTATTCTCCTGAAATGTGTTTGAAAATTCAGCAGAGTAACATTAATCTGCAGACACGCAATTAAGCTCAAAATCAAGCCAAGTAAGAGAGATGCTAGCCTGCGAATGTCCGTCATGTTGGCCATGTTGACAATCTCATTCCCAGAGGCCACGATCCTTTTGGTCAGCACAAACGCATACGCAGTGAACTGAATTCGACCTCTTGACGTCATCGTTTTCGAAAAGTTTCGTTTTCAGGTGTCCACATGAGAACACGAAAACACAGTTTTCGAAAGTTTCCATAAAAAACAACATAACCTTACCTTGTTATTAACTTGTAAAGACTGCAAGCTCAGTTCTTTTTACAAACAAAGACAGATACATCTCCTATTCGGTATACGTTACAACTAAAGGAAATAGTCACAAACAACTCCTCCAAGGTTGGAGATTTAATTGAAAAAGCAAGACAAATTAAATTCACAGAAACTCACAAATTACTGCATCATTATTCAAGTTTATACATCGGCGCTCTGTACATGATGATCCTCACTTTTCACGAAGCCACATCACTGTCCCACTCAAACTTTCATAAGCTAAGGTGTTTTCTACGAACCAGAAATGTCCTTGTTTTACTAAAAAATTGCAAATGAAGGGCCGAGGGCATTAATAAGACTCATCATATTCGAAAGTCTTGACCGCAGAAAAATACGGCAGTCATATCAGGTTCCAGCCTCCCCGAATTCTGTGAAGCGCAAGCGAGCGAAAATGGGTCAAGCGGAAGTGAGCTGAAAAGGGACACACATTTCATACATTTGCATATTCTAGCAGTATAAAAGCAGGCTTATTAAGAGAAGATTTCCACAATTATCAGACAAAATCGAATTTCCGCGGCAAAGCTTAAAAACTCAAATTCGCTATCCTTTTGCATATAGGTAGTCCTTAGTGAGAACACAAACGCTATGTAGTTTTTTTCTTGAAATATTTCTATATTTCCGAGAAAAACCGAATTTTCGATGTCACCTCCAGACTCGATTCAGCGAGTCCAAACTGGGTTGAAAATCGACCATTTTCACTCGGCGCTCCTGACGAAACTATCCACCCTATAGAAAATTTAATACTACCAACGTATTGCATGACTTTTCATTGTCTAGAGAACACAATTTCAGAAGTATAGGATTTTTTCTAATTATTGAACGGTACACAAAACCAGAGTATCCTCCAATGTTATGATAGTCAGTTGGTCAAAAGAATTGCCATTTTAACCATGTGCCATATCTCAGAATCCCATAAAATTAAGGATTTAAACTGTGGAAAGAAAGATCTTCCAATATATATAAAGTTTAGTTTGGGCAAATGATTTCCCACTTCTCAAAAAATTCTTCAAAATAGTACACAGAAGGCGTGAAATCACGCCAATTGTCGAATGCGTGACCAAACATAAATTACCGTACGTGTGAATAAAATTACTTCAATTCAGATTTTAGTAGAAATACTCTCTTAATGTTTCAATGACCATTAAAGGCTTTTATGGGCAAAAAGAGAAAGAAAGAAGAAAAAAGGTGACTGTTTCTGTGACACTATTTTACATTCGGAGTGTGCTGGCATCTTCGCACTAATTTCAAAGGTGAAAGGTTAGACATGATATTTAACTTTTAGCATTGTTTCCATGATAAACTTACAAGTTGAAGATTGTTTATAATGTAGAAGTATTTTGTCATTCATTACTGTGAGTGAATCGGCATCTTGTGCATGAATTCAAGTCAAATGTCAAGCGATTCAAATTGATAATGTTTACACACGTTTATTTCAGTTTGACTTGTCCAACGTCTTTTGTGTCGCTTAAGAACGAGCACAGAAGAAAATAAACTGAAGGCAAAATGAATAACAAGGGCAAAAACGCATTGAATGTAATCTTGGTCGAGTTAATCGTGAGTTTGCATACGCGTACAGATTTGGCTGTACTGTCCACGCCAGTACAACTGAACAGCAAAACTTTGCTAGAAAACGCTGGAATTGGCGAACAGATGGAAAGTTCACTCAAAATACTACGGAAACCACCGATCCGCGGAATGGGCCCAAATTTACGCATCACTGCCCTGCCCACTTTCGTCAATGTCAGACAGTGAGATAGAGTATCCTGGGCCTTATTGCTCAAGGAATGGCATATCAACAGACTGGCTTCTTTCCCTGTTAAATGATCTGCCTAACATTCCTGATGTTGGTGATTGCCCTACGGAACCAGTAAAGATCTCATTGCCACTGCCAGAGTCAAATAGCCCTGGAAATGAACAGTGCCCTGTGTGTCTTGGAGAGTGCGAAAACAACTCCTACATCAGAGACTGTATGCATTGTTTTTGCTTTGCGTGTATTCGCCAGTGGACTCTGATGGTAGAGACATGTCCAGTTTGCAAAGCGAAAGTATCCTCCATACTTCACTCTGCCACATCACCAGTGGAATATCAGGAATTAACTTTGTTCAGGAATAAAGAAACTGGTAAATATCTATGTCAAGGTGTAATACTGGAAAATGTTTAGTTTAATGCAGAAGAAGAATCTCGCCTGGCAAAGTATGATGATATGGCTGAGGTATTACTATGGTGAAAACTTCGATGAGGTATGTCCATCAGTGCAGGCAATTACAAGTCATATTAAAAATTTGCAGAAGAAAGCTCAAAAGCTATCAAAAGATAAGAAAAAAACTGATCTTGAGGTTATGAAATTGTTGTCATTTCACTTACCTGAGAGTAAGAACGGTGGAAGCTTTCAGGAGGACTTGAAAGAAAAACATACTGAATGTGTCTTGAAAGGTAAAGAATCTTCTACATCACATACCTTGTATGTATCAACCGTCTCTGCATGCAATTCATTAGCTAAGGATTTATGTGAAGTAAAACAAAGCCTAGTAACCATGACAGAAAAGAAAATCAAGTTTGAGACAAAGTGTGAGGCCCAGAAAAAAGATTGTAAGGAATTTAGAAAGACAGCTAAAGCGCCGCTCAGATGCAATTGAGAGGCAAAAGGATTGCAAGAAAACATTACAGGAGGAACTAACCATGAAAGACAAAGAGGTAACTTCATTAAGAAAGCAATTGGTTTCAAAAGATGAAAAAATGGAGAATTTGAAGACAAAAGTTAGTGAAATTCGCAACGAAAAGAAGAATGCACAAGAATTGACTAGATATCACAGGCAAAAAAACAGGGATCTTCAAAATTCTCAACCAAATGATGATGAGGGGAGCAGTTCTCTCTCGGACTAAATTAAGAGAGTACAGTGATATCATAGTTGAGAAAGATGATCTCCTGAACCAACTGTCAGAGAATGTTGATGAATTGGAGGCCAGGCAAACATCACAGCCTGCTGTAGTGACATTTGATAAAGGAAGGTACACTGATGATGTACGGGTGACATGCCTGGACCTGTTAAGCAGAAATGTTGGCATTCTAAATGTAGAGCCCATTATTCGAAGTGTGAGTAACAACATTTTTAAAACTGAACTAGGCAAACTTCCAGGCAAAAGCAAGTTGGCAGAAATGCTTGTAGAGGCAAGGACTGTCTCACACTTGCAACTTGCTGAACTAATACCGGAAGAGCAATTTAACACCTTACACACAGATGGAACTACTAAGTTCGGCCATAAGTATGGCAGTTATCAAGTATCTAAAGAAACCAGTTGTTACACATTGGGTCTTGCTGACATGCAGTCAGGTTCAGCAGCTCAAACCCTCGAGGTTTTAAAGCAAGTTATAGATGACATAGGAAAGGCTGCAGAACAACATGGCAAGAATGGCACTCCTTCACGTATACTTACGTCCCTTAAAAACACTATGTCTGACCGGCATATTGTTGAGAAGAATTTCAACGAATTACTGCAAAACATACAGAGCGGAATGCTTACCAGAGGTATTGAGCAACTGGCAAGGTATGACCAAAGAGGAGCAGTTGGAAGTTACCAAGATGAATAACTTCTTTTGTGGAATGCACTTTATGATTGCAATGGCAGATCAAGCAGATAAGACTTTGAAAGAATGGGAGAAGTTGCAGTTTGGTGGGGAAAAAGTTGGGGCAGCAGCGATGCCAGGAATTGCCACAGGCTCTGAGGCCCGGTACAATTCGACTGGTACGAACTGCGTGCAAAGCAGTGGAAAAACATGGATCAGAGCAGGTTGGCTGCTCATTTCCCTTTAGTGAGTACCTCAAGACACAGGGCATTAGAAAGGTGCCACTTTCTAGCTTCAAAGGGAATCGTTTTAACATTGTGTTTCATAATGCAGCTGGTGTGTATTTCCTTAATGAACATTTAAAGGTTTTCTTTGAATCCATTTATGGTACTGAAAATAGGTTACTACAAGCTGTGTTAGCTGATGTTAAAGTGAAAGAGTATGTTGCAGCAACAAGAGCTCTTGGTCTTATCAACAAGATGATTACAGTCCCCCTCTGGAGAGTGATTGAAGATAAATCTATTGGAATCCTTGACGTGAATGCCAAGTACACATCTATGAGGGACTCCTTGAAAGTTTGGTCTGAAGATGCCTCAGCAATGCTCACTGGTAATACCTCCCTTTTCAACGACACGCTAATCAACAAAGATGTTGTGTTTGAGAAACTTGTTGAGGAATGTGATGATGACAGCATGACAGTAGAAGTTCTTCAGTTATTGTTCAAGAGCTTCTACCTCACCATGGAGCGAATGCTAGCAGATCATTTGCCACAAGGTGTTCATGACAAACCCAGTGCCACAAAGATTAGCGAACAAAGTCAACCCCAAAGTCTAATGTTGTCAGTGAACGTGACTTTGCACAGCTTGACCGCTTACTGCGAGAAAAGCCAAATGCCACCACAATTGCTTTAGAGGGCATGATATTGTATGCAAACAACAAGACAAGGTCATGGCTTGATAGCAAGACTGCAGAAGAGAAATCTGAGATTCTCAAAATTGCTACAAAGTTGACACCAGCGTACAAAAAGTTATTTAATCAAAGGAGAGAGGCCATCCGCCAACATGTTGCACAGGACACTGAAAGAAAAACAAGATGAAATTGAAAGAAAGAAGTTAAGAGCTCAGCAACAGAAGGAAAAACTTGTGAATGCCATATCTGTGGATGGACTGTGGCAGACTGACAATGCTGTTGAAGCTGGCTTGTTATGTTATCCATCAGTCTCGAGAAAAATAGTTGCTCTCAAGCAACAGATCAATTTCAGAAAATTTGTTCTGGTTCAGGAGGCGAGTGACAAGGCTCTGTTTTCCTTCTCAAAAGACAAGAAGCAGCATTCCCTTGAGCAACTGAAACAAAACCTTGTTAGACTTATTTCCGAGACCCAGGATGTAACTGAGTCACCAGCAAAACGTGGAAGAAACCAAGGTGGCGAAGAAGACCCAGTTATACAAAACCCAGAGCTTCTGGTTGGAAAAAGAGTTGTTCACTACTTTGAAGAGGATGGCACTCGTCAGGGGTACAATGGCTTAGTGACTGGCCTAGTTCCTGGAACAAGAACGTGGTTTAATATCTCCTATGATGCCGAGGGTGAAAATGAAATCCACACGTTTGAACTGCTTGATGATTACAGGGAAGGGGACTTGGAAATTTTAGATGCTTAACTAACTTCTTAAAAAGTGCAAATGGAAAACACAACACACTTTGGAAATTAAGGTACTTTATTTCAATTTTGAATGATGGCATACATACTTTATTACATGAAATTTTCGCGGCACTTAATTTTGCAATTTTGTGGAAATTATGCATTTATGGTAAAAATAGGGTGACAGGCCAGCACAACTTCTAACTCTTTTTTTTCCCAACACTTTAATTATGAGATTTAAAAAAATATATACTAAATTCGCTAAATTAAAATGTCGTGAGAATTTCATGTAGTAAGGTAGACTCTGTGCTTTTAGGCATTCAACTTAATTGAAAGGTGGTTGTCATAGCAACAGTATAACCTGAAAATACTTACCATATTGACTTGTTTATCAGACTTCAATCTCATAATAACCATTATAATAATTATAATATTGCATTATTTACAAGCATGTTTTAAAGATATTGCATTTGTATGAGTAAGAATTGGGTAAGAAGGGGCTCAGTGCCACCTTAAAATTTTAAGAAGTTGAGGTTGCATGGACTTTTTACCAAGAATTGTGTAAGTTAACCCAAAAAATTAAAATTAGAGGTTCTTTGTTTAAATATGTCAAATTGGTTAAATTCAATGCAAAATACTGCGTTGCCATCTTCGTTGCCATGGAAACGGCATTGCCATGGTAACCACCTCGTAGTTATTGTATGCTATGTTCTCAAGCGAGACATATTATGGACTTACTAGGTTATAAAGAGCTACTATAATGGTGGTTGCTATGTGCTATTAATTGTCAACAAGTGGTTACCATGCAGGAATAAAAAGGTTAATTAGCCCACTTGTTTTGGAGGGAAATTCAAAATTTTAACCAAAAAAATGTGAGAAATCCTCACTTTCAATATTCTATATCTCTGGAACCATTCAACCAAATGCAATGAGTAAGGTATCATTTCCCCCCTTTTTTTTAGCTCTTTACAGCTAAATCTGTCAAAAGTAGATTGCTAAAAAGTGAAAAAATGCTCTGGAGTCCCTACCTTAGGTACACCGACAAAGTTCTTCTTCTCAAATTGGCGGCAAGAAAGTTAAAGGATAACAAATATAAAGAATCAATGATTTTCATCTCGGATGATGTCTCGAAAACTGTACGCGACGAGCGGTCGAAGCTGAGGAAAAATTATCTTCAAGAAATTAAAGCAAAGCCTAGAGTCCTGTTTGCCTTTATACCGTGGAGCGTTCCGGCTAAAATTTTGTATAAGGAGGATGGAACTGTAAACTTAAAGTCATTTAACTTACCGAAAGTTCAACTTGATTAAGACTTTGTCTGGACAATGCTTTTTCCTATACCAGGATGACTGTTGTTTATTTAATGCTTCAAAATCTAGTTTAACATAGCTTAGCTTAATTATTCAACTTAACGGAGAATTTGGCTAGAGATCTTGGCGAAAGTGTACCAGAAACCTGGTCGGCGAAGCGGCAGTAAGTACGCTTTCGAGTTTATGTTTGTGTGTGTGTTTGCTGTGCTGTTTTTGTTTTGTGTTTGTAAAATTTCACATATTTTGCCGATTACAAGCGTATCAACTGCTCAAACATGTTAATTTCTTGAAAACTTTATCAATGACATCTCTCATGGGAAAAACAATTCCAAAACAGATTATAAATGACAAATGCTAAGATCAAACCTGATAGTCTGAAATTGCTATCTCTTAATGTGAGGGGCCTCAGCAATTTTCGAAAACGTAGGGCTATTTTCACCTGGTGTAGAAAACAAAAAGCAGATCTAATTTTTCTTCAAGAAACGCATTCAACAAAAAATGGTGAATGTAAATGGAAATAGAATGGGGTTCCGAAATCATTTTCTCCCATAGTCCAGTCAATCTACGAAAATTTTAGGCTCCAGATCAAACTAATTGCAACAGAATTTATTTCATTGCTAAATGAAGGTTTGAGGTGACCTTAGTAACTAAACCTTAGTAACTAAAAATCCCAAAAAATCCCTTCGGTGGAACATCCCGAAATTTAGCGATAAAGATGTCAAGCTTTTACCACAGGGTACCCACGTCGAGTGGTATTAAATGCACTGTAAAAATGCGTTTGTTTTCACAATTATTTTGTTCAATATGTAAAAACTAACACAATTCACGGTATAGGTAATCGGAACAACATTATTAACTATAAAAAAAGATAATAAATGCATACAAAATAGAAATATTTAAAACCACAGGGTACCCGCGACGGATATTTTTCGAATTGCATCTATTTTCGGGAGTGTTTGTCATAATTATACATTTTTTATTGAAATTAATTTAACTCGAAGTCCCATAAGTTAGCAACTCGCCGCCAGTGATTGTGTTTTCAGGTCAGTTTCATGTCTAGACGGCAGACACACGTGTGCACAGGAATGCACAGGCGTCATAGAAAAACAAAAGCGCGGGAAATCCTAGAAACAAGACTCCAAAGATTTGTCGCTGATAATGTGGATCACAATATCAGAACTTTGGACGGTTTGGGGACGTTTCATGGTATGGGTATTATTGCGATCATTACCCCTGGTACTATGTCTAGTAGACCAGTTCCGAAAAAATCAGTTACCAAAGAAGAGATTGGTGCAACAGGAAAGATTGATATTCGCAATTACAAAGGGCCTGTTCAAGATGCGTCCCCGTCGTCCCCGTTGCTCTATAAGGAACTGAAGGATCTAAAGATACAGGACTCTACTACAAACTTAGATCTACTATACAAGCTCACTATGCCACTAATCCGATTGCTGCGGCCTGCTTGGTCAGGAACGATGCAAATTGTATTCGAGCAAGGCAACCACCCGGGCAAGTCGTCTGTGCTGTTCCTGCCTATGATAGACATGGACCCCAGTGATTTGAATTGTATCTATTCAACTCTGGGTTCATTGCAGATCAAGCAACTCGCTACGGCGTTACGCCTATCGTAACCTTCGACCAGCCCCTCTGGTGGAAGGCCTTGATGATTAAATTAAATGAGCCACAAGACAGTGCTATAAAATCCATCGTGCTGAGATTAGGAGGTTTACATATTGAAATGAGCTACCTTGGGTGTATAGGACATATCATGGCGGGATCTGGCCTTGAAGACGTCCTAGAACTAGCATATGCCAATGCTGTCAGACATATGTTTAGTGGCAAAGCTATTTCGCGAGCTATAAGAGGACATTTCCTTGTTGACGCTGTTCTCAATTCCCTGTTGGTAAGCCACACATTCAACCTGCCATTATTACCAATTGGAGGCGCTCCTGCTGATCAACTGCAAAACAACCAAGAGGAAGAACCACCAGTAGAAGCCGAGGAGCTAGAAGGGGAAGTGGTACGGGAGGCTTGTCCTGTGGATAAAGAATTGGAGCAGGCAGGAGAACTTTATGATAAGGTAAACAATGGCAAAGTCGAAGTAAACGAAGCATGCTCGGCGGACATTCTAAAAACACTATCGGAGAAACTTGAGACGAAAGAAGGGCGTTTCAGAACCAGCGCACAGCAGTTCTTTGGCTACAGTATATGGAGATGGTTGATATTCTTTGTCGGTTCATTAAGGCTGAAAGGACTGGTAATTGGGATCTACATCTTCAAGCAGTATACGATATGCTGCCTTTCTTTGCTGCAGCAGGCCACAACTTGTACGCAAAATCGGCTCATGTTTATCTTCAGATTATGAGCGAGCTGAAAGACAAGCATCCAGATGTGTTTCAAAGTTTTCAAGATGGATTACATGTTGTCCGGAGAAGCGATCGGTACTGGGCTGGTCTCTCGACAGATCTAACAATCGAGCAAGTCCTTATGAGAAGCGTTAAGACGAGTGGTGGATTGACGCGTGGAAGGGGGATGGGAGAGACTCAGAGACTCGTTTGGTTGCTGTCTATGCCTGCATGCGCAGGCATAGTTTGGAAAGCTAAGTTTGGAAAGCACTGGTGGCAGATCAACCATAACTCCATAACCCGATCCCTTTTGGAGCTTCTTGGCTAGATTGAGAATGCAATCACATTGTTGTAGGTCAACAAACCTAATGATGATCGACACCTTGGTTTCATTGCGGCCTCCTCGAATTCTGTGACACGCTGCGATATTGATATTTTTTACCTCACCGGGCCCCATCTTGAGAGTACTGTATTGAAGAATTCTTGAACTTTATGTCTTGTGACTTCAGAGCTTTCATTTATTTCCCCAGTAATGCCATGGACAATGAGATTCCATTTCCTTCCCCAGAGGTTGAGGGCAAGAATTTCATTATGGACGGACTTGACCTCTTCTTGTATTGTGCTTTCTTTCATCTCTGGTTGCTCCTGTTTGAAGTGTCCCATCGCTTTCTCCAGTTCCACCACTCGGTCAGTTGTATCTTTCAGTTTCTGGTTAAATTTGCTGAATTCTGCAGCTATGTTCGAGTGAAGATTTGCAAAACATTTTGAAATGTCTTTGACGTCCTCGACCTTGTAAAGTTGTTTGAGTGCCGAGCACGTGTCTGAAACTATTTCGGTCATGTTCGCTTGAAAAACTACTAAAATAATGCCTTTCGTCCGTTCTCGCCGTCCAAAGAGTTTAAACAATGTTTTACGCTGTTAATGGTTTGAAATTCGTGCGTCCAGCCAGGGCGAAATGGAGCTCTAAAATAGACGTCTACTTATGGAGCGGTATCACCGCCAAAAATACAACTGGACCCAGATGACATGACGCTACGTCTGCACAGTACGATAGTCCGTCAACAGGATTCGATGTTTTGCCCGCACTATTCGATATCACGGCTTGTCAACACGATAGTCCGTCAACTCGATACGATGTTTTGCCCGCACTATTCGATTTCACGGCTTGACAACACGATAGTCCGTCTACTCGATACGATGTTTTGCCCGCACTATTCGGTATCATGGCTTGACAACACGATAGTCCGTCTACTCGATACGATGTTTTGCCCGCACTATTAAGCTATTCGATATCACGGCTTGACAACACGATAGTCCGTCTACTCGATACGATGTTTTGCCCGCACTATTCGATATCACGGCTTAGGCTTGAGATGTTATCTCTTTGTCATAGCATTACGTATTTTTGGCGTGGTGAGGTGACAAAATTGACATGATGCATTCCCGAGGAACCTGGTAACTAACGGTAAAACCTCAAAAGCTCGCATGGTCTGTCGGGATTCTCCATTCAACATGGCGGCAAACGAGCAGGAAGGACGAGTTTCTAGATCCTCTGGAGGGAATTCCTCCACCAGTGCCAGTGCTTTTTCGGAAGCTGTAAATCTTTTAGAAAGAAGCGTATCATTACTTAGGGAATCGCCCCTAAGTAATATTATGCCTTTGGCAAATGACGACATTGACAATACAAGGGAAGAACGTGCTGTTGCGAATTACAGGTAAGCTAGCTGTGTCACGATAATTTATGTCATTTATCACCTTCAAATCGAAGAAGGCCTACAAATAATAGTCTACAAAGGTAGAAAAACACCAAATAGGCAATAATAAACCAAACAGGAACGAGGATGGTCGAGGATGGAGAAGATTAAGACGGATTGCGAACGGTGAACTTAAAAACAAACTTGCCAATTTTTTCAATTTTCATCGTTTTGTTTTCCTAAATGTTTTATATTTAGCTTAACCTAAGCCAGAAGTTTTTTGATCTGCAGACCTATTTTTATAAAATATGAATATTTGTTGTCATATATTTCTTTAATATTTAATGTATTTTATAAATTCGTGAATACATTATGGGAAAAGTGATGTGAAAATCCAGCTTATTGACAATTGTGCATTATTTACAGTATCAATTTCCTTTGAAGAGAGCGTACATTGTAAATTGACTAAAATCGATGTCATAAAAATCAGTGTGTGTGTATGCGTGTATGTGTGTATGTATGTTTTTATATTTATTTTACATACCTGTATGTATTTACTTTATAGGAATACAAAGTACTAAATATTAATAATGGGTCATAATAGCTCTTAACATTTGTTTTCTAGGCGTATATACCCAGGTCCCTCAAGGACCCAGGCAGTAGGCCAGGCAGTATCAGGCCAAAGATCATCAGCCCGGCCCACAACCTCAGCTATATACCCAGGCCCCTCAGGGACCCAGGCAGTGGGCCAGTCAGTATCAGGCCAAAGAGCATCAGCCCGGCCCACTACCTCGGCTAACCGCAGCTTGTCATCATGGTGGCCAAGCGCAGGCCCAGTCCCACGCCCAAGTTCCAGTGGTAAGAAATCCACCTTCCGCTTCCAGCCTTACAAAGTGAAGGAAACCTGGACACATGAATTCTGTGTGCTAGCAGATAAAGACCAACGCCAAACTCCATCAACTGCCATGAAACAACAGCTACGTGAGGTTGGTCTTGGTCAAAGGCGCATTGTGTTTACAAATAAGAAAGGTGATTTCAAGCACATTCAGGAAGGCCTTTACAACAATTTTCCAAAACTAAGAGAGGCTGGTGGGTTTGAGCTGTACAGACAGCAAGATGGAAAAAGCTTATGCTATATAACACCACCAGCATCTGGTTACACAATCCCATTTTTGAAGTACACATATGGGATTAAATCAGCCATACTTTATGTGCTTCCAATCCAAAGAAGCCTTTCCATGGATCCAGTGCCTTTGGATGAAGAAGAGGTATGTGCAGTTTGCATTTATGTATTGTTGGTGGAAAAATTATCTCTTTCATTGCAGAAATTTTTTACACAATCTATACAAAAAATACATGTAAATATTAATATAATAATTAAGATAATTTATCATATAGATTAATATAATTACACTAATAAAGACTCCTAAAATTTCTTTCATAATAGTTTGCAGTATAGTTTTTAACAAAAATGGCAGGACATTTCCAGATGTTGGTAGTACATAAAATGTTGATTACATCTTTGTGGTTGCTTAAGGTCGATGACAGCTGTGTTCAGACCCAAGAATGCTATCAGTGTGGCATAGACGTACCTCTAAGGAACTTACGAGAACACCTTAACACATGCAGTTGTGGTGCTGATCCAGTGGATAAAGTTGAGGTTTGTGAGTGTTTAGCTTGGGAAATGTGATTTCCTTTCCAGGAGAGCTTGTTACAGAAGCAAAAAAAGGTTTTTATAAACTGTTTCGGGTGCTTAATTAATTGCATTAGACGACAAATAAACATTTGTATACAAATTGAAGCTACATATATTTCTTCACCACCCCTCTCTATGGTGTGAAAGTCCATAAATTGTAGTGAACATTTGATGCAGTTTTTACTACTGTATTGCACTATTGCTCGGGGAAGGGTGGTATGGTGTTATATCCCGCTGAAATTCAAGTTTTCCATTCAACATTTGTTATTTCATCCATATTTCACGCTTTAACATTCAAGTTTACGATCCAACATTCATCAGTTCCATTCAACATTGAACTTATAAATTCAACATTCATCATTCAACATTCACAGTTAAGGGGAAAACAATACTTTTCAGACCACTAAAAGTAACATGAACCGATTGTCTTTTATGACAGTAAATTCATGCAGATTTTCTCATCTTTATTTCTTCCATTGTGCAAAATAATCAAAGGAGAGAAAGCACATTTCAGATTCCCGTGGTTTAAGTTACTAACTAAAGGTACTAGTTTTCAGGCTCTGTCCATTTTTCCAAGATATGGTGGCTGTGTGAAATTCTCTCCCCTGGGACATGTTAATTCTCAAATTCCTCACCCAGATAACAGCCTTTGATGTCAATTACCCTGGGGTCACCCCTCCTCCCACCCTGGGGAGGGGAATGTAATTAAATATGATTTTTATGCCTGACTTATTTTAACTTACTGTATATTATTGATAGCATTAAAAAATCCAATCATTTCTGATAATAGGATGTCGATTCGCCTAAAGTAAATTGTGTCAATTGCTATTTGGCATTGCCTATGACACAAATTAAAGAACACCAGGCAGAATGTACAGGTGGACCATGCAATATGCAGCCATCCAATGCACACCAATCAAGGTAATTGAAATGATGACGATGTTCATATCATGCACCTATCAATGTTAAGGCTCAAGGAAGAGGGGGGATGCCGACAGATGCAGTGCATTTGACTGTTACTGACAATATTTTTAAAAATGTAAATTTGACAGCCATTAATGCCCAAGTGCAGGGATTGCAAATTTATCAAAAGCCCGGTGTCTGCCAGGAATTTCTCTCTGCGGCTTAACATTGATAGTTGAATAAGTATACTTTGATAGAAGTGTTAACATGGCTCGATAGATAGTTAGGGATGCAGATAGTTGCAAAGACTGGTCACTAAACTGTCTATAAGGAATGATTTTACAACTTCTCTTCAGAAAATAAACAGCAAAAGAGGGAATCACTCACAATGATTACTGAAGGCTACTGACATTGTAGTTATTTAAGAAAACCGTATTGTACCCAAAAATAACCACCCTGGCCTCGTTTATATGGCAACCAAGATCTTAAATTAACAGTACTGCAATTCTTTGTCACCAATATATATCCTGGTATACATAATTTTATTCAGATAGCATAAGACAGCAAAATCTATTGCTAATTAACTCGAACTAAATATGTACCATATTTTTAATATTATATTTACAGTGACGATTGGGACACGCAACAGGACCTTCCAAATAAAAGACCTGACCCTACAGACTCTACAGGTATATGGATATAGTGTTGTATGTTGTGAAGTACCTTGTTAAAAAGTTCTAGCCTACGGTGAACTTATGTTGCTTCAGTTGAAAAACACTATCTAAAAAACAGTTGGAATGCTTTGTTTCCATCAGCAATGTTGCAATGATTTATGTTGTCTAATTAGCCCTGGTTACAGTAGTTGCACTGTCATGGACTGGGAGTTTGATTTCAGTGGCTCATAATCACTGATACACATGTTCCCCCGAATCAACTACTTAACTACTTCAAGTCATTCCTCATTGTGCAAACCATTTTTATTACATTTTCCACACAAGGCCAATAAAAAAATAATAAAATCGGTAAACGTGTACTACACGAAAATTCCACATCATGACATCAACTGTTTTAAAAGGCCATGCTTCATTTAAATAAATAATAAATAAACAAGTAGATCTAGCACTGCTGTGCCAATAATTGTGGACACTATAAATCAACAAACAAATAATGTAAATTAAACATAAACTGTTAAGAATCCCAACTGGTGAGAACAAATCCAGCTATTCCTGGGACCTCCAGATTTCAAATCCATCGCCCTAAACCACTCGGTCACGCCGCCTCCACAAGTTCATAGTCAAATCAGGGGGGAATTCGATTGTTTATGTATTAAAAATAGAGCTCACCTTTACATGAAAGTTAAAACCAAAAGTATACCCAGGATGACAGGTTACAATAAAATTGTCTTCAGCTATGGTAGAGGCTGCTGAAGCCTGACAATAATTATTGTGTACAATGGGAAACATAACACACCACTTGTCTTTCCTTTAGAATCAGATCCGATTAAAGCGTTACAAGGCTTGTTTCCGGATCTCCCCATTACAGAAGTTGAGCAAGCTCTATGCAAAGAACTGGGGGATGTGAATAAGGCAGCAGAGAGTTTAATGCAAGGAGATGGTATGCCACTTATTGATTTAACTGTATCAATCTGGGATGAAGACATAATGGTGGTTGGAAAACGAGGTTAGTTAATAAATATTGTTATACTATTTAATGCAATAATTATTTCACTTGCACTTGTTTGTTATAAGATTTTAATTACCATCTCACCTCATGCCAAACGCGAGCTGTTCCATCAGTTGTTAATCAGTTACTTTATTTATCCATCTTCAGATGTACAGCTGTCAGCTATTCTTGTAGAACTGGGTACAAATCTAACCGGACTACCCAAACGAATAAGCGTGGACCAGAATGACATTCTGGCAGACGTCATACCATTATACAAAGATGCCAAGTTCGATCCCCGTCAGCCACTGAGGGTTGTCTTCAAAGACCAACCAGCAATAGACAGTGGAGGTCCAAGAAAGGAGTTATATTCTTTAGTCTATGACAGATTAATAAACTCTACAGATTACAGGCTGTTTGAGGGACAGGCTGGGCGCCTTATGCCTTTTTATAATGCTAGTACTGTGTTTTCAGGAATGATGAGAACACTAGGTAAAATGATAGCGCATTCCGTCGTCCAATGTGGCATTGGTTTACCAGTATTCTCACCAGTTTGCTACTGGTACTTAATAACTGGAGATGTCTCAAAAGCTTTGCCGTATGCAAACCTTACAGATGTCAGGGATCCGGATGCAGCTGTCTTAACAGAACGGGTATTTCTAAACATAACAGCGCCTTTCAATAACACGCGAACTCTGAAGTTCAAAACCCAACTTACAATTGCGTTTTTCGCTGCCGGCAATCATAAAATTACGACGACAACCAACTCGAACCATCGGACCGTGAAAGAAATCTACCAATCAAAATCCAGGGACGTGAACTTTTGAATGGGTTACTAAATGATTGACAGCAGCGAAAAACGAAACCGTTGATTGAGCAGAGTTCCCAAGAGTTCGCATGTTATTGAAAAGCACTGTAATTATCCATTTACCATCAATTTAAATACGTCAACTTTGTTTACCATAAAGACCCGTATGGTAGAGGATTTGATGAAGGCCTTGTGCAACAGCAAATTCAAAGAAATAGGACGGTAACTACGTATGAGGCGCTTACACCGTTTCCTGAAAAAAAGAAGAATACTCGTGTAGTTTATCGTGACTTATTACCCTGGCTTACCGAATATCGGCGGTATGTTGCGAAATATTCACCTCTTCTTCACATTTCGGACAGGTGCAAGGAGGCTTTAAAGGATGTTCCATTGATGGCATTTTGTCGGCCCAAGAGCCTTAAAGGAGCACATCTGTAATCATCCTTGTTCCGGTTTTGTTTATTATCACCTCTTTGTTGTCCTTCTACCTTAGTAAACTATTATTTTGAGATTTTCTTAAATTTTAAGGTGATTTTGCACTTCGCAAAAATGGCTTAAAACATCATGACATAGCTCTTTTAAATATTATTTGGTGCATGCAAGAATAAAACCGAATAACAATAGTGCTATGCAAGGGAGTCACAAGTGTTCTTCTACACAATGTGAAATTTGTAGAAAGAAAATTTTTCTTAACATTGGGGATACGTTTGTTAGTCACTCGAATGGAAAATCGTACAGCATTATTATAATCTTGATTGTAACAGTAGCAATGTTATATACTTACTCAGTTGTAAGGCTTGTGGGAAGCAATATGTAGGATCCACAATGACTAAGTTCAGACTCAGATTTAATAACCATAAGAGTAGGCTTAGATCACATCCTAGATTGGCACCAGGTGATAGAAAAAGCGACGACTTTATATACAGACACTTTTTTACGGCAGGCCACAAGGGCCTTGATGATATCTCGATCAGGATTATTGATAAAGTAGACAACGAGGAACTGGTCTGGAACAGAAGGGCCTATAGACTCAGAACAGTTGGACCAGAGGGTCTTAATGAGAATGCCTTTTTTTTACAGCCAGAACCACAGAAGTCGTACACGTAGTAATAGGTTTGTGGCAGCCTCACAGTGTCATGGGGTTTATTATATGAGTCAACATTGTTAATAATGATGTTCATACCATTTCCAATTAGATTTTACTAGCAGAGACAACAGAAGAAATCAGTGCTATCAATGCCGACCCTGGTTTCCAAGTAATGCTATCTGATGTTGGTTGCACATTTCAGCTAACGGTAAACTTGAATAAATTTCAAATGTTATAATAAAAGTAAAAAATTGAAAGTAAAAGTTTATGTTCGTAAAAAAAAAATTAATCTCCAACCATTTGAACTTTTGAAATGCATTTCGGTATGAAAATCAAGATATCGACTGCCAAAAGCTGCATGTTCATCGGTTTCTAGGTGCGACTGCAACACACTTTTTTGGTTATCAAAGTGTTAAAAAGAAAAATATTTTACAATATAGATGCAGTTACAGATAATAAGAGTGTAGTCTGGTCCTCTTAGTTCCCACTGGAGCATAAGGCAAGATAGCTGAAGCATATGATCCTTTTTTCCAAACAGACTGCTAATAGGACAGATATTGTGCAATCAATCTTCATGCACTTCGTACTTAGCAAGAAAAAGGTCTTGCTGGACCAGCTGCGAGAGGGGCTGGAGACTCTTGGCGTTTTACACCAGGCAATCAAACATCCCTTGCTGTTTGAGGAACTTTTTGTAAGAACTGAAAGTGACTTGAACTCAGAGGAAGTTAAAAGCATCCTAAGATTCCCAGTTCAGATGGACAACGGTGCATTGGAGATGAGAGCAATGTTGATAAACTTCTTAGATGACTGCCCGACTAATGGTAAAAATTGACATTCAATGATCATTTATGCGTAAGCACTATAGTGGAATGTCCTCGCTGCGTAGACTCTTAACTTAAAAGTTTCTGCTCAATTAAAAGGACGCATCCCTGTATAGCATTGCATGATTCCATGTCTTCATTTGACTTTCAATAGAAACATGCTGCCACAGCTTGGATTTACCATCTCTTTAAAGCTTATAATAAGAGCGATAGTTTCTTCTCAGAAAAGCTAATGACTTTATTTATAATTATTTTCAAGAATCGACGAAGGAAAGTAGTAAGAAATAATTATTGATGCCATCAGCGTATGTAGCATGCATACGAGATGATTACCGCCAACTATTTATTTTAACTTCCACATTTCGAACGCCATACGTAGAATAATCAATGTCACTTCATTACTAAAATTATTCCCCCTCCCCCGCTCCATAAAATTATTACCACATGTATATCCATTTTCTATATCTTTTCTTTATTGTATTGCATTGCATTGCACAACATCGAGTGCAATACAGCCACTGACATTACATTTTATTTATTTACATCCAGAAAATAGACAAACTTTTTCATATTTATTACAGGACTGCAAGACTTCCTTCGCTTCACAACTGGTACCGCGACACTGCCGATGCCGGGAAGCTTTATCGACAAGATAACAGTAACTTTTGACGCTGTTGATGATTGCATCTTCTCTTCCACATGCCTCTTGACACTGCAGTTACCCCCCAAGACTGAAAATTATGAGGTTTTCAAAATGCCATGATCGTGGCCACTTGCAGCAATGCAGGACCTGCGTTCAATATTGTGTAACTGAATAACATTACAAAGATTGCAGAGGTTTGGCTAACTGATAGACCGCCCACAGTCTAAGTAAGTGACGAAAACATGCAGTGTAGATGAGGACAGTGAAACTTGTTCATTTTCGTTGTTTGACTGTTATGATCGATATGTTTGAAAACCTATTTAATTCTTCTTACAAAAGTTTTAGAAGTAGAGAAAGTAATTAAGTAAGGGAAAAGTTGTGTTAAACATTCAAATGAACGTTTAAGGTGGCTGGTAACTGTTTACAACCCTTGTGCTTTAATTGATCTCTACTGCCATGGATCCTATATCAGTTGATCAGGGGTTAAAATAATGGAATCAAATGAACGCCCAGTCATCGGTGAACAAGTTATGATCATCTTTGTAATATATACTATTACCATAGCAACAGTATAACTTGTAAAAGCCACCCTTAATTTTAGCTTTAAGTGCCTAAAACTCGAAAACAAGCACGGTGACCGCCATTAATTATTTTTGAAAATTGATCAGCACGCTAAGATACAACTTTTTGCAAAGTTTAAAAAAAAAGTTATTCAGTAGGTTCGGCGCCACCTTAAATTTTTGCAAATATAAGGTGGCGCTGAACCTACAGAATAACCATTTTTTTAATTGATTGGGCACTCATTTGGCACCATTATTTTAACATCAACTTATATAGGAAGGCAGTAGCGATTATTAAAAGTATGAGGGATGTAAACAGTTACCAGCCACCCTAAATGAGACATGAACTGTACATGCAACTTTATTGTTACCATAAAGGCGTACTAAATACGGGCAGCATTTTCTGTCAACTTGTTGCGCAATATTGTAGACACGAGTTGTACTTTGTGCAACATGTTGCCGCAACTTGCAACACGGGTGGTAATATGCGCAAAAATGTTTTTTCAATTGCAATGCAACAATGTTGAAAGAAAATGTTGCCCGTATTACTCGGCCTTAAGAGATGACTTGTGTTGCATGTCTGATATAAAACGTTGTCAGTGATCAGTTGCGATTGTGTTACAGTCAAAATACTCATCGCGTTCCGCCTAAATAATGACCAATGCTTCATTAATGCAATATTGCTTTGGTTTTGGATTTTCAGTCAACGGTCTGCTAGTTGAAAATCCGTCGCAGAAAGAGATATTTTGCCATTAATCAAATCAACATACGATATTCTAATGGGCGCTACAGTTTAATTATATTCAGTTGAAGTTATGAATCCCCACTTAAAAAATCAAAGCAATATTGCATTAATGAAAGCATTTGTCATTATTAAGGCGGAACGTGCTGACTATTTTAACATACTCTTCATTTTTATATACTACAGGGTGTACATTATCTTTTATAATAGAGCTGTTTTCATAATCTATTTTACTGTCGAAAATAACAAGACGTGTAATTATTAATCAAAGAACCAGCAGTATTAGAAAGACAGAATACTACCACTGACAGTATTACGTCATGTTATTGTACTGCTGTCATGCAGTTCGAAACGTTGTTGTTGCTTCAACTAAACATTGTTAGTAAATTACCAAGTTTCTATATTTCTCATTGGGCCTAATGCCGTGATTTAAACAATGTTTAGACAGGGTTTACAGCAGGACGCCTAAAAGTGTGACCACTTTTAATTAATTCACATTCTTTCGTGCGTGCAGACTACCCAATCAGAAGCCGAAGAATAAATATCCTTGACTTCTGATTGGATAGTATATACGCGCACGAAAGAATATGAATTAATTAAAAGTGGTAACACTTTTGCTGCTGACAAGTCTCCATTATTGCTTTGCAAGAGGGGAGACTTGCATCATTTAGATTTCATTTCTGAGACGTTCCCCACCGTGATCTAGTTGATTAACAGATTTGTGGGTAGATAAAGATGCCATTGAAATATTTGTAATAGTAGAAAAAACACTTCTGTACGTGTTGCTCTGCCCTTTTGTCCTGCTTACTTCCACTATATTTAATACATTATCAAGGTAAGTGAATTACTTCGCTTTTCAATAACATGCAAACTCTCGGGAACTCCGCTAAATCAACGGTTTCGTTTTTCGCTGCCGTGAAACATTTAGTAATCCATTCAAAAGGTAACGTCCCTGGATTGTAATTGGTAGATTTCGATCCATTTTGTTTGTTTCAGTTTTTCAAGGTCCGTTGGTTTGAGTTGTTTGTCCTCGTAATTTTTTGATTGACGGCAGCGAAAAAACGCAATAGGCCTTATGCATGTTTACGTCAGACTAGCTAATTTCACCCCATGTAAATTTTATCATGAACGAATTCCCAAAGGAGCAAAAATGAAAAGAATACCCACGTGAAAACAGTATGCACGTGCAAAAAGTTGGAATAAATTTCGTGCAAACGAGGCTTGGGGGTGAATTTTGAGCAGCTGACGTAATATGCATAAGGCCTATTGTAAGTTGGGTTTTGAACTTCAGAGTTCGCGTGTCATTGAAAGGCGCAGTAAAGGATCTTCTCTCATTTTGCACTGGTGTTTCAGCTATCCCACCTATGGGGTTTGATAATCCTTCAGTTATAACAGTGACGTCCACATATAGTACCCTACCAAATACGAACACCTATCAAAAGGAATTGGAACTTCCTTCTGAGGTTTCTTCTTTTGAGGGATTTTGCTCACAGATGGACTTGGCTATTGCCACTGAGTCAACTGGATTTGGAGTTGCATAGACAATACATTTCATAGGAAACTCAACAAAACCAGTAGAGAGTTTTATTATTTTAAATAATTGTTGTTGTAAGTGTTATTGTACTTGCCAGAAAAGGGCAAGCCGTGCTGTAGTCAATGTTTTGGGCCACAAGGATAAACTATAAAGGTTCAACGAACATTCCTTCATATTTCAAATTGTAAAAGTAATTACTCTTGTTCCAGATTTTGCAACTGTTAAAGAACATTCAAATGATGTGAACTTTACATTACTAAACTAGAAGGGCTGATCTGAGTCAACAAGTTTTCAACAACATTTTCTTTGATGTCATGCACTTTTGTTAATAAAGTTACTTCAACTTACAGACTAATCTTTTTCCTTTATATTGGGTCTAGTTACCTAAAAGTGCCTTTCTTTTCAAATTTTTAGTGACTCATCATTTTCAACTTGTGATTCTACTTGTCACAAATTCGAGTGTCCTTTCATAGAGGCCAATTCCATGGATGGTGGTGTCATCTAAAGGATTGATTTCTTCATTTAAAAGTAGAAAATCACTGTGGCTGATAGGAAATCTAGTATCAGGAACTTGAACAAGATTTTCCTCAGAGGATAAAGGTCCATCCCAGTCAACTCCATACACCTGTAATTTTAAATATATAATATATGTTGATGGGAATGTATGTAAGGTAATGTAAAACTTCATTAAAGTGTCAAAACCTTATAGCCTGGGAAAGATCCCATACTAATTTGGGGACACAAAGTAAATCCAAGTATCAAAACTAATGAAATGTTAGTCTGCTATTTAGTTGAGTCCTGATTTAATGAGAAACTTTAGAACTGAGATTTAGTACTCGTACCAGAGATTCGGTTTAATATACTGGAAGATGAATTGGAAATCTTTCTTAGTATAATATATCATTAGTTAATCACTCCTCACCACAATGGGACTACAATGTGATGTGACTACATTGTGAAAATAGAGGAGAGTGAACTAAAGTAAATCATTGCATTTAAAGATCATACAAATGAGGTACATGAAAGGAGGTTGGGTTATATATAACTCTTACATCAAATATCTAAACTCTGTTGCCTAAATATAAAAGGAGATATCTCTAAACAAAGGACAAATTACCTGCAATTCATCTTGGTTCATTTCTTGGGCAATGAGATGATCTGACTGCGCAACAGCATACAGCCCTTGGAACCATAGCTGAGCAGGGGTTTTATATCCAGCCGTTCTGATTCGTTTTCTACTCCAGCCTTCAGAGAACAATTGCAGATGACGATTTATACGAGGTTGATAGACAAAGTGGAGGCACCAGAGGTGTGTGTCATTGTGTGGTTCTAACAATCCGACAGTTTCCATGTAGTAGAAGAGGTTGTAATACAAATATGCACAACCAGTGAACACATCCCGCCACAACCGCTCTGTAATTTAGAGGGATGAACAGGGCTGCTTTTAGGTGATATTTTTATCAAAACTGAAAATAATAAGCAAATCTTCAATGGACATTCCCAATTTGCAGTTTCAGCCTTTCAGGTGTTTCCACTAAATTCTATTACTAGTCGAACGGTACTACTTCCGAGACAAAAAAAGGTACAATATTTGCCTGTCAGTGGTACAAAAAGCCAAAAAATCAAACTTAACATTTACCAATTTGTTGGTTATGAACGCTTCTCCCACCAATAAAACTGCCCCGGTCTGGGCCTCTGTCCGGGTAAGTTAGCATGAACCATGCCACATCTGCATTCTCTCCACCACAATCACCTGTAAATAGATTGAAGCTTAAATAGACCTAACCTTTCTCCAAAATGGCAGCCACAAATTCAAAATGATTAAAATTAAACCGAGCGGAAAATCAATACCAACACCTGAAAGACCACCTCTTATTTGGTAATCGTACAAAGTTTTGTTAGGTTAGGTTCTACCTGAGTCGAGAAAATGGAAGTTGAAAACTGGAAAATTTACAGATGTTTGTATGATTGGGATACCCCCGGTCATACAAACATCTCTAAATTTTCCAGTTCTCAACTTCCATTTTCTTGACTCAGGTAAACCTAACCTAACGAAACTTTGTACGATTTCCAAACAAGAGGTGGTCTTTCAGGTGTTGGAATTGATTTTCCGCTCAGTTTAATTTTAATCATTTTGAATTTGCGGCGGCCATTTTGGAGAAAGGTCTAGCTATTGCGCTTGGCTAAATCAAAGTGTAAGGCAGAAATATTTATTAAAGTTTTCTCCGTGAAAGTAGATAAATAAATAAATAAATACTAAAATAAATAAATAAATAAATAAAGAGTGGAGAGGGGAACATCCAAAAAGCGCCCTTGGCACCATACGAGGATGTTCACGTCCAGTAGTTACTATATAATATCTATAATATAAAAGAAATAATGTATAATATAAAAATATCTAAAATTCTAAAATATATCAAACAGTTGACTTTGTATACTGAAATAGAACTAAGTATTACTAAGAAAAGACATAACTTTGTGCTTAAAACTAGAAATACTAACAGCTTCTTTTATATCATTTTGTAAACTGTTCCATGCGGATAAAATAGCTATATTTAAAACTATTAGTTCTACTGTACATACTGACAAGGTCAAGAGAGCCATTTTTTAATTAAGTCTTCATAATTATAACATTTCCTTGACAAAAAGCATTTTGGCAATGCTTCTCAACAAGCACTGGCTACCAAGACAAATATGTATGTTCATAGCCAATAAATTTAAGATATGCTAACAATGATTATACAAAGGCCTACCTCGTACACGTGATGGTAAACCAAACCTCTCTACACCATCCACAAAGTATGAGAGAAACAGTTGAGGCTTTGTTGTCGATTGAACACCTTAGAAAAATAATCATTCTCGAATATCCATCAATCATTCCATGGATAACGAAGCGCCAACGGATTAGTTTATGATTCCCGTCTATATGGTACAAAGCTCTGGGTGAATATACATTGTATCCCCTTCTGTGTGTAGTTTGGAGCTCTAATGTCCTCAAAAGTACTCCTTCAGGATCAACCCTGTGCATACTTTCTCGAACTCTCTTCTCTTGTACACGTAGCCCTCTTGTTTCCAGGAACCCAAGCATTCTTCGGTAACCACAGTTTGGGAACATTTGGAAAACTTCAATAACATGATTATCTAGAACTTCCTCCGTAATATCAGCATATCTATCAGTGATAGAAATGTTGTATTCGGATAGTCGCCTTTGGACTGTTCTAACACTTACGCCTAACATAAGGGCAATATCAGAAATATTAAAGCCAAATTCGATGAATAATTCGAGTTGTTCCTTGGGTATACTGTAGGAGGGTCTCCCTTTGTCCTGTGTGAAAATCCGGCCTGCCTGATATCTATCCTGGCCTGAAAATAGCTGGTTGTCTTGGGAATCGTTGGATAAAATAGACACAACTCCCTGTAAGCAAATGCTCACTTCCCGTGGAACATTTGCTATATCTCCACATCGAACAACAAGATGACGTAAAGAATTCAGCCTGAAGATTACACTATCTCTCATATCGCAATCCATGGCACTCGACTGCCCCATTATTCTGCAGATTTCTTGGATAGTCCTGGAATAACGATCCAAAAGCAATTCTCGTATTCTTCGAGGATTGTCCGCCATGTTGAATGGAGAATCCCGACAGACCATGCGAGCTTTTGAGGTTTTACCGTTAGCTACCAGGTTCCTCGGGAATGCATCATGTCAATTTTGTCACCTCACCACGCCACAAATACGTAATGCTATGACAAAGAGATAACATCTCAAGCCTAAGCCGTGATATCGAATAGTGCGGGCAAAACATCGTATCGAGTAGACGGACTATCGTGTTGTCAAGCCGTGAAATCGAATAGCTTAATAGTGCGGGCAAAACATCGTATCGAGTAGACGGACTATCGTGTTGACAAGCCGTGATATCGAATAGTGCGGGCAAAACATCTAATCCTGTTGACGGACTATCGTACTGTGCAGACGTAGCGTCATGTCATCTGGGTCCAGTTGTATTTTTGGCGGTGATACCGCTCCATATCTACTCGCCATCGCTGCCCGCTGACCTTCCGGCAGGTCGATAATACTAAAGGTGAAAATTAAAGATAAAAATTATTTACTAGTAAATCTTTATGGTCCAAATAAAGATGCAGAGGCAGTTCGATTTTATCAAAACCTGTCGACAACATTACAAGGAATGATCCTAACAGTGATGACAATAAAGAATAGTTGAAGAAATCATAGAAATTTGTGAGCAATGTTAAAAACCTGAAGATGTTTAATATCTTTTTTGATATTAAACAAAATGACAAGCATAGCAATAATGATTGGAGGAGCTATTATCAATGCAACCGCTTTTGTTGGCGGAAGTTATTTGGCAAAATATTTTAGTGATGGATCTGATCCTGAAGAAAAAAAGAGACATGATCTTGCTGTTGAAAAATACCAAGCTGCATATGAGAAATATGAAGAAAATCCAACAAAGTTGTTAGATTGGATTGTGACTAATGACAGAATAAAAGATGAAGCAAAACAAAATTTAGAAAACACTGATTATGCCTTGAAGTTTTTTTATAACAAGATGCATCATGAAACACTTGATTTGAAAGAACCAGAGTTTAGTAATTTTTATAAACCAAGTCAACAGCAGAAGCAGGGAGAAATAATTTACGTTGGAGCATCAGCCTTGGCAATCAGATTGACAGCAAGTCATTTCTTGTAATAAAAATGTAGAATAAAAAACTTTCAAATGTTTATTATTCCCCAAAAGGATTTTGGAAAGGATTGTCTGCTGTAAAGAAATTATCAAAAGAATCTGGAGTTTCAGAAGATATTTCAAAACTTTGGTTGATGAAACAAGCAATCTGGCAAATTTATTTACCTTCTCCGAAAAATATTCCAAGACCGACTTTTGATGTGCATTCTCCAAATGCTGTTCACCAAGCTGATCTTCTTTTCCTTCCTCATGACAAGAGAGGGAGAAAAATTTACAAATATGCATTAACGGTAGTTGATATCGCAAGCAGATTCAAGGCTGCTGAACCACTCACTTCAAAAGATTTGTTAGAAGTTTCAAAGGCTTTTCAGAGAATTTATAGAAAAGGACCATTGAAATGGCCAAATGTTCTTCAAGTTGATCCTGGTCGTGAATTCATGGGTAATGTAACAAAAGAGATGGAAAAGCATAATGTGAGAATAAGAAGAGGAAATGTGAATGTTCACCGTGATCAAGGAATAGTTGAGAGATTTAATCGAACTTTAGGTGAAAGATTATTTAGTTTTCAATACAGCCAAGAAATGAATATTAAATCTGATGCACGATCCAGAGAATGGGTAAAAAGACTTCCAGAAGTTGTAGAAGCATTAAATAATGAAGTGACTCGATTGATTGAAAAGAAACCTGTTGATGCAATCAAAGAAAATTTTGTTGATTCAAAAAGTTCAACATCATATAAAAGACCTCTTGGTTTGAAAGAAAAAAGAATTGATTCTTCAGTGAACGTGAGATATTTGTATGCCCCCGGTGAGCTTGAAGGTGGAGGGAAGAGAGCAACTGACCCAAATTGGTCTTTGAAAGTTTTTAATATCGATAGGTCAATAATAAATAAAGGAGAACCTGTATTATATTATTTGAAAGATGGCCCAAAACGTGGATTTGTCAGAGAAGAATTGAGGATTGTTCCAAATGGAACAGAGTTGCCTCCTGTTTCAAGTTGAACCGAAATGGGGTCAAACAGCAAGATTTCTCATTAATACAAAACAAAAATTAGGACTTGGGATTTAAATATTTATTCTTTTGAATAAATATTTTTTTTCTTCAATAAATATTATTGATTTAACAACATTTCCAAGAAATCATAATCAAAAATCATCTTCTTCACCAGAATCACTTTCTTCACAAAATCCTTCATCAACATCACTTTCTTCTTCAACATATTCATCAAAATAACCTACTCCATTTCTTCCAACAAATATAAAATCTTCTTCATCTTCATCAAAATTATTATGTAATATTTCATCAATTTGACTTAATTCATCATCAACACCCTCATTTATTTCATCATCACAGCCATCCCCCGCATAACCATAAACAGTACGATAATAATCTTCAAAAAAACTCCTTAAATTAATTTGAATAGCTTTCTTTTTTATGAGAAATCAATAAGTTCTGGTTTATTCTTGATATTAAAGATTGAAATTTTATGTTGATTTGCTACAATAAATAATTCAATGTCTTCCATTTTCAATAAATCTTTTTCTTCTTCATATTCATAAATTTTTAATATTTCACTTGGAGTTCTTCTTTCAAAAGAACAAGAAAAATTCACAATTGCAAAAATATCTTTTAATTCAGAAATTACCATTTTTGAAGTCTTTTTGTGTTTCCATTTTAAAAGAAGAAAAAAATGTTTTTTTGAAGAAAAATGAAATGATTTTTTTTTAATTTTTCTGAAAAAAACAAATTAGAAAGAATAGTAGATAGTAAAGGAGAGTTCTGGATAAAAATGAGAATTTTTTTATTAATAATTATAAGAAAACGAGCGGAGCGAGTTTTTCTTATAAATGGCTAAAAAGTGTCTCATTTTGAGCCAGAACTCACCTTTACTATCTACTAGAACTTATTATTTCTTTCTTATTTACTGTGCTATCGCTAATAATATTTTTCGTCTAAATCGCAGCGAGATCTTGGCACGCTTGCCGAGATTTTAAAAGCATGGGATTCTCTCGATCTCGCCGAGATCTCGTTCTCCGTGAAAATCTTGGCGAGATTTGTTTATTCTCGGTAATATCTCGAAACATCTCGGCGAGATAATATATTGATTTCGCCGAGATCTTGGAAATCTCGACGAGATCTCATCCTCCGCGAAAATCTCGGCGAGATTTTTTCATTCTCGCCGAGATTTCGGCGATCTCGTCGAGATCTAGTAAATCTCGGCGAGATCTCGTTCTCTGCTAAAATCTCAGGGAGATTTTCTCATTCTTCCCAGGCGATCTCGCCGAGATCTCGGGTAAAACTTTGCACGGGAAATGCTGGATCGTTGATTATATCGAAGCCAAGAGTGGCCTTGAAGTATCGGCCGAGTCCAAATCTTAGGCTGTTCAGACTGCTTCTGGAATAAGGAGTTCCATCGAGTTTTCGAGCTTCGACATAAAAAAGTTTGAGTACGTTACTGATGCCATCTTTAGTTTGAGGTTCGCTTAATTTTTTCTCCTTCAAATACTGCTGTAAAACTGTAAGAGCTGTCTTCGTAGCTCGCTTGGTGTTCTTTGCGTCCTTGTCATCAACAAGGCGTTCTAAATCAACCTCTGAGACTTTCGCGAATCTTGAAACGGACTTTGCCATGACAATCTCGCTCAAACGGCCAGCTAGCTTGTCAAGTAAAGAAAACCATTGTCTGCAA
This sequence comes from Desmophyllum pertusum, assembly GCA_029204205.1. NCBI lineage: Eukaryota > Metazoa > Cnidaria > Anthozoa > Scleractinia > Caryophylliidae > Desmophyllum > Desmophyllum pertusum. The sequence goes on along the minus strand of MU826382.1, from coordinate 68,536 downwards.
AAACGCGTCATACCTACATGCATAAATATTAGTGTCTGTAGATATGACGTGTTGACACAGTGCCATCTGTAATTAGTGGAGTGCTTTTAGCCAATCAAAATTGAGATAGCATCAGCATTGTATAATAATACGCAATTATTGGACAAGTTTGAGGAAAATATATTTTCCACATATTATGTATTCTGTAGTCTTAAATGATGCTGAAACCTCTATTTTTCTTGAGAAAAAACTATTACAAGAACAGTCGTTTGTTTGGGTGAAATATATCAGCTTCAAGTTCCAACCAGCCGCGAGAAACTTGTACTACGCGACAATGGCCTTGGCGAGAAGGTAGCAGTTCCAGCGAACCCATCAAAGGAAAGAGTGAAAGAGGTGTTGTATGAGTGAGATCTGTGATTGTCAATGATAAATTGAAGCTAACATTTTGCTAGTGTTAGATGTTAGTCAGCTCTGGGTTTGTTTTAAAAAAAAGTACACAATATGTTTCGATTATTTTTTCCAGGGCGTTTCCTCCTTTGAAAAGTTGTGGTGGCTTTGAAATTCTGCTATGCCAGGAAAAGTCTCGCAGTAATTTGCAGGTTGTGAAATATGGCTCTTGCCGTACCGATGAGCTAAGGTGTCTAGGCACGGGCCGAATGTAAATTCGGCCCATCCAAGTCGGTAAAGCACTGGGGGAAGTTGAAGATTCCGAGGAGCATAGTGATGAGTGTCTTCTATGTAAGATTCCCATTCCTTTGCACGAGATGAGGGACCATATGGAATTGTGTCCGGTTTGTGCTTTATGTTGCTAATATCGCCTTTCCGCCAGTTCTGCTGTTGCTAATATAATACAAGTTTAACCTTGAGCTTTCTACAAAATTTGAATTTTTTTTAGGGTAGATCAAGTTCTGTCAATGAGGAGGAGGAACTTCCACCATAGGAGGTAAGTAGGTATCACTCAATGTTTTTTGCTGTTTTGAATCTTCATGAAATGAGTGAATTGTTTTTCCAATCCGGAGAAAGTAAGGTCTTATTAATACCGTCAAACAAAACGTTGGACAACATCAGCTTCTTACACTGAATTTATCATCGTCTGACAATATCCATAAATGTATTAAGTTTCAGTGGAATTGACTTTCAAAATTCAGACGTTTAAAGCTTTAGTAGCCTCCTCGCAGTCCTTCTTTTGGTTGACGAGCCAAAAGAAGGACTGTGAGGAGGCTACTAAAGCTTAAAATATAATACCTACCCAAGAAATTGTGATGACTTGTTTTTTTTTAAATTGATATAGTAGTGGAGGCAATAGTGACAAACAACATTCCAGTTCATCTGCAACATGATATCTATGCCAAGATTGCTAAATAATTTCCTTTTCGGGGCACTTGAAATACTCTCTATATTTGTCTTACGATTCATTTTACCATGTGATAAACCATTTTTCCTTTTGCTTCACCTGACGGGTAACAGTTTTCTAAAAATAAAATGTGGGTGGTCCAAAAGGAGTGATGGCTGTCAGAAAGTGACGAAAGATGACCAAATAAAGATTGGACGCTTTAGGAATGGCCAATTAAATTGCTTGTCTCAATTCCCGCGCAAACAAGTGAAAATCTCAAAGTCCCGCAGCGTGAAAGTGCAAAGTCTGTAGACTTTAGTGAAGACGCGTACAGTCGTGTCCTTCAAGCTTTGTCAAATTTAATTCCTGTTTTACCTACAGTTCTATACGACCATGCAAGACCGTAAAAGACAAAGTCGTCTAAATTAAACGATGATTATGAATACGAAGGTAAGCTCCTATGAGAACAGTAAGCTCATTCTAGAATGGAAGCCGGTTGCTTCGTGCACAAGTTTTACGTTCAATCCTAATCATTTCTTGCAATTTCTTCTAATGTTATGGCGCCAGGCTAATTTACTGAACAGTTCAATGTCCTTGTAGGTCCAGCCGTGAGTGCGACAGCAGTTAAAAACCATTGTAACCATCTGCACCAATAGTTTCCAACACTGAAATTCATTAGCAGGCATCTGGTTGTACAAAATAACTTCAGATGCTGGAAAGCAGAATTTTTGATAGTCTTCTGCTTTCCAGTATCCAAGTCGTGATGTAATTCCACTTGGACAGCGAGAGGCCTTCATTTCTGGAGTCCATGGAAAGTTTAAAAGTCTTGATTCAATGAGGTCTTTGTTTACATTTCCAGTGTCGAGTAAGCGTCGCAGGTGCTTTTTGACTGGATTCATTGGTAAGTTATGCATCAAATCAATGGGGGAGTCAAATAATACATCAAATCCGTAAAGGTCATAAAGAATAGCAAGTTTGGCTTAAACCAGTAAATCCACTGTCCCTTGAAGCCTTGTTCCATGCTGCTCCTACTTCTTCATCTGCTACCTTCATGTGGGGAATTGATGCCTCCATGGTTTTAAGTGGCCACTTGTATCTTGCATGGTATCTACAGTTCCCATAATAATGAGGTGACCCAGGCTCCAATGGTATACCACAAATATGACATCGACGGCATGCTTTCTTTCCTGTGCGTTTGACTTTTGTTACTTCACACTGACCTGGGTGGTCCCCTGTCCAAAGAATGATAATGTGGCGTATAATTGCTGGTCCATTCCGTATATCAAATTCAGGAAAGTCCGAACAGTAATTCACTTCAATTCCATCAATGAAGCCATCTACAATTTCGTTAACCAAAGGGGTAAGGAAAGGATCCAGAAACTCTGGGGTTTCATCTGGTGTTTTGTAGCAGGGTACAAATCCCACCACAAAAACTTGATCAGAATGATTTCCCTTGTTCTTGCACATGTTTCCTATTTTGACATCAATAACACCTGTACTATGACCACCAGATGTACCGAAGGGACTGAAACCATCCCAGTGTGCAATGTAAACAATGTTTCTTGGATCTCCACTAGCAAATTTAGTTGCATGGTTGAACAGATTTCGACAGCTAGGACAAACAATGTTAACTGTGTCATTTTCAAGAACATCAAGGGATGCTATATGTGAAGCTGAAATTACAGTAGTTTTAACCAAATTCTCTGCAGTTTGGGCAAGTGGTTGGTAGAAAGCATTCGTATTCCTTGTCAAAAAACCAAGAGTACTGAGAGAAGCGTACACCATCCCATAGTTCTTTTTTCAAGGGCCAGCCTTGCGTTTCTCCCTTTCATAATTGTAGAACCAGTGGTCCTTTTCTCTCCAGTGATCAAGCATATCACTGCATTTTTCAGAATTCCCATACCATCTTTTAATCTTGAAAGAAAGCCCCATATAATAGTAGTCTATATCACCAGGTTCTCCACAATGCCGGCACTTCTCTGAGGAGGACTCCATAATGTCCAATTCCCTTGGATGTTGTTCACTCATGCAAATGTAATAATGCTTTGGAGATTCATATCCAACCTTTTTAAAATATCTTGTCTCTGCCCAAGAGGTAGGCCAGATATCTTTCATTTTTTGGTCAGTAATAACAAAGTCTTTGGCCCATTTCAGCCAATCCTCAAAGGATTTAATAGAATCTCCTTGTTGGTGCTTTAAAGGTAATGCATTTATAATTGCATCAACAATTTTCTGATCCCATTCTTCATTATCTGTTTGTACCCCTTTCTCACAAAACTTTGGAAGATCTTCTTGAATTGAGTCTGGGGAGTTGTCACCATCATCAGATTCTGCTTCTTCAAAATTCACTTCATCCTCATCATTACCTATATCAAGTTAATTTAGGGAGAACAATAAAATTGTAACTTTGTGGTTTTGTTTCTAATATATGTCATGGTACTCAAGGGGGAAAAAAGACATGGAAAGGTGTTAATTAAACCATGATTAATCATATAATATATTCACAAAAATACTCATGATAGATATGAGGTATCAAATCGTAGAGCACAATCCACCCAAAGACTTATTTAAGGACGGTGCCTCCTTTTTGTTACTGCGCATATGTTCTGCGCATAATTTCTCGCGTCATTAGCGCGCGCTCGAGCATTGTGGAATCTCTTTCAGGCACATTGGTATTAGGAGGCACCGTCCTTAAACCAGGCAATCATTTGGGACAAATAAAAAGTACGTACACCTAACTGAAAACACTTTGCCAAGTGGAATGTATAAACCCTGAACAAATTATGTGACCCAATGGTTTTCTGGGAATCTGGAAAACGTACCCATATTTTCTCCATTAAATGTCAGGTTCTAATAAACCCTGCATGGGTGTACAATGACATTTAATTGAGAAAATATGGTACTTGTTTTCTGAGAACTTTTTTTACATATTTAAGTTTTGGGGGGAGACAGTCAGTGTTGTCTACCCAGAATTCCATTGGGTCATATCGTGTTTTCACCTGTCAAATGTTAACGTTTTTCAATTAGGTGTACATGAATGTGTAAATGTTCATAAAAAATTCAAAATTCGACCAGACTTAGTACTCTCATATCAGCATGATCCGGGCACGCGTTTTCTTATAAGCTTTAAAATATTGCTACCTGAGCTGAGTAAATTTCTTTGAAAGCTCACAAAGGCGGTAATTCTTCCAACATGGATAAATAAACTTACCTCGATCTGAATTACATTCTGATGTACCAGTGCCCCTTCGCTGTCATCTGCAGTTGTTTCTTGCAAATCGCTGCTGTTTAAAATTTGTGATTCTTGAGCTGCTTTCCGATGGTGTTGGTAGGTGGAACGAGACACGGCTTTACCGTTACAGTTATAAATGGAGCAATAGCAGTGTGCATGGAGATAACCTCTAGCATCACACCGACATGAGGATGTCGAAGGCATAGAAAAAAGCGTTAGATCAATCAATTAATCGGTAGAAGCTTCGTTTGAACTAATTTTCTTCGAACAACGTGCCGCCCATCGCCGTCCATTGAATCATCCTTGAGAGGGATCTGGACCTTGAGAGGGATCTGGACCTAGATCCCTAGATCTTGTTCCCAGCCCTGCTCGATCAATGTGTGCTCGGCACTCGAAGGAATCAGGAGTTTGAATTCGAGAGCTTTGTGTTTTGAAAATGCGAGTGTGGGTAAGGTTGGAACTTATTTGCATTCATTATGATGGTTGGAAAGTGAACTTTGATACCTGGCCAATTACATTATCACAATTTAAAGAAATTATTATCGGTAAAGCATTGGAACACTTCGCAGAGTCAAGTTGCCTATTTGTTGTGGACGAACTGAACAAATTACGCGACAATGCCAATGAAATTTCCAGTGTTTTGCATGAAAAGTGTAGATTTTTTATCCGCCGTGATAGAGAAAGTCCAATTGAAGTTGAAAATTTAAGTCTGGTGCAAACAGATGACGACATTTTCCTGTGTGTGGGTGATTGGAGTGGAGGATACGATACTGAGATAGTAAGCGATTCAGACGACGAAATGGAAAGTTGGTGTGGATGGCGGGAGATCGTGCAAGCGAACATGGCGTCTAGGGAGCAATCCGAAAAAGATGTCGAAGGTACGGTATGATCTTGATAGCTAATGTGTTTTAACAACATCGAGCCTCTTAATCGAGAGTTTATGAGCACGTTTCTCGAAACAACCTTAGCTTGAGCGAACGAGTTTTCTGTCAAATGAAGCTGACTTCTCCATGCTCGAGCGAACAAGTTTTCTGTGAATTCTGTCCAATGAAGCGGACTTGTTACCCGTTTTGACTATTACGCCTTTTTAGGCTTGTTATTTATTTATCAATCCCCCTAGTTTATCAATCACATTTGAGCGATCCCTGTGCCATGACATCATGTAAACCTCTGGCTTCAGCTTATCGTTAACATCATTTTATGAGGTCAATGAATATTTTCTTAAAGGTGAAAGTAAACCAAAAGTCCGTAGAGTAATGGCAAAGAAAGCCATTTCCACAATGGCCCTGTCACCACAAGAAAAAGAGGACTTACTTCGAAGGTGAGACTATTAAAATTTAGGCCCATTGATTTGTCTTGACATACTCAACAAAACATTGACAAAATAATGATTTGCTTCGAAGGTACATACAGTGTAGCTTGCATATCAGTTTACTAGTACATGTATTTCCAAAGTCCTTCATGCATACAGATACCAATATTATTGTAGTCAACAGCACTTAGTTATAATCAGTTTTGTGTGCCAGCATGCATGCTACTTTAATAATGAAACAATGTATAAAATACACAGCTGTGCAGTTTGATTGGCATTGAAAATTTCAGTATAAAGTCAATTTTGTGAGAGAAAAATAGTTTGATATCTTTTTCTAATCATTCAAACTTAATAAAAGAGTACCGTATGTTCACATACCAGGATAATGATACTTACAAGTTTCCTGTGGTTACATGTTGTACTATATATTATTTGCAGAAGGAAGCAGGTCCACCGGAAAACTGTATGCAAGTTCGCAGGGAACATTATCCCCATCATCAGAGGCAATGTAGTTGCCAAAAGGCAATTTGAAGACCTTGTACAAAGCTGCAAAGATCTCTTAAATCCTGATATTGGCTATGATGAAGGTAAGAATTTCACTATGGTAAAACATCAAGAGTCTTGTATGCAAAAAAGGGCAAGCATTTCTCTCTCAAACAAAAACTGAAGTTAATAATAACAATAATAAACATTAATTTTATATACCGGTAGTGCCTATACAGGTGAGCTCTAGTCACTTCACAGCTTTAAGGTATCAGCCACCCTTCAAAATTGCAATTTTGTGAAAGGTTAGATCTCGCAAATAGCTTTTATTTCCAAAAAATTCTACCTCAAAATGTTATTTCTGTGGAAAGTTATTGAACATGAAAGATTTCCTTCATTATTTTGCTGTAATTAGCTGTTGACATTTCAGTCATATCTTCAATTATCCAATTACATACAATCGTCTGCGCTGCGTGGCCGATTTCATAGCGAGCGACAAAAGGTTTCTCCTACCACTTCCAGAGTCAAAGCAAAGTGACTTCCATCAAATCCATTAAAAGCAAAAATGAAGTCGCCCTGTACAAATACTACGTAAAGTTAATTTTAGGTTGAATTGATTCTGCGACACAAAACAGCGCACAAATCGCTAGCATGCGACCCGCGTGCATTTGTTTACTCCAATATTCGCATACTGTGCCTGTGAAAATAACTGTGGAAGATAGAATAACTTCTTACCCAGCTAATCTAATTTCTTACAGCACAGTCGTTTTGTGATCTCGTCGGTTTCATCTGATTTGAGGCGCCGTTCTGTTCGCTATCGCCTGGCTATCGTGAGTGTTTACGCGAACGTTTGTTCCTGTTACATGTTACCTGTCAAAGTCCTATTGTTAGAGAAAGTTGATCCCTCTATGGTATTGATAAGAATAGACGTTTAGGTGTCATAATCTCATTCCAGGTAAGATGCCGAAAAAAATGTATTTTCCTTTTTATCTCGGAAGGAAAATTTTGCCGAGCGACGAATGCATTTTGAACTCCAAGTCGGCAGCCATTCAACCAATTTGGCTGAAATTTGGCCAGAATGATGACATACATCTCTTCTACAAAACCGAGTCTGCGAATTTTAATACTCCTTTTAATTTTAAAGCTAGAGCTTTTTTTCCACAGGGAGTGCTAACTAATTGTCACTCCCAACTTCATTTGCCAATAAAAGAAAAACAAACGCACTTGTCAAAAATCTGAGACACGGTTTTTTAGCCGAACGTGTTGAGAAGCGAATGCGGTATTAATAGTTTTCTTCTGTTTATGGGAGTGGGAGGGAGTGGAACATGATTTACAAAGACATGCACTTTTACACAAAGCTTCGCATTTTCGAAACACATTTTAAGTTTATCGTTTTTTTTAGTAAAAAGCCATAATCTGGAATTATTAAACTTTCAAAAAATATATGGTTTATAGGTTTTTTTTATAAAAACAACTAACGCTACAGCGATCCGCGCGCGGACGGTCTTGAAGGGTGGCTGATACCTTAAGGAACTTTAATTCCTTATTTCAAATTCCAGTCTTTAATTAGATGAAGCAAGATTTGATTTGTAGCTTTGGTGCAGCATTTGTTTTATTTCAAACCTTGTCGTTTCGAATTTTATTGTAGACGAACTCAGGCGACACATTAGAGCAATTCTAGATGAAAGAAGGAGAATGGTGCGGGAAGGCTACAACTATGGGGTATAACAGTAAACATTTCAACATCTTATGACTTCAAATGACAATTGATGCCATCTTGCAGTTTTGAACTTGACCCTGAGGATATCAAAATGTTGTTTGCAGCTGTCATCACAAATTCTCATTCTAAAATGTTTGTCAAAAAATGCTCCAGTTGAATAATATATTATTTATTTTAGACCGGACTGGCATTCAAAGTTTGTTATTTATTTGGTGTGTGCACAGGAAACCAGCTCCACTGATGACAGTGAAGGTGACCATGCGATTGAGGCTTCACAAAGCAAAACTAAAGCTCATGATGATCAAGAGATCATAGATGATAGTAGTACTTCTGATGCATATGCCTTTGAGAATGAATTTCAGTTACCAGGTAATCTAGAAAAATTATTCAAAACATTACTGTATGTTGCTTTTTATGCTTATGCCACCATTACCCTAATATCACCCACTAATTTCTTTGGGTCAATTTATGGAATACAATCAACTCTCTCAAAGCAGACACCACTGTAAGGCGGACATGCTTGGCTGGCTGGTCCAGGCCGAATTTAACTTGTTTGTCTGTCACTAAACTCTCTTTAAGGCGGACACCTCTCTAAGGCAGACAGCTAGAGCTGGTCCTAAGGTGTCTGCCTTAGAGACAGCTCACTGTATCAGCTAATATAAACATTGTGGAGAAAAATAATATTAGTACTCTACAATTCTTGTAATGGGTCTTTGTACTTTTTTGCTAATCTTTGCTTTGCAAGTTATCCACATGTACCAAAATGTGGACTTTCACTAAATATTCACTCTTGTTGTCAAAACTCACTTTGCAGATGGTGCAACAACAGTCCCCCTAAGCACAGCAGAGACGATACTCTTGTCGTATTTTAAGAAGGGGTACACCAAAGAAATCAAGAAAGACGAACATCTTACTCCTTTGTGCCAGGAAATAAAAATCAAACAATTTAAAGGAAAGGGCAAGACTACTCCGTGAAAAAAGAGTAGTTTTGAAAAAGGATGCAGATTTTTATTGTCTACACAGGGACAGTATTTCCTTACAATGACTTTGTACTGTCTCTAGAACAGTGTACATTGTCTACACAGGGACAGTATTTCCTTGAAATGAGTTTGTAACCTTTTGTAAACTTTCAGTTGTTTAGCTATAAATAGGCATCAATTTTTTCAGTGCTTTTCATTTCAACACAAAACATATTCATTGAACAATTTATCATACCGAATTTAGTAAAACTGCAAAGTTGTATACATTACCAAATCTGCCTAAAACTTGTAGAAATGAATTTAAAAAACACTTTCACATTTTACCAAGAAATGCATGCCAGGGGCAACCTGGTGCAAGTTAGCATGCATTTGATTTCTTTGTTGAAAAAAATATGTAGGGAATTTGTGTTCTCATATACTGGGGGATCACCCACAATTTTGGAGCAGGTTTTTACTAAACGTCCTAATTTGGTAATGATAAATCGATCTGTCAAGTCCTTGAAAAGCACTGAAAATTGCAGTTTTGCATGACATTGGTAGACAGGTCAGTACAGAATTGTATGTTGGGCCTTAACAGTTGTGTTGAAAAGTGTCAACTAGAAATTAAACTCATCTTTTAGTTTCATTGCTTTATTAGTCTTTCTTTATTTTATTATATTAATAATTCCTGCTAGAATGTTATTTCCTTGTTACAGTAAGAATAGGTAATGGTAGTCAATATGTAACACTACACATGTCTACCAATAAAAATCTAGGTCAAGTGGCATGGAAATTACCAGCTTAGATCACATATATCTTGAAAATACCATGACATTGGTATTTAGGACTGAAATTGGTAATAATGATAGTTGCTCTAGTTTTTGGTATTTTCTTGGTGGGAACATAGGGATAATCAAGTTGGTTCCTACTTGGGAAAACCATGGTAATTTAAATCACATATTACCACGGATTGACATATTATTGGTAATTCCCAGTTGTGCTAGGTTTGGTATGTTTATGGGTTTCCCTGGTTGTAGGTATTTTCTTGGTATAATGTAACTTGCAATAATCTCCTTTTTTCTTGGGAAAAACCTTGGTAATATAAGATTCCCAAGAACAAAATGAAATTGGGAATGATCATTTTACCAAGCTTAAGACTTGCTTGGGAATTGTATGATTTACCAACAAGATAACAATTTAACTAAGATTGGGAATTCAGATGTTTCCTGTGAATAGTTGGTATTTTTAAATTGGTAAACAAATTGGCATTTTCTTGGTAGAGAATACTTACCAATGTCCTTCTTACTTACTTGGGAAAAATCTTGGTAATATCAAATTCCCAAGAATAAATGAAATTGGGAATGCTCGATTTTACCAAGTTTGGGATTTTGTTGGGAATTAGGTGGTTTATCAAGACGATAACAATTTTTTACCAAGTTTGGGAATCAGGGATTTTTTCCTGTGAAATGCTGAGCAAAGTACATTCCCCAAATGAATGGGGCATCCCATGTAAATCCCTTGAATGAGAGTCAAACATTTTGAAACTTTGTTGTGAATTTCTATAAACTGCAACTGTATTAAAGCCAATAGTTAGCAATCTGCAACTGTATTAAAAACAACAATAATTATTGTAGTTAAACAAGCTTCATGTAATGAATCACTGTACTGTAATGTATACACTTTGTAAAAAATTGAAACAATGCCTGGCACATCACTTAAGAGCAAATAATCATTTGTTCCCACATAATATCTTATAGAAGTGCACAGGTTATTTCCAATAACCAAAATATTATTCAATGTGGAAGAAGTCCACAAATTAATATCTTCTGTATGATGGTAAATAATAGCAGTAAGTGACATTGCTACACGTTGCTTTAACACCAGCATTTTCTTCAAAGAGTGGTTCATTTCCTTGACTGTAGTCAGCACATACTGTTGTTGCTGGGTCAATGGCATCAAATATTGTAGGGCCTGGATTTTCCTCCACATCATTTGCTTGTCTTATAATCAATGGTATATAAATATTGTATAAATCATTTGTGTGAACCAAAACTTCACTTCGTTCCACATTTTGTATTCTCCAACAACTTGTTTCTGCATTTGTAAGTAAAACACGTTCAAATAAAACATCATAAACATCATGTTCCAAAATCGTCCTCTCATACGTTGTAAGACAACATTTGTTTTAACAAAGTTGTCATGACTGCCGATCCTGGACCGATATTGTTCAACTGACATCCCATAGTCTTTTGAATCTCCAGCTACAGTTTTTAAAATATAGGTGACTGAGCAAGTGAAATACGACTCAGTTTTCTTTTCAGTGTTTATATCAGGCTGTATCAGTATTGCTTTTCAGTGGCTATTTCAGTAATATCAAGTGCTTCTTCAGTGAGAAACAAGCCGAGTGAATATTGGCCTGCATAAGCGTAAAAGCTTCTCTTGAATTGAAGTGTACAGACTTTCAGCCACAGAAATGTTGGCTAGTGTGACTTCGAGCTGCTGTGGAAAAAAAAAAGGACGACTAACTACAGAGAACAGCTGGATTAAAATGTCAAAAACAATAACATGATGCCTTTTTCCCTAACGCAAACGCAGCAAGATTTACGAGACATGAAAACAAATTGATACGGTAAAGTACAAAAGAACAAGCAATAACTTACCTTGGAAACTACAACGAAAATGAACGCCGTCAAATTCTATCAGAACAGAAAAGGAAACCACACGAAGTGATACGCCAAGATGGCCGATAATTTTCCACTCCACTCAAACACAACCTGGTTCCCAGGCTCTCGCTCCAAGACCACGTGACACGTAACCAAGTCTTGTAAACCCAGAATCTCGTAAACCCACAGAAAAATTCGTAAACCCACAGATAAATTCCACCGATCATCTCATAGTGCGGGCAAGCCCCCACAAAAATTGAATACTTGTTTGTTTTGTTGAACATAATTAATAAACCCTTGCCTTGAAACTAAGTCAAAATTTTTATCGGTTGCTATCATCAATTATAAATTATAAATTTACTCAACAGGCCCTTTGGGAGGGCCCAACATCATAACATTCATATTGCAGCACGAGGAGGAAGAAGAGGATTTAATGGGATAAAGATAACAAGGCCAAGAAGAGAAGCACCATTCGAGATAGGAGGACCACAAATGGCAACTAAAATTGTTGTAGATGTGGAGCGACGACGTCCTCGTAATTTTTTTTAAACCGGCGTTGATGGGCAGAAATGTCATCGCTGTTATCAAGACGGACGGGTGAGTGTTGTTTCATCTTTATCGATTACTATAATGATAAAACCCGGGTGTTAGTTGTAGTTCCATTTTAAGAAATTTGGGCAGCGACAACATGGGAGTTAAAAACCAACATAGCATAATACGATTTCTGACAATATTAAACACTGGTACTCAAAACAATACAATATAAAGCCCATTAAAAATATCTAGAAAACACGGAACATTTTCTTTAGTTAAAACATTTTCTATAAAAACACGAAGTGGCTTTTAAAAGTATAAACAAAATTGTGCAGTACAAAATATGATGTTTCAAATTAATGCCAAGAAAAAACTATCGGCTCGGGCTGTTCCTATATGTTTATCACCATTGACGAAGGGGTTACAAAAATGCACAAAATGGACGGGAGACTGCATAGAATTGCCATTACATAGAGAAGCAGATTTTAGGAAGGCCATTGAGAGAAGCATGGAAACAAACATGAAAGAATACTGTCAATGTTTCATCCTTCCAGAGCCTGGAGACTGGCCGGCACAGTTTTATCCCAGAAGAATCGTTTACTCATCTCAAACAAATCTCAGCGTCCGTTCGAGTTTGGTTCACCTTCTCGGATCACTGCACGTATCTCTGAACGGCCAAGAAAATGTTTTAAAAGTATTTTACGAAGTTCTTCGTGACATTTACAAGTTTGTCTTTGGAAACTTCAAGACTCTTGCAGACAATTCTCTACCTTGGAGAGTTTCTTTGATTTTAGAGCTGACTTACGGTGGGTGGAGCCTCATCCTGGGGTGCAACTATAAACCATTCCATGAGGAACGCACATATAAAGCCGTTCATGGCAAATAAGAATTATCGATATCAACTTTTTATAAAATTAAAAGCCGTCTATAATTTGAAGATTCCTTGTTTAGATTACCAAAAATTACAGAAATCGGTTAACGCTTTCCTGCCGAAAAGTAGTTTTTAAAAAGGGAGCCTCCGCTCCAATAAATAACTGCGGGCCACCTTAAGGGTATAATTGATAATAATAATAATGTAAAATACATGTTATGTGTTTATTTATTTTTGCAGCTTATTGTAGCTCAACAACTTTTAAAGCTGAGCAGGAGGTCAAGGGAGGCCATAAGAAAGGGATTACTCATGCAATGACGCTAAGTATTAAACAGTATAGCGGCGTAGATCAATCAAAAAGGCAAAGAAAAGAGAGCTAGATGTGGGAAATGATCATGATGAGAAACCAGCAGACAGTGAAACGGAGGAATCGGGAAAATCTAATTCAGGGGACTTGAGTGACGAAAGTTCAGAAGAGGACTCGCTTAATTGATAGCTAAGTGAAATAAAATTAAAAGATCAAGTCTAATGATGTGTGACTCCATGAAATACCCCCCCCCCCCCCCCCCCCCTCTTGGAATTTCGAGTTCAGCTTCATACTTTTCTTTTACAATTTTGGTTTTTGAGAGACTTCCCCATCGGAATTTCCAATGACCTTTCATGGGGTACTGGTGTGGATATTTTATGGAACCAGACAATTTATACTGGTACATCTCAATTAAATACAATGCAATCTATCGATAACATTACAAATCTGTTTTGCTAAATATGCAGACAAATTGTTAGCCTTTATCAGCATATTTAAACTATTTTTAATTATTTTTATTTACTGAAGAATTAATTCTTAGCTGCCAACAATAATAATAATAATTATTATTATAATGCAATATTCCACACACTGACAGCTGGAAACAAAATAATTTGATTGAAAGGGTGACGCACCACAAGGTAATAGCACTTACCATAAAATAACTCTCATATCAAACTTAGTGTGATGACATCATTCACATGACCACACCCGAAAATGCGTTTTTGTTTACTGTGAGAACAGGCCACTATCAATTGAAAAGCAATCAATGTAGATAGCAAGACATTGAAATGGGGCATTTTGAAATGGCCAGGTGACATCTGGCATTTTAAATTCAAGGAGGCTATACACGGGAGCAAAAATATGTGGAAATTTGGTTCAACGATATCTCATAAATCATAAGGTTTATAGCAACAAAAATCTACATGTGGATAGATGTTTATGTGAAGAACACGTTTTTAACACGTTTCTTACATGTCATCAGTCACGTGACCAGATCACTTTGAATATTTCAAATTGCTTTAAAAGTACATTATGCTCAATAAAACAGCGACTTATTCCTGTCAGTTGTAGATATTGAAGTAAGGTTTATCAAAAGGGCGATTATTATTTTTTCTTTTAAATATCAGGGAAGGGCAGCGCATGAAAAGTTGCTTATTGGCGCTAAATCAGCCACTTATTAATTTAAAGCCAAAAAGAGAAATTTATGAGGTTTTAGAGCATCCTCTTTCCAGTTCCCTTGTCTGTTTTGCAAAATTAAATTTCTGTCATAGGGTTCAGGGCTGTAATTTAGTAGTTCCTTGGGGCCTGGGGAGGAGAGAGGACGGGCGAGACTGTGCTTTCTCGCCATTTTCTGCGGCTTAATACACCGGTCGTCATGTGACTCACGTCAACTACTCACGAGGTTCGTCTACAAAATGTTTTTGTGGACGTCTGTCTTGTGGACTTAAAAATTTAAACTTCGTTTTACTGTTAAAGAGAGAGTAAAGTCCTTTGGACAGGAGAAAGTGTGGATTCAAGTGGTCATCACATCACATGATGCCAAAACAACACACCATCGAGTACAAGTAATAAGCTTATATAAAGTAACGTTCAGCTCGTCCAAGGTCGCAGTGCATGTGAGCGCTTTGCTAAAATAATTATTTATTATAAGCTTATTAATAAAACTTAAGCTTACCTTTACTTTACCTCTATATGTTCTATGACAAGAGATACCTTCGGTTAGTTTTTTACTAGAATAAACCAAGCTTTTTAAAACACCTTCGTTGGTAAATTAACACTCATCTGTTGTTTACATCCGATCCAATCAGCTGTGTTTTCTATTTAAAAATAGAAACGAAACTAGAAGGATTTTGAGAGAGAATAAGCTAGCATCATTGAATTGAAATTCTCAGTCTAAGCTCAACTCGGTAAGCAAACAAACGATTTTCAAAAGCTTTTCTTTAGGCTAAAAATTAAATAGTACAAAATCTCCCAACTTTCACAGAAATACTGGAAAGGTGTCTAGTGAATTGTTTCTCTTCTCTTTTCGATACGATGTTTCGCTTGCCATATTGTTTGTTGTCCTGGGAAATTAAAATAAGCTTACATGCTCCGAGGTAAAATGGAATTGCTGCGTTTCATTGTGAAATGGAACCCATGGTTACATAAAGGTTTTATTATCATTATATTATTTTAAACTTGGCGTAATGCAATTTTAACGTTAGGCACCAATAATGATCTACATCGAACTTCTCCTTGAGATATCAATATACATTCACATATCCAAAGTTATGAGTACCAGGAATCATCACAAAAGGTTAATAGTTCATTGGAGTCGCTTGAATTAATGCTCCCAAAATTATTTATCATTCATTTCCAGGTAAATTGTGCCGTATTGAAGATGCATTTTGTCCTAGTGACTTATTTGAGCACTTTACGAGCAACACATGGAATTTCGACCTTACTCTGCTTTGTTCCTTACTCACTGAACACTCCCATATAGGTCCAGCACTATGTATTATCATTATTTATGTATTAAATACTCAATCACTGTTATTGCATTTGTGGACTTCTGATTGGCTCCTTGCACCCATGTTATCAGTTCATAACAAAGATTCTGCCAAATATGGTAGCTCATAACACCCTTTGTGACCAAATATGGTAAGAAATGCGGTTGCTCAACAATTTTTGTTCAGGGTAGTTTGTTTGTCGAGACAGTGAAATTTGAAAAAGATGGCTAAAAGCATTATGTAAAAAACTTTGGCCCTTCTAAATCAAATAAGTTTGGAACAAAATATTTGATGGGAATATGTACAACATATGATGTACCGTAAGCACCGGCGTATAAGCCGCACTCGCAGATAAGCCGCACCCCAAGTTTAGAAGCTCAAATTTTGGGAAAAACTAAAAAAGTTCACAGTCGAGTCTTAAAAAAACTTAAAGCATATTATGGTTTACAGTGCCTTGTTTGTGTTCGTTAGCTTGTCAAATGGAGAAGTTTGAGTTCTCTTCGGCTGTTTGTGGTTATCGCACCCATTCACGTCTACAAAGATGTCTGGAAGCCATCCATAGGAGACAATTACTCATTGCTCAAAGGGAGTTTGAGAACAAGTTCGACAAATTTGCCATTATACATCCTCGGCAACACTGCAAACAACCAGTCTCACTCTCTTATAATGTTTTGTGTTGTAAGCTTATTGTTTTGGTGTAAAAAGTGTTGATTGGGAAAATTTACAGAACCTTTTATAGATGTTCTCGGAGATAAGCTGCACCCTCGATTTGGAATGAAATTTCTGGGGGAAAAGGTACGGCTTATACGCCGGTGTTTACGGTAAATGACCAACAAATGCACCTGAACGAGCACTAAACGCAGCCGGAAACAATTTAAGCTTACGGGAAGATCAGCCTAAAACTGGCACAATTAAGCTTAATTCTTCAAAAAAAATGAAAAACTGTTTACAACACAGGATAAAGCTTAGCCTATTCAGTATTGTTACCTTATATTTCGAAGATTCTTGCCAATTCCAGCTGGACTAAGCTTTTAAAATCAGCACAATAATTCAATAAATATCGGAGCATCAATATGGCAGTTCATCAAACGCTGACGGCGGGTACAATCAAAGATCACTTCACAGTGAAATTATCTTCAAAGATCACTCTTTCTCTCCATCCATGTAGATATTGAGGGTTTACTTAATGTTCTTTACTTCAGTGAACTTGATTTCAGCTCAGTTTGTTTCAACACAATTAATTCTGTAGTCCACACGATTTGCTCGCCATAAAATAGTGAAACCCTTACTTCGTTCAACTCTCCGTTCAACTTGTAAAATGAATTATAATGTTCAGCTCTACAATTATCTCGGATCTCCCCATTTTAAGCTAAACCATTTGCACAATTTTCCAGAATATACAAAACTTTAGAAGACACAGAGCGAAGATTCCTTCCGATTCCTTCCATTCGACTTGCCACCGTGCCAGACATTTTGCCGCGGTTTTCATACAAATCATGCTTCATTTAGATGGAACTGAAAAATCACTGACTACGACAGTGTTGCTCAGGCACCACCTATTTTATTATGCTTTACAATTTCTTGCCGTTTACGCTCAGATGATTTACCTAGGTATATATATGCACATCATTATAGTGAAGTAATTGATTTCCATTGTATCTCGCAAAGCCATCTCTCTAATTTTGTTTTAAAGCAATGCTTGATTCATACTTAGAGCAACGATTGTTGGGTAAAGGTGAATGTCACTGCTGTATTTTTTTTTTAATTTCAGCAAACTTTATTAACTGACAAACAAACATACAGAGTTACACTACGATATACACACTAACAGTAACAAATTGTATAATACTTTTACAATAGTCTGAGTTACAGTAAGCTCTAATAATAAATAATGAATACAATAAATTCCACAAAATTTTGCTATGTCACTGCTGCATTTAGGACACTGTGTTTTTATACCTTGGTTTAGCCAATTTCTGCCATTCTTTGCACTTGAAACAAGGCTGGCTACACTGGCTACTTTGCCGATGAGTGTAGCAGTGTAAAATAAAAACAGTCATTTACTACCATTTTCGAGCTACCGTGAAAGGCTAACTTTTTCCCGCGTTTGTTCAAGCGTGAAACATGCCAGTTTGTCTCGACAAACTGTCACGTTTGTCACATGAACCAATTAACGTTTAGACCGTGAAAATGTCAAGTTTTGAAAGCTCCGCCTTCGTGTTTTCGGTACGTGCAACACAGGTTTAGGAAACGTTGCATCAAGTTTTATTTTGTAATGGTAAGCCATGTCACTCGTTCAAATCAAAGTCGTATATTCTTATTATTTTACCGAAAGGGTCACTCCCATTTTTGTGAGTGAAGAAGAGTTGTTAGAACTAAATTATGAAGCGTTTAAGTGGAACCGAATGTTCTTTTGCGCGCCACATTGCAACATTGTGATTGGCAGTTAACTGTTTGCTCGGAGCAATTGGAGATTCAAGAGCAGTTTGCTCGCCGCGGTCGCGATCTTCCAGTTTGGACTGACAGGTTGCTGGCTGCGTTGTCCCTTCATGTAAATATTTGCTAGAAAATGTTCCAGGTATTATTACAGTCAAATCGGATGTTCTTTTGCGGACAACATTTAATAAGTGCAATATTATTGAATGAAATAGATGCGTTGAATTGAAAGAAGTTGTCTGAAAGAACACGGCTGGCGACACGGGGTCTGTCGGTGATTTCCCTGTACAAATCGTATTGGAAGGGATTTTGAAAACACAATTATTATAATTCTCAACCATATCAATATTTCTAGGTTTGAATCGCTTGTTGCTAAATATCTGAAGAATACTTGGTTTCGATAACTTGCAATACGCCATAAATTCAATCACATTGAGATAGATCGGCACAGTGGAAGTGCAATTACGCGATGTGAATTCACTATTGACAATTTATCGTAGTCTGTTTGTGACTAGTTGGAAATTATTTTTCCCCTCTTTGATACAGAGATCAGATGGTATTACTTCTTTTATAAGAAGCCGTTTCGCGGAAAATGAAAAATGGAACTAAAAAATGTCAGAATGTAAATCGCAACCAGAGCTATGGAGCAAATTTGACACAATCTATTGATGAACAGTCATCCCGCTTTGATAACAGAGCATTTGATAAAAGAACATCCGGTTTGACTGTAAACGCTTCATAATTTAGTTCTAACAACTCTTCTTCACTCACAAAAATGGGAGTAACCCTTTCGGTAGAATAAAAGAATATACGACTTTGATTTGAACGAGCGACATGGCTTACCATTACAAAATAAAACTTGATGCAACGTTTCCTAAACCTGTGTTGCACGTACTGAAAACACGAAGGCGGAGCAGTCAAAACGTGACATTTTCACGGTCTAAAAGTTGATTGGTTCATGTGACAAACGTGACAGTTTGTCTAGACAAACTGGCATGTTTCACGCTTGAACAAACGCGGGAAAAAGTTAGCCTTTCACGGTAGCTCGAAAATGGTAGTATTTTCAGTGATCGGACAAGGTGGAGTTTTGTGGCAATGCTCCCATCTTTATCTCAAGGTGCACAGGAAGCTGCCTCTTCCCTGGATTTAAAGGGAACCATATCATATTGCCGAACACCATCCAGAGATATTCTTGTAAACATTGCAATGGTACAGTACACCTTTTCAGGAAAGCAGCACACCTTTACTTGGAAGTCTCATGGAAATTAAAAAACAAGAAACCTTACACCCGCGGCTTATTACGGACAGTTTGGTTTGTCCCGACGAAAAGCTCATATATTTTATCTTACATTAGCCCTTAATACGGACAACGGACACTTTCTGCTCTCATACAAAGTTAACCTCGCTTATCTGTGCACTGTATATTTTCATGTCATGACATGTTTGACAACTGCCTTCCGGTATTTGACCCTTGTAGACCTAAACATTCTCACTGTGCTCACACAAAAGTAGCCTGCGTGACAGGCGTAGCACAAAAGTTTCACTTCCTTGGCCTTTTATTGTAGTCATTAGACGTTGCTTAATACGGAGGAGTTTCAATCACAGTCAAAACAAAAGGATTTGACTTCACGAAAGTAAGAAACCTGAGAAACCGAAAAAAAAAAACCCTGCCAAAGTGTCAAAGTTATTTGCCTTTATCTCTGTAATTGTGTAATAACCCGACCAATTACACACCGCAAAATTATTGACATATTATAAATAGACGACGAATTATTACACAAGAATCCATCAAAGAACAGTTCTCATCTTGCTTCCTGCTATAATGTCACGCAAAAAGATGCATTGTGGTAAAAGAAAATCTCGATTTTCCCCCACTATACACTTATACAGATTAGAACTTGCTCGGTGTTTCAGACTCCCTCACATGGCAGCAAATAAGTCACAGAAGCTCACAGAACAGCCATTTGGACTGGTACAACTTAAATTTTATCTTCTTATCAATAAAGATGCAACTTAATGACTTACATCCTTTACAAAGAAACCGCAATTCTGTTATCTTATGTCAACACATAGTCTAACGTCACTGTTGTTTTCAACCCAAGATCAACATGTATCTGTATTTTTCCGTCTTATCTTTCCTCAACACATGCACACAGCAAAACGCTCGACACTACAAGTGACTCCACCATGTAGTGATTCTGTTTGAATCACTCATAAGTACAGTTGCATCAACAGTCTTTCAACTGAACTGAAGTTGTGAACGATCAACCTCAATTCAAAGCGGGCTGAAAAAGGTAATTACATTTCACAGAAATGCTAACTAAAACTACTACGTAGATGTGTAGACTTGGTACACCACTACAACAGGGTGTTTGAGGATATTTTTCCTTGACGAAGATAAAGGACAGCAAAAAAAAGCGATTTTGTTTTACTCCGGTTTTGCCGTCATGACTCACCGCTCAGTTTGAGCAGAGGAAAAAAACCTTTTCACCAAGGGTACTATAACACCTGTAAATGCTTCAAGTCTATCGTTTCCAAATCCTCCAAACAGACATTTCAGCCTGCATAGCTGGCAGTTTCGGCGGCCACGCGCGTAGTTTGCTCTCGTTTTCGTTCATAGCTTTGGCACGCGAGTATTTAGCCATCGCGCGCCAACAAAATCGCCAGCTACGCAGCCATGCTGGTCGCTTCTTCTTGAGGCTTCGCTCCGGAGGGGGGGGGGGGGGGGCACTCTTATATACGCTATATAGGAACGTGCCGCTGGACAGGGTATGGTTTTTAAGCAGTTTGGTCTGGAACAGGGTATAACAAACAACAATTTTTGGTCTGGAACAGGGTATCAGTTTCCTAGAAGTTGGCACAAGTATCGTTAATTGTTACTCTGGATTATGTTAGGCAGACGAATCGAAACGCATAGGAAAGAAGCTTTACAACTTCTGCTTACTAGTTTAGCCTTTTTGGTTAGAAAAAATCGTCTGGAACTGGGTATCTTTTTTAACATTTAGTGTGGAACAGGGTCGCAAAATTAGCGTTTTGTAGTCTGGTGCAGGGTAAGGGGTTTTATAGCCCAGCGGCACACCCCTACCCAAATGTTTTGGGAGTACCACCCCCCCCCCCACCGGGCTTCGCTCCTCGCGCATGACGTGACTTTGCTCATATCATAGCTAACTGGAGAGGGTAATTACAGTACACTACACGATTTACGTTTAACGTAACAAATTTCTCAGGTCACTTTTAGCAACACTGCTCTCTTAAACTAGCTCGCCGACTAACAAACTCTGTTCAGTTTATCTACCTTCATGTCATTTTGATCAGTACAACTAACAAGACTTGAAACACAAGCTAATTTGAATACAATCACCCACTGTTTTCTTAAAACAATGGAAACTGTGCTCAAATGAGATGATCTTATCTTTCGTCTACATACCAAGATTTAATTGGTCTCGATATTTCTCACAAACCAAGCAGATAAGTTTGTCTATAATTTTAGAAGATATTTTCATATTACAATCATTCCTCGTTTTGAAAATATCATTTTGTCACGATGTCCAACGCCAGACTCCCGAAAGCGCGGTGAATTAATTTTTTTCTGCAATCCAGTACGCGGCTTTGATCTTTGTCACAACAGCATTCGCAGCATTCATGCTGACATAACAAAATTCTCAAATCACTCATCACTCATACTCTTCTGATTGTCGTCATACAGTTTTTAAAACGATATTAATTAAACATGTAATATCTTTGTTTACACAGCAGCATTCGCGCTGACATAACAGATTCTAAAAATAAATTGCACATCAGCCTTTCAACAACTGAAGCTCTGGAAGATTTTCAAAGAGTTGTAAATTCACGCTAGCATAACAAAATTATTTGGTCCCTCAGCAATACTTTCTTCTCTGACTTCACCCCTCGCGCGTGTGACTAAATGAGTCTATCGCAACCCAAGGCTTAACGAATATCAAGTTTTACCTGTAGAAATTTCATTTATTTCTTCAGTTATCAATTGCTCGTTTTATACTGTTTCATCATCCTTTAAACAATTGAAGCTGTGCCGGAATGATTTTCAAAAACTCTGCGGCTTCACCTTGAAGCCTAGCCAAGCAAATACAGCTCCCACATAAACATTACTAACTAGAAAAAAAATTATCCGTCCTTCTTAGTAAATATCTTAATTTAACCTATTCCCTTTTCAGCAACTTATAATATTTATTATCTTTATTTCAGGAAACTTCAATAACGATAGTACAACCCAAACAAATGAATTGTGCGAAGGACTCTAAAAGACCAGTGGTTTCTCAAAAAAGCTTCAACAATGTGGTTCAACCAAACGCGACCCTGTTCGTGCAGTTGTCAAAGAAATACACCTACGTAAATAAAAACATTTAAAAAACAACGTGTACGCAATTTCTCTCCATATAGCTCACTAAGTATGCCAATCTTCTTTTTAAGCATTGCACTTGACACCACTGTCAATGAAGCGAAACAATCGAACAATGCCATATCATGTTCAGTTATTCAAAGAATTGTTACAAAAAAGTCTTACGAAGGAATGTTACAAAGAATGCTTTGACGACGACAATAATGGCCACTTGCGCAAGCGCAGTAGCCATAAAAATGGGAAAAACTACTGAACAGCTTGTCTGACTAGCAAACTATTCATTTATGTTCTTAACACACTAATTTACTTACAGTATATATTCATTGTTTACATAGCCAGTGAATTTTTTGTTTGTATGAATATATACATGTACTGTATAGGTATCTATGTACGTATGTGTAAGAAATTCCCTTTAAACATTAATATTGTAAATAATGTAGTATTAGTTATTAAGTAAATAGACCAAAGGATATGAGTAGTTTAAGTATCGCGTTGTATTATATATTATAAAATATGCCTCCTAAGAGACGTGGAGTTTGGGAAGAGCTTGAAGGAAAGATGCGTCAGAAAAGGACGCGAATAGACGCAATGGGGCAGCGAGGTAAAACTGGCGCTGCACCTCACAAGCTTGTCGTTCAAAGAATGGCATCAGAGCCAGACAGCAAGCAGACATACAAGCCATCCAGAGAATTTGTGCCATCTGAATTCAGCGAGCTCACTTTGAGTAACCTAAAGAAGGCCTGTGAGATACACTTCAATTTACCAGCAAATATGTGCGACATTCTGGTGTCAAACAAAGGGCCGTCGTGTACCAACGTAAATCAAATACCGCATCGAAAAGACAAGGTATGAATTTTTACTACAGCACTGTATGCAAACTAACACTTACATCATAAACCGTGTGTATATGAGCATTTTGCAATGGAAAGAGCATGATAAAATAAGTAATGTTGCCAATTTTGAGTGATTTTGTTCTGATGTTGAAATGTGAACTGATTTGTATCAGCAAAAGCACCCCGGGGGGAGGGGGGTACTCTGCGAATTTATGGGTGGGGTGTGCCGCTGGGACTCTGAAACCCTTACCCAACACAGTGGAACCCCGTCAGGCCATGAAAATTTGGTTGTATTAACAGGATAGGGTCAAATTATGGTATTTTGTAGTATTTGTTCATGCACTTTCTGTTGAACACTGCCGGATGTCATATCAATTGAACACGCTAATCACTAACAACTTTGCCGGACAACATTCACTAAAATGCATTATTGTTTGTCAGATTGTGTCTGTTTTCATTCAGCAGTCTCACCAGGCAATATTATTTATAACGAAAATAATGACTGGGACTCCCAAAGGTGGTCGTTGGTCGTAATAACGGGGTGGTCGGATTAACAGGATTTTCAGATAAGTAAATGAGTGGGCTTTTGTTCGGGCTACAAAAAAGTGGTCGTATTAACGGGGTGGTCGTATGGCGGGGTTCCACTGTACCAGACCACGTTCAACCCTTCTTTAGACTAGACACCAAAGATCTCTATCCTATCCCAGACTCGCTATTTCAAGAAACTTGATGAGAAATGCACTAAAATACAGTACTGTGTATTCAAAAAGAATAAATCTAAAGTTTACCAAAGGAGTGCTAATTTTTTTTTAAATATTGCTTTATTCACTCAACACTTACAAAATAGAAAGGAAAAAACCCAACAACAACAGCAGCAAAACAAAAAAAACTAAACTTACATTACAGCACTTGCATAAAAAATATGTCGTTTCACTAATTACATACATGTAGCTTTACTTTACTTTGCTACATTACATCGCTTTACATTACATTGTCTTGCGTGAATTACATTACTTACATATTTTTTGTTTATTAACATACTTGTTTATATTATATTACACTGAGTTACATTGCACTTGATAAGTAGAGTCACTGATAAGGAATTTAACCTGACAAAATAAAATTACATAAGTAAAATAATAATAACAATATTAATAATAAACAATAATAGCCTAGTACATTTTAGATTATAATTAAACAAACATTGTATAATCTGAGGTCAGAAGCATCTTCACACAATAATTTTTCTCTTGCTCAGACTATTTTCAATGTTAAGCCTTTGTTTTTGTCATTAAGCAGATCCAAAAAGATATTTTGTAAAATCTTTGGCTTATAGTTGTTTAAATTTTGAGAAATATTTACATAGTTTGAATTGCATTCATTTGCCTAGGTATACCTTGTGCGATTTGTGGTTCATCAGGAAAATGAAAATGATGTTGATAGCATCGGCCCGTCTTGTGCCTCCTCCTTAAAGAGGGCCTCTCCATTACCAAATCGCAATGAAAGTCACACGCCCAAGGCACATGAAGTATTTGCTGAAACAAAATTTCCAGCATCTGTGTCAGTCTCTGAGCTCATGCAAGCAGGCAAACTTGTAAGACCCAAAGCAAAACAGAAGGCAACTCTTTTATTGGAGAAGTTTGATGTTAAAACGGTGAATGGAATACAGAAACAACACTGCAACTGTTAGTTGATGCAGAAAAGTTCTCCTCAGGTGGCTGTAGAGATGCATGCAGCTGTCTTTTAAAATACTTTTCCATCCGGCTATGTAGTTCATGCCACCACCTCTCAATCTATATGTATTTAAAATAATATAAAGGCTAAAGTGAACTTCTGAATAGTCAATTAAAATGGTAATGGTATTTATATAGCGCATTTTCTATAATATTCAAATGCGCTTTACAATTCAACTCAGGGGTGAGATCGGACGTCAGCTTGTAAACTAAAGGCGCCTGTGGCAGCCGCTATCAGACCATTCAACCATGAATACATGTGAATAGGCCAGACCACAACACCGGGGACTACGTCCCCTACTCTTTTCGAACAGTGGTGTGGGTTCTTTAACGTCCCCTACCATTTGGTAGTAATTTATGGTCAATTTTAATTTTTTTGAGGAAATACAGTCAACTCTCGCCTCGCGACCACTTCTTGTAAGCAACCACCACTTCCCCCCCAATAAGCGACCGCTTTGTAAAGAACCGTTGTGTTTCTCAGTCAAATACTGTTTCAAAAAATCTCTTGTAAGTGATCACTGCTCAAATTTCTTAAGTGACGGCGACCACTTTTTAGGCCAGAAATTTGACAAATTCTTTTGTTTTCTGTTTCCGGTTAGCGACCATTTAAGAGGATTATTAGAAAATATTAAGAATCTTTACATGCACCCGTAAGTGACCACTTTTTCCTGCACCAAGGGTTATTGCCTACGAGAGAGTTGACTGTATAATAAGCATATATTAAAAAATATCCCAGTGTACAAAATCAGCAATTTTGACACACTGAAACAAATAGGTTGGCAATTGGGAGGTTCTCTTGTTAAATGCTGTGGATACAAAATGGGTTTGTAGTGATTTACTTCAAAACTGCCTTGTTACTTGTCGAAGGACCATACTGCACGGTTTCTTCAGCATTTGTATATCTCCATGATCTTTTCTTAAAAATCAATGAATTGTTGCCATGCCAGTCTCAGTGCCCTTGTCAAGTATAAGGCGGCAGCTGATGACTATAACATACAACAAAGTCAAGTCATTGTACTTATAAGAAAATGTCAATTAAAATACATTTAAAACATACTGTCACAAACAATATAATTGGAACACATTGCCTGATGTTACCACTGGGCATTGTAAATGTATGAAGATAGTTATTATGAAAGTATTACAGAATCACAACAATTTTTTTCTGTTCTCAGCTATCAGAAAAAGGTATCCCTTGCTGTTAAATAAAATGTATTATATATTATTGTTCTTGATAAGTGAAACATCTGAGCAAGGATTTTCTATTATATAGGGAATCTTCATGGTGTTCGAAGACATTTCCCACACTGAGCCAGTAACATAGAGCCTTGAAAACTACCAAGCTATAATCTCAGTGAAAGATATGACTAATTACAATACTGTATTTTTCATGTCAAATAAAATATGAAAACTGTTGTTTGTCACATCAAATTGAAAAATATTTACCTTTTGACTTGTTCAAGTGGTCTAAATACCACCTGCCGATTAGCTTTGGGTTGGAATTTGACATCCAAACTTTAAGGTAAACGAGGTATCCACTAAAGACATCTTGCATCCCATAAACAGCAAGAGGGAAAGTGTCTTTAGCAAAGTCCATCAATTTGTCATGGCCATCTCCAGAGAAAGTATGATTCGGTCCCTAAATTGGAAACGACTTATCAGATCACCTAATTGCATTTTTTTTACTTGCCATCTACAAATTTTTGTGGTTATAATACACCTTGAAACTACTTTGCATTCTTGCTCAAGAACATGAGATATTTACCTGTTGAATATTACCTTATTTTTACAACGACAATCATGCAACCATGCCTGTTTAGGACAGACTCACATAAAATTATATACCCTGTTCAGGGCAGAGAGGTCAAAAACATACCCTGTCCAGCATATAGGCCACATAAGGGAGTACCCCCACCCCCCCCCCCCCCCACCCTCCCGGGGGGGGTTGTAATGTACATGTAAGACATAAATTGGGTAAGTTTTCATTTGTAAACATTAATAAACAAAATGCCCATTTTGAATCGTCACCTACCAGAGAAGTGAATGTACCCGTAGCACCCCTTTGTCTTTTACCACGTCCAACCTTCCTTCGACGTTCAAGTCCTTCAGGGTCAACCTTCGTCATGACGTCATACACCAGACCTTGTGGAACGGCGAGCTGGTGTTGTTCACATATTTTTCTTTGCATGGCACGATAACCTAGAAGCTGCCCAGGGCCATCGTTCTCCTCACAAAAAGCTTCTTACACTTCCTCAATGGTAACATCATAATCTACATACTTGATGCCGAAGTGGTTTAATTGTCGACAGAGAGTATCCAAGCTCCAGGTATATTGAGGATAGTCTCGTTTGACGAAGTCCAATACTTCACTTCGCTGGAGATTTTCCAACACATACTTCTTTAAATCCTTTTCTAACTCTTCATCCGTTTCCCAATCTGGATTCCTAATTCGGCTCATTTTGACCAGCAATATAAGTTTAATAGACAATTCTCCGCAAGTAGACCACACGAAGCGAGCGAAAACTGCTGGTGATGAACGCCTCGCTTAAAGGTTCAGTTCGAGGCCCCTTCTCGGAGCAATAGGCGTAAATCCACTGCCGCTGTCGCATGTAGCTCGGGGTCACATGTAGCTCGGGCTATGAGAATACTGGGCAGTTGTAGGTCAAATTGAGCAGAATTTTGGTTGTTTAATAGCCGCTTTTTTCATCTGAGATACAGGATGAGTTTGTTTAGTGTAGCCTATTACTCTGTGAAGTTTGCAGCTAGCATACGCTTTTTGCTGTGTCACAATCCACCAGACAAGCGGTGCTATGAGAACACTGGGCCACGTCGTTAAAGTTTGAAAACCGTTTTGATTTTTACTTTGTATTTCTTATGAGAACGCTGGGCCGGATCATTAACATGTGAGAATCGTTTTGATTTTTACTTTGTTTTTCTTATGAGAACGCTGGGCCAGATCATTAACATGTGAGAATTGTTTGATTTTTACTTTGTTTTTCTTATGAGAACGCTGGGCCAGATCAAAACATGTGAGAATCGTTTTGATTTTTACTTTGACATCAATTCATGTGGATTTCTCTATGTTGAGATTTCACACATCGTTTTTTTATTTTATTTATTTTTTTATTTCTTTTAATTTTATATTTAATTTTTTTTAATTTTATATTTAATTTTTATTTTAATTTTATTTTTATTTTTAATTTTAATTTTTTTAATTTTAATTTTTTTATGTTAAAAAAAATAAAAAATATTTAGTTTTAATTTATTTTTTTTAATGAATCAGTCGGGATTTTTTAATGTTTTTGTGCAATATTGCTATGAGAATGCTGGGCCACCATACGATAGTGAATCTGAAAGCTTGTGTAGCAAAGTCAGTGAAAGTGGAATTCAAGACACATCGAATGTTAAAGTTCCTTCTGCAACAGGCAGCGGGACTGGTAGTCAAGACACATTGAATGTTAATGTTCCTTCCACAGCCGCGTCATCACAACTTGTTGTCAAAGCTGTTTTTGGCAAAGTGTTAACAAGAGAAGAAGTCATAACCATATTGAACTCAAAGTTTATGGTAAAGAAAAGTCAACTGGCAAGTCTCACCGCAAGTCAGCTGTTGACAGTTCTTATCAAGAAACTTATCAAGCATAGTTATGTCCCTCTAAATGGCTGCAACATGAACCACCTTCAAAGAGATGATGTAAAGTTCACAAGGAAATTGAGGTTTAGCATGCCAGCCATACTGCCTTAAATGCATTAAACATGTCTTGATTTAATTTCTTAATTCTCAGCAAATAATAGAATAATAGCATTACAGCGGCTATAGAAATGTCATAATATTTCAATCTTATTTCAATGCGCAATCTAGCGTGCATAAACGCCTGCCATGTTTAAGGAAAGTGGATTTACACATAAAACTGCGTGGTTACATGCATGATTAAAAATGGCTTCCAAAACATCCAAGCGAGCGTCCAAATGGTTGAACTTTTTTCTATTCCTGACACCGTTTTCGTCAACATCTTGGTAGTGAGCAAGAAAAATGACGAAAAATGACCTTTCAAATCCATGAATTTGTTTTCAACTTATTTACGGTATATTTTGGGTTGATTCTGAAGCCTCAGTTCTTAACAAAGCTATGGAGATCATGGAAAGAGTGAGATTTCATGTCCAACATGGAGATTTTGGTAAGTAATATCAGAACTTTCCAACGCCTGTATTTCTTTAAACACTATTCGCTACCCCTTCAAAATTAAAGACACAAAGCCATTAAACAGTAAACACATACTAAATTTTTCAGACAGATTATTAAAACGAGTCAAGGAGTTAGACTGTGTATTCTCGGCCAATGTATAAATGATGTCCAATGTAAAATGAACAAAATTCCTCAGCAATGTCCTTTAATGAAACAAACACATTCAAAAACGGCTAACTATTAGGTCTACTTTACCAAGGATAACATTCAACCACAACATACATGTATATCTCAAAATCTACTGTACATATTTAGCACTACTGTACTGCAGCCTTATTTTAAGAGAAACAATTTCTATATCAAAACAACTTCATAGAAACATGAATTTCATCACGTCCCTCCATGGGATAGTACAAAGTTCACTTTCCCACGCCTCCTTCTCCACGTGTTCAAATCGTACTTCGCCAATCACATTCCCTCTTCCCTACATTGACCTTTGTACTATCACATGAAAGTATGCCATAACATCTACCTTGTTTATTACAGAGTAAATCTAATTTATACTCTAGCAATCCCATTGGTGATTATTTTCGTGTACCCATTGGCCACTTTCCAACAGCATATATTTCCACCCGCTGATTGGCGTATTTCGATCCACACATTCCAAATAAAACCCTCCTTTTAGTCACAAATCAAAACACTCCCATTTTACTGTCTATACCATACTTTGGACTGAAGTGAGCCTGATCTCAGCAACACTAACTCAACTATGAACAACCAGCTGCGCCTTAAAGGATACGTCCATAACGTAATGCCTCTAACGCAGAGCAGAACAGGATTGTACCACTACTTTAACTTCTCGTTGCAAACCAGCGAAACCTGCAAACGGCGAGCAGTTTGCTACGACACTGATAAGCAAAAACTACTCAAAACCTACAACAATCCAAACAACCAGTCAATGTTCTCAACATCACAGAAAAGCCAAGTCTATTCGACCCCTCGGAGCAACATGTCATCGTGGCAAAACGATCTCGCATAGAGCCCGTCAACAAAGATGACATCCTCTTTCAGTATGATAACAGCACACCCCAAGAAGACCAACCAATCCTTACCACCATAGAAAACATTCAGCCGCTAGACGAAAATCAGTTACTCACACTAAAAGGAACAGTAACTCTCCATGCAGATTCAGTTTGAGGAGTAGTTATGAGAGATGGCATTCTTCTTCCAATGCTGAAACACGCCACCATTACAGACAACTCTGGCACTATCCACCTTACACATGGGGAGACCTCATCCAACAAATTACCAATAACAAGTCTTATTCCATCACGCACATCTGTATAAAACAATACGATTCTGCCAAGTACCTCACAACCACTCCCTCCACCATCGCTCCAAAAGAAGAAGACCTCCCTCCTCCCACCAAATAATTTTTCAACAGACTCTTCGATGCTAAAACAATCTATGTCTACAAAATACGCCTTGCGGACACATTCAAGACCTGGCTTTCCTGCACTAAGTGTTAAGAGGCAGTCCCGCTAAGAGCGGTCCGGTCAACTTCGGGTCGGAAAAAAGTTAGCCCTTATATTTTGTGGACGAAAAGGACTTGGTAGGTAAATGTTAAAACCGGGGTATTTTGTTAAATTTCTTGCTTTTATTTTTCGCTACACGCCGAAATGTCTTGGCCGTCCGAGGTGGGATTTTAGGCCACTCCAGAAGTCGAAATTTGCGTTTTTTCTGAGCCGCGCTGCTTCAACACAGGTAAGTATAGTTAAATATCAACCATACCACAGTATGTAGGTACATTTGACGTGCTTTGCAACACAATTTCGTAACGATTGCATAAAAATTAGATAAACCAGGCAAAATCAAAGACACCCTACCGCGTCGCTGGTCAAAAGGAACCGAAATTTAACTAAAAGCAAGAGTCGAAATCTCAAAAGTGGCACCTAAACTAAGCAAAGATGTAACCTTATTCTCACAGATTCTGAAGTTAAACCTGCGGGTATCATCCTGTGTTGGACGCGAGCGAACGTTTTTTAGAGCTTATGTACAACAATGTTTACAACAAAGTACAAAGGTCACGGCTAGGATGGATGGTGCCCAAACGCAAATAATCGAATAAGAATGGTATTTTAGCAGTCCACAAGTACCTTAAATATTCCGAATACCTCATGTATTTATCTTAAGTGCCCTTTACCTTGGATTTTTATCAATCTAACGGTTGACAGTGCTAAATATATGCCTGATTCCCTTCTTTGTCGATTACCAGTTCAAATTAAATTTCGCACGCGACTACATGTAATCGATTTCAGCCGACAAACTTCACAGTAATGAAATATTAAGCACTTATTAAAAGTCACTGGTAGAATATCCTGCTCGCTTTGCAACGGACTTTTGGTCCAGTCAAGACAAGTAGCTTCAAGTTAATTTAGCAGGTGCCTGAAATGTTAAAATTCCAACGTCAAACTAGCTGGTACTTACCATCTAACCGGATTGCTACGATGATCTTCCACTATAGTTTGTAGATCGGGGTCTTTTACGTATTTAAACAAGTTGCCATTTTCAAAATCAAATTGGCTTCTCTGCCTCTCAGTCCGCCAAAAACGGTGTAGCGAAATAATATGCTAATTAGCAACTTTCTTATGAGAGATCATATTACAGATGTCACGCAAAGTCGATGGAAACTGCCGACTTTGGTGGCGCGCGATGGTAAAATATTCTCGGTTTTCACTGTCACGCCATTAATTAAAAAAAATCGAAACCGTTCGATGAATGAAGTCAAGGAATTGACATGTCATAGATAATGAATTAATAAGGAATCAGTCCAAGTCTCAGGTCTGTGCGGTATTCCGTACTCGATAGAGATCAGTATGGAAACGCCATGTTGGAAACGCACTTTTGCCAGAAAGGAGGTTTGCTTTCTCTTGTGAACTTTCGAATATTTAGATAAATATTTCTCCTTAAACATAAATTGTTTAGAATGCTGAAATTACCCGAAAAGTCATGTTTTAGATACGGAACAGCTCTGTCACGGCCGTCCTGCTGATGTAACGTACGATGAAAACTCGGAAATTTAAACCGTTCTATTTTCAAAAGGAAGCATGAGATCGAGCTAAGAAATTGTGAAAAGATATATATTTAGGTAATCTTTTCCTTGAATGAAGGTAAAAATTCTGTAGGCCTCGCGGTTTTGAATTTTAGAATTTGATGCCGTCACGTGAAAACCAAGAATTGGAGTGTCCAACCATAGGAAATCTATCCCTCCCTCCCATATAAAAGTTACAGTGATGATCGTCGCACCGCTTAGGGAGTTATCCTGGTACCTTTTAGAGTATTATAATTCGGGAAAAAAATAGGAAAGGAACTGGTTTTGTCCAAGAATTGTACCTCTTAGGGGTGCAAATGAATTGTAGCCACACCCACAAAACGAGCTTTTGATATCTTTACGTCTCCAACTTCCAACCGTTTCCGTTTCTCGATATCAAGCTGGGGATAAACAACAACAGGTTACAGATGGGGACTGACACGCGTAACTATTTCCCACACATCACTCCATAGATCACTGTAAACTGGCAATTCCCTACAACCAGTTCCAGCCGAATCTGTTCCGACGACGACGATTTCACGGCCAGAGCCTATCGTGGGACCCCACCTCAACCGTTCCACGCGACAAGGCACTAACACCACCACCACGTCTGAGCGGTGCCACAGATAATAGAGTCCCGCTAGGACTGACGTACCATCCCTTCAACACTGGCACAAGGCGTATCATGCTCGACAACTTTAACATCTTGTCCTCTGAGAGGAGGCCGTGACACGCAGGATTTTCCTCAGTTCTCTCTTGTGTCATATCGTCGAGACAGAAACCTCAGGGATGTTCTCTTGCACTATGCAGACATCGCACACACTGATGCCGGATCGTTTACCTGCCGTCGTCCTCGCTGCCTCCGTGTAAGAACATCACATCTACAAGGCCCAAGAACGCATATACCATCCGTGACCGCTTTACCAGTCAGTCTGTGAATGTGGTGTATTGCATCACGTGCCACTGCTGTACCTGTTCCTACATCGGTTAGACTGGGAGGCGACTACGGGAACGCTTCAGTGAGCACCTGCGTAGTATTCGCAACCAGTCTCCTGGCTTTCCCGTAGCTGAGCATTTCAACTCAGCTTCCCACTCACTGGATGGCATCATGGTCTGTGGTCTCAACCAGTGCACCGGCAGTAACACCCGCCGCAAGCAGCAGGAAATGACGCTGATATTTGAGCTTGGTACCCTCAGGCCAAGCGAACTGAACATTAGTTTCAGTTTTCGTTGACTCTCTGTGTTTCCTATGCGCGCATTCCATATGCACGCGCTTACAAGGGAGTTTTTTTTTTACTGTGTTTCTTGCGCGCGCATTCTACGAAGAAACCGCCGTTTTTTCCTTTTTAACATCTATTTCGTTGGACACCCCATTCCCCCACAAAAAGGGGGGTAAAACATACACTAACGCTTATCCGTTAAACGAGTAGGAACAGACGGACATTCAACGACTTATTTAAGGTGATTCTTTAGTATTGCATGGCGCATCCTTAATGCGCATAATGTCGAGCGTAATTTATAGCGCGCACATTAAAAAAATGGCGGCTTTTTCTTTGTGGCTATGCTCGCCAGGGAGGTAAAAAATCGTTTTCTCGTAAACGAGCTCGATGACCAATATTTTATATTGCATAATTTTGATGTTCAAATTATCCTTTTAAGTGAAACAAAATTTTAAAAAAACATTTTCGGAAGGAAAAAAAGATCTCGCTAAAAGCATGCACAAAACCGTTACTCGTGGGTGCAAGTTATGACCTTGCGTGATATCTAATATATTATATATATAATAAATCTCTCATAAGAAAGTTGCTAATTAGCATATTATTTACTATTTCTCTTGGCGATCCTTGGCGGATGGGTTTGTCTATAAGAAAGGAAACAGTTTGGATTTATATTAACTGCAATTTTTCGTGGCTTGGCCACTCGTATATTTTACCATCGCGCGCCACCAAAGTCGGCAGTTCCCATCGACTTTGCGTGACATCTGTAATATGATCTCTCATAAGAAAGTTGCTAATTAGCATATTATTTCGCTACACCGTTCTTGGCGGACTGAGAGGCAGCAGCGACCAATTTGATTTTGAAAATGGCAACTTGTTTGCGTAAAAGACCCCGATCTGCAAACTATAGTGGAAGATCATCATAGCAATCCGGTTAGATGGTAAGTACCAGCTAGTCTGACGTTGGAATGTTAACATTTCAGGCACCTGCTAAATAACTTGAAGCTACTTGTCTTGACTGGACCAAATATTATAAAAAAGTCCGTTGCAAAGCGAGCAGGATATTCTACCAGCGACGTTTAATAAGTGCTTAGTATGTACTTCTATCTTTATACTCAGAATAATGTATTTTATTACTGTGAAGCTTGTCGGCTGAAATCGATTACATGTAGTCGCGTGCGAAATTTAATTTGAACTGGTAATCGACAAAGAAGGGAATCAGGCATATATTTAGCACTGTCAACCGTTAGATTGATAAAAATCCAAGGTAAAGGGCACTTAAGATAAATACATGAGGTATTCGGAATATTTAAGGTACTTGTGGACTGCTAAAATACCATTCTTATTCGATTATTTGCGTTTGGGCACCATCCATCCTAGCCGTGACCTTTGTACTTTTGTTGTAAACATTGTTGTACATAAGCTCTAAAAAACGTTCGCTCGCGTCCAACACAGGACGATACCCGCAGGTTTAACTTCAGAATCTGTGAGAATAAGGTTACATCTTTGCTTTAAAGGGCATTTTAGCCCTAGTTTAGGTGCCACTTTTGAGATTTCGACTCTTGCTTTTAGTTAAATTTCGGTTCTTTTTGACCAGCGACGCGGTAGGGTGTCTTTGATTTTGCCTGGTTTATCTAATTTTTATCCAATCGTTATGAAATTGTGTTGCAAAGCACGTCAAATGTACCTACATACTGTGGTATGGTTGATATTTAACTATACTTACCGGTGTTGAAGCAGCGCGGCTCAGAAAAAACGCAAATTTCGACTTCTGGAGTGGCCTAAAATCCATTTCGGCGTGTAGCGAAAAATAAAAGCAAGAAATTTAACAAAATACCCCGGTTTTAACATTTACCTACCAAGTCCTTTTCGTCCACAAAATATAAGGGCTAACTTTTTCCGACCCGAAGTTGACCGGACCGCTCTTAGCGGGACTGCCTCTTAACTGAAGCCGCACCAGGTACAACTGACATCCTCAAGTGCCCCAACTGCAACGCAGTTCAGCCCGTCTCCTCCTGCAGCACCAATGCCTCAGTCCGCATTGCAGTACGAGATGCCAACTATGAAATAATTTGGCTCAAGGCCTTCACTACAGTACTTCAAGAAATGCTGAATAAACCCTCTGCTGAAGTCACCGTTCGGTCCTCTGAGGAAGACGTTTATAAACTACTGTTCAAGCTGCAAAAGTTTACCATCCACTACAGTGACACTTCAAATATCATAAACATTCACTTTTACGCAAGTGATTAATTTAAGTTGCACTTTTTCAGGCTGTACAAGACCTCAGTAACTATTTTGTTGAGTTTTAACATTCCATTGAACAATGAACATTGTTTACCCTCACTACAAAATGCAGATATGTATATATGAAAAAAAGTGTTAAAATATTAGGGGAATTTAGAGGTGTTGAAGCATTCAATTGTTATGTAAAGAGTTTGCCGCAAACGGAGTCTCTCTGTGTATAAGTTTTGGTTTCATGTTCCTCAGTGATAAACAGCATCCTGTAGATCAAACAACATTGGGTTATTTAGTAAATCTCATGTTTAAATATTGTATACAATTACCGTAGTCTTTTTTTATTAAACAAAAGATAGAAATGAGTTGACAAAGTTTGAATGAATGTTATTTCAAGTCAAATCAGACGCTAAAGTACATTGGAAAACTTGTTATACGAGATATTGGTGAAATACACTTATGTTTTAGATATACAGTCGAACGCCGATTAAGCGGCCACCTATTAAGCAGCCACCTATTAAGCAGCCACTCACCATTTCCCCGAGGGTGGCCGCTTAATCAGGGTTCGACTGTATATATTTGTCACTTTGCTGAGAGTAGCCCATTCACTGGTTTATTCATTTAAATGAAAACTGCACGATTTTCACGTACGCATGATAGCACAATGGGTATGGATGGATATCTTATTAAGGCGTCTTATCATAGCGAAACCTTTCAATGCCATTTCGACAGACCGGGTACAAGATTCCAGGTAAGGTTTCATTGTTTGATCAACCTCGTTCCCAGGGTCTCTCATCTTCCCGCCCCCTGGAGCGAGAGAAGAGAGACCCTGGTCTGGTCTGGTCACGTGTCTAATTGACATTTTCAAACCCCAGGGAGGGCTCCTACAATTACGAATCTTTGTCGCGCTTTCTTTTGTCGACAACAAAGCGAGGCCAGAAGCTAACGGCCACTGTTCACAGGCAAGCGATGTTTTTATACAGCAGTCTTCAGTTCGCTGTTTGCAGCAGTTACTCCAATGTTTAGAGGCAATTTACTATGGCCGAGATGTCTACGGAAAATCGATGAATTTCGGAAAATCGATGAATATCCAGCGCGCTAGCGCTGCTCCACGGCAGGCAAGGTCTCGAAAGGTCAATGTCGTATCGGAGTCAATTGTCAAGGCGTCATCATTATGATAAAATTACACTGACGTCTGAACATTTCCACAAAGAGGAAAGAAAAATATTAAGACACCATGGGCTTAATTCAAGTTTAATAAACCAAGCTTATATTTTGCGAGTCGCTGACTCTTAGTCTAAGCGCTGCAAAATCTAATACATCACGTACACATCGCATAAATGTAAAACAAAGTGAATGCACGTTGCATATCGAGTTTTCCTGTTTTTAAAAGATATATCCTAAAAGGGTAAAGGTAAGGCGAGTGCAATAAAAACAAACAGAAACAATCAACAGTACGTAATTTATCTGGAGTTGGGTTGAATTTTCTTGATGATCACGGAGACTTGCTCTGGTCGGTGATCATTTTGTCACCTTTTATCATTTTCGCAATGCCGCCGGTAGCGACGAAATACACGATACCGAATACAGACTAAAGAATCAAGTAAAACATCGCCGCCGAATAAATAAAAGGGATAAAGATTTTCTTTATCCCTTTCCTGTCCTGGATTCGCTTTCGACTCCTTCGTCTTCGCAGATCTTGATCAAATGTGCGTTGTACAGCAGTGTACAGATGGTGATCTTTCGATACATGTAAGACCATCTAAGAACCCTAGCTTTCCTTGATCGCGGTCTTGAAGGCTACAAAAATATTTAATCGTCCGTTAATCGTCTTTTTGGCGTCTCGGAACAGCCAAATGTTTGCCACGAAAGCACGTCCACATGCGGTTATTTCGATTTACAACACTTTCCGCTCACCCCTAGGCAAAGTGGAGACAAATTTCACACTCATCTGCCCCTCCCACTAATCTTTTATTTGCTACATCCCAGATTCTGGGACACACGTGACCAGACCAGACCAGGGTCTCTCTTCTCTCGCTCCAGGGGGCGGGAAGATGAGAGACCCTGGGAACGAGGTTGTTGTTTGATATGTTTCTTTCCAGGGGCAGGATAATAGGCCCTTTGCATGACGGTCATGTGACCGTGTCAATCATAAAAAATAGGTGATAGTACAAAATGATTG
Organism: Desmophyllum pertusum; assembly: GCA_029204205.1. Lineage (NCBI taxonomy): Eukaryota > Metazoa > Cnidaria > Anthozoa > Scleractinia > Caryophylliidae > Desmophyllum > Desmophyllum pertusum. The sequence continues at coordinate 30,363 of MU826382.1, read as the reverse complement.
TCAGAAATGGGAAGAGCATGATGAAATTAGTAAGGTTGCCAATTTTGAGACTGCTGTTGTTAAGCGTGAGATTTTATGGTAGTTTGAAAGTTCGAAAAATTTAAAGGATTTGTATGCTTGATGGCAAGCCTTGCCATCCAGCCATACACCTCTCTATTACGGACACAGCGGCAAAATGCTTATATATTCTCTATAAAGAAAATACGGACCCTCTCTAATACGGACCCTCTCTTTACAGGAGGTGTACGATTGGGTTGGTACAATTGTCACACTTCCCCTCTTCTTCAGTCTTCTCCGACCACTCGTTCCTCACATAATTGGACGTGGGGAACTTGTGGAAGGAAGTGAGCACATCTATATTCAAGAACTGGTGAGTAATATTTCTATTTGCTTTTTACTGTTACAATTAATTTCTATTCACGACTACTAGAAAAAACAGCCTTTGCTGAATTTGTATTTTACGGTGATTAAATAATTACCGTGATTATTATTAATATGTAACCATATAATTGAATAAAATGTTAATCTGATCTGTTATGTGCCCAGGGTACGGAATTAACTTTTGAAGATGGTTACTCAATTGGTTAACCATCTTTTCAGGTCTACATAGGCATCCAAGATGAAATCTAGTCACCAAACAACAAAAGCAGCATGCCGATACTTGGCTCACTATTGAATTACGAGTTCTTTGAGCAATTTTCGTGTCACAGAGCCTCTCCCAAGAGCCACTCTACACTGTGTAGGCATAGCAGTTGCTGGAGCAATGTAGAGTGCGAGTTGGAAAGGCCTTAAGTGAAAAACTGAGTGCAAAGCACGCGAGGAAGCGTTGAGCACGGGCGAGCACCAAAGTAATCCATTTCGTTGAAGGGTAATTGCTGTATCATTTCATGAGCAATTCTTCTTTCATCTTGCCTTTCTTTGGGGGAAAGAGGATAGTTAAATTACTACTGTAGTAGGCAGCAGAGTAGCCTGCGTGGCAGGCATTGAGGGGACGGATGATGGGAGTTTGAGCGCGAAGTGCGAGTGCACCCTCATCTCTCCCTTGTTTACGCCTGCCACACAGGCTACTCTGCTGCCTACTAAAGTAGTAATTTAACTATCCACTTTCCCCCCAGGGATCGACATCAACCATTTAGAGGGCTGGCAAATCTTGCTGACAGATCTTTATACGCAGTTAACAAGGAATTCTAAAATGAGACCATTCGATGTAATGCTAAGCCATTAGATGTTTCGCTTTGTCAGTTGATGTAATGCTGAGCCATTTTGTGGCTAGGCCTAAAATGAGCCTGAGTCGGGCCAAAAACATATTTAAGTTTATATTTCGAGCCCGTAATGAACTGTCAGCGGTATATCGTTTTTCAATATGGCGGTGGTAGTGTAACCCCCAGCGAAAACGTGTTGCGTATGAAATTTTGCATAATTTGAGCTTGGTAGATCTTCGATGAAAAAAAGGAAAGGAAGAGGTCTTCTAAGATACTCGGGATTTATAAAGCTGAACAACAGCATAAAATTATTCAACAGTTATCAACATTTATTACCATTTATTAACATCTTTCAACAACTTACACACAATATAACTTCTTATTTCAATAGCTTCAGATAATTCTAATCAATCCTTCTTTCTTCTCCCTATATCCAAAGAAATACTCCACATTTTCAAACCTACAAGTTCAAAAATAATAACAAAATTTGTTAAATTCAGCTTAGCACAGCCTACCATTCTGCCATTGTGGACCTATTTGTAATATCTACCTTTTCTTTTCTGATAAATCTTTCCCACCTCCTCCACAAAACCCCATAAGCAGTCGTCTCGTATGATAAACATGTTCAACACAGGGGACGATTAGAATAACACTGAGAGGGAAGAGACAAATTTCAAAAGACACCATTTTCAATACACACAGTTTTCATCTACATGAATAAAAAACGACTCCTTTCAAAACCAACACCTTCGAAAGTCCTGATCCCGTTTTCCATCATTTCAATCTATACCATAACACAATCATGATACTAATAAAAAATAACTCTTGCACGCGTATGTTTTTATGAAGTGCGCATGCGCCGCATTTGAATGGGTTCTCACAATTCTCATGGCAACGATGAAAACCCTGCAAAATGGCTGGTTCTTTGAGTCTTGACTTTTTCTGAGATATTGTTCTAAGAAAACAGTTTAACATGCAACAGATTGTGTAATTTTTAAGCACTTTGTAACCAATTATAAACCAGCAGGGAACAAATAAAATGATCGCTATATTGGCGCCATGATTGGTTTTTCTTTACCAACGAGCGCGCGCTTCCTCGCGTCATGCAATGAAAACCGCAGAGAGCGTGCACACTGTGTTCAGCCACCTTAATTAACATGGAACAAACAAACAATAATGCTAATAACTCTTGACATTTACTGCATACAATTCATTGTCTTTGGCATTTTTTATCTACACAGAATGTTCTGGACACTAATATGTTGTCAGAGGAGAATGTTTTTAAGCTAAATACATAACAAATTTTGGGAAGCTCAAAATAAAAGCACCAAACGACATGCTGGTACATTGTAAATGCTGAGTTACCTGATGGAAAGAATGAGAGTAATATCAAGATCAAAGAGAGAAAACTGGACCTGGAGGAGAGAAAACTCCAGTTAGAAGAAAAAAGTTGGCCATAGAAGAGATGAAGAGGAAAATTGTGTCTAATCAGGGATATACTCATGATCAAGATAGATTTAATTTATAGCTACAGCCTTGGCTCTTCTCCATGCATTCAACTCAATATTTTTAAATAAACCAATGCTATGAAAATTTATCTTTTATTATAATAGTTCAGCAGTTCTCTCATTTTAGAAATACATGAGTGACATTTATTATGAGCTTTATGATAGATAAAGACTTTTATGTTTCGGTCGCAAGGTGTTTCCATTAGATTAAACCACATTACCGGGCGGTTAATTTAGGTCACTTGATTCTTTCCTTAACATAACAATACCTGGAAGTCAAGGGCAGATATAAACTGGACTATCTTGTAATACAGGCACTTTAGTTTGAACTCCACGCGAGCAAGATCTCAAGAAAACGTTTTCTCACCGCTGATCCCCTGACACCTCCTTCAAGTTCTTTCAGTTGCCTCTCTTGTGGTATACTGTACTTCCTGTTTGCGTGTGGCGCGTCCTGGGGCACCTCACGCACTTTAAGTCCATAGTTAAATTCATAAAACAACTTTATTTAGTAAATCAATAAACGCGGCCACTTGAGTGGCCAATATTTACCCAACACAATTCTAGTATTCTTTATTAGTCACTGGCTCACCGTTTAAGAAAATGCCGACCAGAAACATAAAAATATTTAAAATATTTACTGTAATTTAAATAGCCATTGCTACATGCATGCTAACCAAATTTAAAACTATTTGAAACGCTATTTTAATTTATTCATTTATTGATGTCATTATTACATCTGGGCATTCTTAAAAGGAGTGTTTCACGGTTCAGCGTATGTGCCGGCTTATCAACTTGATTTGTTTGAAAAGCCCACTCACATGTACTTTTCGACACAGTAATCACATGTACTATTATTATTAGTCCAAGAAAAACGACAAATGACTAAAATTCACAAAAACATTTTAACAGATTACACCAACAATGTTGACATTTTGTATACCTGAATAAATTACCAGAATACATCCTTCGGGCCAACACTTTATTCTGGTAATCAATGTGCTAGAGTCAAAACTTAAAGCCATACGTCGCGAGGGCAAAGAAAACATCCAACACAAGGCAGTCATTGAATCTCAAGATTTAATAAAGTTGAATAACAGTCCTTTCTTGAGTCCAAATACTCCTGCAGGTCTTCTCCGCAAAGTCTAGTTTTGTCACGCTGTACTGGTGTCGCAGAGGTAGTGAAGGCCAGCGTTTGCTCTGCCGAGATAGCTTCCAGTTTGATAAGGACGCAGATGGCATCGAGTATGTCACCATGTCTCACAAAGAACTTTCCAAGAATCACCAGGAAGGCTTCACTGATAAATCCAGTGAGGAAAGGCAGACTCGCTTGTGCAGCACCAACCTGGATGGTGATACGTTTTTATGTTTACGCAAGTACGTCGACAAGCTCAACCCCGAACAACAGGCCTTCTTTCAAAAGCCCAAGGAAAAGTTCCAACTGTCTGATGATGTGTGGTACGAAAACAAACCATTCGGAGTCAACCAGCTTTCCATCTGGGCTGGCCTGTCCAAGACGTACACAAACCATTGTGTACGATCAACTGCAATCACGCTGTGGTCGGACTCATGCGTCCCAGCTTGCGACATCATGAGCATTTCTGGCCATGCCAATGAACAGAGCCTAGCCAGCTACAACAGGTGACCCTCCACCAGCCAACTGAAGAACTGCTCTGATATTTTGTCCCATGCTCTCCAGAAAGGTCAAGCTTAAGTTAAGATTTCAGGAGATGGTGCAAGAATGTCGCACACCAGTAATCTGTCTGTGTGTTCATTTTCGCTACTGGACGATGGACAAAGTTGCTTGTCAACTTCGGGTACATTCTTTAAGCTTCAGATTGTACAGAGATACATTTTAAAATAGAGTTGAACTTCTCATCCTTAAACACAAAACAATAACCAAGATCTAAATTATTCTCTCCACATTCAAATATATATAGTACCCTGGACAGAACAATTGAGGATTGATATATTTATCAAGTATATAAAAACGAGAGACATATTTCTCAGTTTTGATTTTATTAAATAAAATATGAAATTCCACACGAGATTGTTTTGGCGTGACAGGAAGTTAATTTGTTTTGTTCTTACAGCGCTTCTAAATATGGAGCGACCAATGACGTAAAACTGAAAATCACGTGATTTCTCGAAAAGCACATGTCACACAACGAACGAGTCTGTACAAATAATCGGTATTTTCTGTTTTATTATCTGACCTTGAATAGTAAAATGCGGTCAATCTTACAAAACAAACATTTAAAGATTTCGTGGCCACCCGAAAACCTCAGCATCTCCTGATTGTCGCCGTCTGAAGACTCTTTTTGCCATGCGGTTGTTCTTTCCATCGACTCGTAAGATGGCAGCCAGTAGCTGGATCACTATACCACCGAATGGAAGGCTTTGATTGCTTGCTGTGCTTCGTAGAAGTCTCGTGAACCTTATTCATCTGTTGGAGCCCTCCAAGCATTTTCATGTTAGCCTGGACATTACCTGAAAAAAAGCTCAGTTGGGTTGCCTACCGATTCGGTTTCTCTTGGGTGGTGAAATTGTTCTTGGATCTCAGGATTGTAATGCTGCTGTTGTATATCTCAGCTCTACCAAGACAATCCCATATAAAATAGCACAAAGAGGAATCGTGTCTGGAAGTGTACACGTGACAACCAGTTGAGGAATGTTTACTTTGTGAATGAAACACGTGATTTCTAACCATGATCGTCTTCACAAACTCAGAAAGATCCAAATTGTTTGGCCTTTATCAGCCCTGTGTCCATTTGAAATAAACCCGGACTTCATTTTCGCAATTATTTGTTTCCAAAACAAATCTTGGATGCAGTGAATGAATGTATATTTGTTAAAATGCTCTGTAATGTCGGGCTTCACATGGCCGCGTAGGATTACATGATGAAGTTTTTCAAAATGAAAGTCAGCTGGGAAGTCATGGTTTATGAATGTGAGTACTTTGCTTTCTGATCATTATTGATACAAGGCTAACAGATAGTCCGCCATTTCAACGTCTGGAAATGTCAATATATGGATTGCTTGCCGTTGTTCGATCCCGAGTGAGACTGTTTTCGCTAGCCAAATTTGTGGATCGTTGTGTCGGCTTCGCCGCTCACAGTTCACGCAAAGGAAAATTGAATGGCACGATATCTTGCTTAGTAGCCACGATGTATCGCCGAGAAGCAACGATATGTCGCTGAGTGCCAACGATATTTCGCTGACAGGCAACGATATTTCGCTGAGTGCCAGCGATATTTCGTTGACAGCCAACGATATTTCGCTGAGAGGCAACGATATCTGACACAAGGCTCAGCGAAATATCGCAACGATTCGAATAGATGCCCCGAAATATCGCGGGATATATCGTTTCGAAAAAAATATCGTTCAATTTCGCGGATATATCGCGAAATTAGCGATATTCGCCGAATATCATTTGCATTACTTTTGCACAATACTGTACTGCCTTTTATGAACAAAACATGAAGCAATTTCAAATGGAATGTTTACCATTGAAAGACAACATAGTAGTATATCTTCATACTATACTTCTGTTTTTTTTTAAGTCTATATTGTATATTGGTCAGTTTTACAAAATGACATATGTTGTGATATTAGAAAATGCCTTCTTCTTTTATAATATTTCTTCATTTCTAATAGTAAACATTATAGTATGAGGCCTGTTCTATCTTAGCTCGATCAGAAGTTCACATAACCGGGTGGGTGGGAGGGTCAAACGTAGAGACCAGCGAAAGAGTCAAAGGTCATTGCCCCACCCGCACTTGATATTCCATGGCACAGTGCCTCGTGTCTACCAAGCAGTTCGTTCCACTACAGAAACTCTTAAAAACCGTGATGACAACATATGACGTCTTAATACTAATGGTAACTTTTCTGAAACATCCATAAACAGTTTCTTTTTAAGTCTCCTCCGGATACTCTGCATCGACGTCACAGAATCGCGATGCCCATTGTCGACCCAACAGACAGCCATCTTTTGCACGTTATTGCAATGTGTCCAGCAAAGAGATGACTTCCTCGTGGGTGCTGCTCACGATCCAAATTACGCAGTGCGATTGACAACTCTTCCATCAACTGAACACTGCGACTGGTTAAAGGTGCGATTAATTCTTGGCAAGCCAGGCACTGGCAAAAGTCAGCTCTTAATCCGTGTCATTCATCGGCTCATCAACGATGACAAGAAGGTAACCATTGGCACACCTCTGGCCATACTGGCGAACAAATTCCGCCTGCTGTTTGGAGACGAGGTGAAGGCCGATACTGTACATAGTCTCTTTAATATCCCAGTGACAGCGGAACAACGCCACACAGTCAATTACGCTCTAGCTGCTACAGCTGTCTTAATTATCGACGAAGTGTCTATGATTCTGCGCCACAACTTTCAATTAATCGCTGAAACACTTAACAAATTGCCAAAACGACCGATGCTGATTATTGCTGGAGATAAATGCCAACAGCAGCCATTGACGACGGAAGCAGGGCGAGTGCGTCAGCTGGGAAGTATCCTCAACGATGACACTCTGAAGAATAACTGTGACGTATTCACCCTGTATCGCCAATTCCGATGCAGATGCCAACTACGCTAATTTCCTGGATTATATCAGATTTGCCACGCCACCACAACAGATGCTCGACACTTTCCAGGCAGACAACACCCTATTGACAGATACACCATTGAACGACCACCAACTTTCGCAAGCGGTCTCAGCACCAATTCCACACGTTGCTGACGGTATCCCGTGCAGCCACTGATCGAATCAATGGTGTCGTGTTAACTCATGTTTGGAAGAATCTTGCCCATCACCAACATTCCCTGCGACAGTGGAACCAACACCTTCTCTCGCAGAAACAATGCTTAAGAACATGACTGTATTAGAAAAGTACAGTGGCAAAACCTTTCCACCGCAAGTCGTGGATGCGTTCGCATCTAACATCGAACCGCTGAAAGACAGCTTGGCGAGATTCTATACCAAAAAAAAAACACAGTGCCGGGACAGCCCACTGTCGATGATCTTGGAGAGGTGATGAAATTCTTGGAGGGCAACGACCAACTGGACGATTTTATGAAGAAGGTATTAGAGGTCTCTGGTGCCATGTTCCTCATGAGCATAAATTATCTTGTTGGAATGACACTATTATGGAATCCACCAGCAAAACTTTGGCGGCGAAGTCCTTCAAAGAAAATCCCACTCGCGAACAAATGAAGAATTACCTGTTAGCGAGCATCTTCCCACGCTCTAGATGGAGGGACAGGGCTCCTGATAGAGCCAAATGCGTCTCCATGTGGGACAACATCCAAGCCGATGATCAACAACAAGATGTCACTCCTCCAACAACATCGAGGAGACAACCTAGCACGTCTCGTGCACACTCCGCACAACGTGCAGGTAGAAGTTCGCAAAGTCCAGTGGTAGAGGAAATGGTGGATGAAAAACAAGAACGGGAGGAAGAACAACCACACAAAAGGGGAAGTCTGCAAGACGCGCTCTGGTGACACAGACGGAAACAAGGCGACAGAGATCAACGGTCGATGAGACAGAGGAAGAAGAGGAGCAATTTGCCAACCTCTTAAACTCGACTATCTTGGGGCATCCCAAAGAAAACAAAACAACAATCAACGAAGTGCCATGATGTCGAACCTATGACAGATAGGGCTGAGGAAGAAGAGGAGACGGGGAAAACACCTACCCAACAACAGAACCGAAAAAGACAGCCCACGCCTGAAGAGGAAACCACCATGCCCACCTCCAACAAACGAAAGGAATCTGCACGTAAACGTACGTCACAGAAACAACAGCGTGTGGCAACCTCGTTAACTATCTGTAAATATTCTAAATATGAGCTAATGTCTGTACCAAGAAAATGATCAGCGTCGTACGTGATTTTGTTGTTCACAATTTCGCGATTGTACAGTACAATACAGTACAATTATTTTGGTGTTTCAGCGTTTTTTTCTCTAGATATTTGCTATCATAAAAACGTGTGTTGAGCTAATATCTCATAAGAATTGCGTCAGTACGACATGTTATTGTGTTGATTATTAGCGTAGCATCAGCACTTTTCAAGTACAATGGATAGGTCACTGAGATGAATAGGACAAAAGTTACGGTCATTTGTTGTATCGAAAAAAGTTGGCGTTTTGGAAATAACGTGTGTTGGTGCATCTTTCTCTTTCAATAACTTGGGTTACTTTTAAAACACAGAGGTGGAACTTCAACTGTTACTTTTCCTGTGACTGATAATGTGATCATGCAGATATGGTACGTGTTACGCTTTTTACTGTAAAGTTTTGACTGTTTGAAGTTCTAAAATTTGTAACAATAATTTAAAAAGTCAAGTTACATTTGTTTACGTTTTTTGCTTAGCAATATCTGGGTATAATTGCGGTACTACAACGCGTCACTACGTCGGTTATTAGTATAGAGCGACTACTATAAGACTTACAATAGATAGCTTACTAAGATATATTTGACGTCAGTTATGGCCAGTTGTTGTGTCCAAAAAAGTTCGCGTTTTTTACATAACGTGTGTTGGTGCATGTTTCTCGTTAAATAACTTTGGTTACTTTTCAAACAAACAGCTGGCACTTGAACTGGCAGTTGCCCTGTTTCTGATGATGTGGTACTGCAGATACGGTATTTCTCTGTATTTTCCTTGTTCAGTTGTGACTGTTTGAACCTCAAACATTTTGACCAATTTTCATAAAAAAAATACTCCTAAATCCTTTTAACTCCCCTAAAAGACTCTAAAATGCCAACGAGCAAGATGTACGAGTGCTTTTTCGTTAAAAGTCAAACGTACTATTTCGCTGAATTTTTTTTTTTACATTTTTTTTTAGTTCTGGTACTTGTACTATAATTTCCCATTACTGATAATGTGTGATCCTGCACAGGAAAACGTACGTTAACGCTTATCTGTTAAACGGGTAAAAACTAACGGATAGCTAACAGATAGCTAACGGATAGCTAACGGCCTTCAAAGCATTCTAACGTTTTGTCCTAACGTTCTAACGGCCACCGGCTAATGGCTAACGGTTGCACAATTTATTCTAATGGATGGCTTGAGCCGTTAAACAGTTGAGCAAAAACTCTAACGGATGCCGTGAAAGCGTTAAACGGTTACCCATTACATCTGTAAACGGCTAACTAAAAGGATAGCCTGTGCTTAAAATCCCGGACTCTGAGAGTCAACAGCTAACGCATCAAATCATAATTATCGTCAAACTTCTCCGAACTTAGTTATGTATTTCTCGTCTTGTTTTACAGTACCATGCAAGTTTACATATGGTGCATGATGTTTTATACTCGTGCTTGGAAGATATTCGTCACGCTGCTCACTCCTCACTCTCGTCTGGATGTCTCACCGTCAGAAACAAACTTTAGCTTATTAGTTCTTCGGACAAAATATTATGAGGAAATTATTTCACTCTTCATCAGTTCATAGCGTTATAAAAGAGTTTGAATTCACTGAAAGGGAAGACTCACAATGTTCAATGTGTGACAGAATGTTTGACGCGACACAAACAGTTGGAGCGGCGGGAGCGCGTTTCCTTCGAAAAAGGTTTCAACACATAGTATATTTCACTCATAGAAACCGAAAGAATGGTAGAAAATAATATTTTCTTCATTCACGGAAAGCAATTTACTTGAAAATAAACCTTAACCCTTTGACTACTAAAGCGGCCAAGCGCAACGACCTCCGAATTTCCTAAAGCGGCCAAAAGCGGCCAGCCAAAACACGTGTTGGCAAATGCACTTGCCCTCCCTCCCTAGAGATTTTTTGGTTCCCCTATTGTTCTATTGTTTTAGAGGACAAATAAACCAATCAAAATACGTCTTTTGCGCATAATTTTAGAGAACTCTAGGGGTACTAGAAAGAAGGTTTTTCGTCTTGATGTCGCACGGATCAAATGAACAAGAAAAGTATGGCGCGCCGTGTATGTCTCGGCTCGAATGTACAAACTTTCAGGGCCTTGTTTTCATTTTTTAACACGGAAAATTACCTCTTCGAAGCTAGAAATGGAAAGGAGAAACACCAATTAATTTCTAAGTGGCTTCAAAACGAATGATCACCGAGTACAGACTGAATAAACCTTGCTTGAGAAGAATTTATACTCTCTCCTTCGGCGGCCGGTAATTGCGAAGACATCGAGCGGCCGCTTCAAAACAAATATTCACAGACTAATTATGGATCTTCTCAAGACTTCTAAAAGCGAAATGGTAATGTACTTTATTTCTTTGAATGTGTATGGAATTATTGGAAGGATTTTTAAAGCGATCGATTGAACAAATGACTGCAAAAGTCATCGTTAAAAGTCCAAAACATTTGCTTCGCGGACGTATAAATAAGCAACGAATTTGACAGCGAATTGAACACAGCGGCACCAGATTTTTCATAAATATTATTATGCTTTTGGACACGTTTCTTGCCTTCAGTTTGAATGAAAGTTAATATCAAACAAAGTTTCTTTCAAATTTCTTTCATTTGTTCATCTTTAACGCGGGATTTTAGGTTTTCAAAGTGAACTGAATGAACAACAAATCTTGAGTCTAGCACGCGGTGATATTTGATCTGCTAATTTACGGCGAGTTTCGTCGCCTTTGTTTATTAGCTTATTCGCTTTGTGGGAGACTATTTTGTTCGAGTATTTTTGAGAAATGACCACAGTATTTCAGAAAATAATTCTGAATGGTTTTATTAATAATACCAACGAGAAAAAAGGAGAAATTCTAAGTGTTATTTAGCCGTATAAATTTTTTAGTTTCGAAAGCGATTTTGGCCGTGGTTTATAAATACTCGCAATCAGTAAGATGTTATCATCTTGAATTACCGCTTTTTTGCGGCAAGAAAATACCTCTGTAATACAAAAAAACATTGAATTAATGAAAGTATAAGTTGACCAAGATAAAAACCGACTTTTTACCAGAGTATTTTGAGATATTCTTGTCTTTTGTACAAAGTCTCTGTGCTTTCGCGAGTTTCTAAAATGGCGTGCGATAGTGAAGAAAATGTTATCGTTGTTTTCAAGTTTTGTAATGGGATCAATTTATAAAGGCTGACGGCCTTTTGTAGTTATAAATTGTTCTTTCAACTTGTCTAGTTGGAATAAAAGTGTACTAAAGAAGCTAATAATGTGTCTGTATTTACTGCGCATATGGTTTATTTTTTCAACTCGCACATTTTGCTCAAATCCCGAAAAAGCTCCAGGGAATTCAGGGGTGGCGCGCGCTAAATCTCTAGTAGTCAATGGGTTAAACCGGCAAAAAGTAGTCCGTGAAAATGTGAAAGGTTCAATGTTTGTTTACATTCCACAAGATTGTAATCAGTTCGCATATTTATCTAGCCGTCCGCGCATCGTCGAAGCGAGCAAAATTTCGATATAAAGTTTACTTTTATACACATTTTGCACGGTACCGTATAATATTAAACAGGAGACTCATTCTAGAAAAGCGAACTGAATCAGGATGAAAAGAAAACAAGGTCATCACGCGCTTTGGTAAATTTTTATCAAGTAAACAATCTGAAGTGACCGTAACATCGAATTCGATGAATCGGATAAAAATTCTGAACCGTTCTGTTCTCGATATTCGACTTGATCCTGATTGATACTATCGAGTATCGAGTGCACGGTACTGTGTCCGACATTACTTTAGCGGATATTTCCGTTGTAACAGATATGGCGGAGAGCACTTCTCGTTTTACATCGTGTACGCATTATTTACTGTCCTTCTACCTATTCGGCTATCGCTGCCGTTCTAACGGATGTCAATTTTTTTCTAACGGCAACATTACCCGTTAAACGGACGTTGGTTTTTACTAATGGCTCTCCCAGCCGTTCTAACGGATGCACATTTTTACGAGTGAATGTAATGAAATGAGTATAGCTGTGGAAACAGATATGCAAATTTCACTCGCTCGCTCGCTCGATGGGCTGTAAACTTTAATTTATGAATATTAATTTATGTATTAAATTATAAATTTATCTTTTTTTTCGTCTTTTTTTCTTCTATTATATTATTTTATTTTATTTTATTATTTTATTTAGTGATTTTTTTGTTAATTTTTCATTTCCACACTTCTGGGATTTGAACCCGCGACTACAGATACGAACTTCGAATTTGAAGTCCAGACCATTAACCGCTCGACTACTTTTGGCGAATTTAACGTTGGGATGAAAATTAACATAGAGATGTCTTTGTGTTGTTGTTAGTACGCTGACCTAACTTTGGACTACCGTAGGCTCATAGCTTCTTAGAATGACTCTTCGGCTCGATTTATAGCTTGTAAGAGTTCCAAATAGAAGAAATAACCTTAGAAAATACTTGACTTCCGGAGAACAGATCATTGAAAATCTTTGAAGGGCTGAAATGCGTGTTTGGATACAGTTTTTCGATTTTCAAAGCACGAACTGCAGACTTCGACTGATGTTGACTTCGGGACAGTATACGTCGTTTTTTCACTTTATTTGCTTTTTCCAATTGTATGAATTGCGTCTGTAATATATTCATTAATCAAAGGCACTATGTGCCAACTTGTGAATGGAAAAGTAAAGCAATTAATTAACATAGAAATATGCAGTAGCACCGGGTAAATGTAAGTTGACAGTCTCGTCCTCGATGTTTTCGAGAATCGGCGAGTTTCGAGTTTTGAGTCTGACTCGAATAGGGATTTCGAGGAAACGATTTATTTCTCGAAACAGAACAATAAGATTCCGCGCGGCTTATTTTATTCACGCAGGCCGGTGTATTTCGTACTCACGTCCAAATCAGTGTTGGTCGGGAGGGAAACTCAAACGAAAAGCGTACAGTAAGCCCTGTTTAGAAGGTGTATATAAACACAGACTAAAAAATCATTTAGCGACTAGAGTGACCTGCTTAAAAGGTCTTATAAGTTGATTTATACCTCATTAACTAACTTTTTAGGCTTCGTTTAAATATTCGGCCAATATGTTCGGACTGGTTGCTGTTCGTGAAATAAAATATTTCAAACATTTCAAAACGTTCTCATCTTGTTTGTGTAGTCGACTGTGCTTCGCACGCATAATATAAAATTAATTTTATATGCAAACATTCATTCTGTCATACACGAAACTCTTGGAAAGAAAAATACTTCAGTTATTTATGAAGTTGCAATCCTTGAACTAAAATTAGCTACATTTAAATTATCAAAAATGGTTTTGCTCTCCTAGATACTATGAAAGTGAAAGGTTAATCTTATTTGTTTTGTCCCACGTCACGCAACGCTTCCTCGTTCCGATAATAATATTTTAAAATTATTTCAACCATTCATGCAACCAGACAATTTCATCAAACCAAGACACATCTTCGATTTCTAAGCAACTTTAGGATGGGGTATTAATTTTGTTATCTTGTCATCAAATAAACTGGGACTTTCGTGTTGTCTTTAATATTTACAGTGTAATGCCGGTCAGATTTTAACGTGTATGTTTCATGATCATATATATATTTTAAAGCTTTCTATCAATTATTCGCTCCTCTATGTCGTTGGCGCTTTTGCGGTAGCTATAACTAGTATAAAGAAAATACACACTGATCCAGATAAAATGGTACTTTATTCATGAAACAAAACACGATGAGATGTTTAATTCTCCTCAGAGAATATTGAATTAACAACAACAAACAACAAATAATTCAAATAGAAAATGCTACATTTCCTTTTAGAAGCAGAAATAAAAAGTTATTTCGCAAATAATTTTATCTGAGGCTTCATCTGCTATAATTTTTCATCGAGCGAAATCGTACAGCTTCATACGTCCAAGTACAAACGTTGTTTGAATTGGGATCAATCAAGAAAAACAACATTAAAAAATATCACTTACCGAACGGCACCGTTCTCGTATTAAAGTCCTGAAAACTCCATTGAAGTACGAGTTTCGGTTTCCGTTTGAATATAGCTTGTCTTCAATAATTATATATGTCCTCTTATTTGGCGATTGAGTATTCTTGACTGTTACTTCTTTCCATTTCGAACTTTACTGAAGGTGTATTTTGATCGTAATTTAATATGCCCTATATATGCGACACTTGGCGCCCACAGGATGGATGATGATTTTGATCATAGAAAGCAGAGAAACACCGTCTTCTAACAAGAAACCAATAGAGTACTGTGTTCGTTTTGTTTAAAGATCGAATGAGCTAGAAATACTTAGCTTGTGGTGTGCCACATGAATTCTCGCTAAGATGGTCTTGAATATTTTGTCAGGGAACACAAACGCCTTGATTCGCGAACGCCATAGACAGCTCCCGCGCACAGATGGATCCATGATAAAACGTCACTGTATCTATCGTCCGGTTGACCCGAAAACTAAGGCATTCATTCACTACAAAAAAAGTTCCTATAGCCTGTTTTATCAGTGTTATCCAGCCCAAAAAGCCGTAAAACGAGCCAGATTAGCAAAGTTTGAGCCTACAGTAGTCGTAATTTCGGTCAGCGTAGTAACAATGGCACAAAGACCCCCCCATATGTATTTATATGTTTCGTATACACCTTCAAATCAACAAGTGCTGGCGTGGCGCAGTGGTAAGGTTCTGAGTTCCAAAGCAGTTCCACAACCCGTCGTTTCAAAAAAAAAAGGGAATTAAATGCATACATTAATTTAATGCATACATTAATTTAATTGATTAATTAGCTATTAAAGTTTACAGCCCATTGACCGAGTGACATTGTCCACCAGTGCTATAACTTGTTCTGCGCATGCGCGCATTCACAAGTTAAAAAGGAGAAAGAAAAAAAGAAGTAAGAGGTCATAAATTGTAAAAATATATTTTTCGTTTTCACATTTCTGGATTTGAACCGGCGACCTTCGAATTTGAAGTCCACGTCGTTAACTGTTCGACTACTACGACGCACTTAACATTGGCTGTTAAAATTAACATAGAGATTTCTTTATATTGTTGTTAGTACGCTGAACTAACTTTGAACTACCGTAGGCTTGGCTTCGGTAGGGTCAATCGATCGGGAAAGTTGCCGTGGCAGAAATGACTGTTTTATGTAACAACCATTAGTGGAATAAGTTTAACATATCATTCACGAGTCGCTCACAAGAGCTTTTGATTTGCTAACGGTTGTGCTGTCCGTTCTAACGGTCTGATGTTAGCGTTTAACGGTTAGGCTAACGCCTCTAAAGTTCTTGAGAAAGCGTTCTAACGGATGACTAACGCTATTACCCGTTTAACAGATAAGCGTTAACGTACGTTTTCCTGTGCAGGGTCACATGTGGTCCTGCAGATATGGTATATCTGTAGGTTTTTCTTTTCTAGTGTTCACTGTTTCAAGTCAAGTTACGTTTGTTGTCGAACAATATCTGGGGATAATTGCGGTACTACAACCCGTCACTACCTCGGTTATTAGTACAGAGTGAGTACTGTTCGACCTACAATAGATAGCTTACAAATAAATATTTCACGTCAGTTATGGTCAGTTGTTGTGTCCAAGAAAGTTCGCGTTTTTGACATAACGTGTGTTTGTGCATCTTTCTCGTTGAATAACTTTGGTTACTTTTAAAACAAACAGGTCTCACTTCAACTGGCAGTTGCCCTGTATCTGATGATGTGGTGCTGCAGATATGGTATCTCTCTGTATTTTCCTTGTTAACTTGTGACTGTTTGAAGTTCAAAGATTTTGGGACCAATTGTCATGAAAAAAATACTCGTAAATTCTTTAAACTCCCTAAGACTCTAAATGTCAACGAGCAAGATGTACAAGGTCTTTTTCGTTAAAAGTCAAACTTACTATTTCGGTGAAATTTATTTTTTTTTACCTTTTTTATTTTGTCCTTCTACTTTGACTATTGACTTGTTGTAGACATAATTCCATGCATTACAAAGTGATATTGCCTTATGATTGCTTATTTTTAGAAACTAGTATGACCACTGTAAAGAAGTTCGCTTGTAGTTTTCTTTGCAGTATTGCAGACCTATCACTGGGAACGAGTTGCGCGAGTTGCGCGGCGGCAGTTGGTGGAAGTTAGTGGTAGTAGTGAGGTAAGAAAGACTTCCGTGTTTTTACCGGTTTTTTTTAACCTGTTCTTGAATGAAATTGTGAAATATTTAGTTCGGCGAGTAACAATGATGTTCTGGGGAACATGTAGGTGAAGCTTCCATGTCTTGAGACATTGTCGGAGCTTCGTTACGATCCGAAGTTCAAAATTACATAAGGTTTAAAGCAACTGCATCATAGCACTTTTCTTTGATTTTTGAATCAGTCTTTATAGTTTATTGATTTCTAGTATAGTTACAATGTTCTCCTAATTCTAACGTTTATGTAGATATGTTTTTTGGTTGCTGTATTGATTTTTATCGATCGCTGGAGTGATTCTTTGATGTTGCCAGTCAACTCTACATTCATGCAAATGAGCTGATTTCATTTCCTGTCAAACCGGAAGTTTCATTTTTGACAGGTTTTTAGCGTAGTTTTTTTTTCAGTTTTTCACATGTACGGCTAAGAGTAATCAGGGAGATGTGTTTTACAGCTCGATTATTCATTTTTATGGTAATCTTTACACAAGAAATGAAATTTCTCCCAGTCAAACTCTGTCTTTATGTAAATGAGATGAAGCCACTTGGTAATGTACCGGAAGTCGCCATTTTTTAAATGTTTTTCATGGTTCTTTCTGTTTTTGGTGTCTGTAGCTATGGGGGAGCTATATGCATTGCGTTCTATCCTATTTTAAGCGTGTTTGTTATGTTCTGTCAGTAAAAATACTGATTTATTACAATAATTATTATTATTATTTCGACAAATAAGCTTCTTACTGAAGGTCTCTATTTATAGTGTCCTCGCAAAACTGTCTATTTTGACACTTGCTTTTCAAGTTTAAGGTCTGTATACATAACAATTAAACAGTCGTAATCGTCGCCTAACAAAATAATTTACGTTTCTCTTTCAGTTTCCTTCTTCTTACTTGGATGCTAGTGCTTTTCTGCTTGAGTACAAAACTTGAATGCTCTATCTGAATAGACAGAATAGTATTTCTTATCTAGTGAGTTTGACATTGTTTGCCATCGTAGTTTAAAGTTCATAGGCTGCTTCGTTTGTTGGTCATCGAGTTAAAATGATCTGTTAGTTTACCGTACTTGAATACAAATGTCATCTTTGTTTTCTTTGTTACTTGTAAGGTGTGAGCTGCAGCTTTTGTGTAAAAACATCCAATTGGACTATTTGATTGTTTCGTTCTTCACTATTTGAACATCAACATTGGTGTCAATCACTTGGTGAGTTCTATATTTCTTTGTGTTGTACAATAACTGTGGGAAGCGGACATTGTGCTGCGAAAATTGAACGAATAATGTCAGTAATAAATTTAATTGTCCATGATATTATTTGGAAAATAATCTAACAATGGCGTTTGCCTCTTTTCTTTTCGATATCACTCTAAATAATTGAGTTATTTCAAGTGCAGTATCCACCCACACTTCTAGTACTAGGTTCTTCCTACTACTGCTGCTCCATGTTTATTCTTTAGTTATAGTTATCGTGCGTAAGTCGTTCTGTTGCATAGTTTTCTGCTTCCACCTGCTTTCTTATGCTGGTGTTACTGCATTCTGAGGCTGCATCCTTGTTCATTTGTTATAGTTATGTCAGTCCATCGTTGGACTAATCACGCTGCACACGAGTTTTGGGCGGAACGCCGTTGGGAATTCGTTCTCCGCTATCCCAAAGAGCAGCAAAAGAACGTCAGAAGAAGACAACAGGAGCGAGAAACGGGATGATCGTGGGGCATCACAGAACTAAGAGTTTAACAACATGTATTCAGACCGTGTGGTACCAACAGATCCTCCCATAATTCATACGAAGGAAGCAGACCACCTTCATTTCTGGATGCTGGACATTCTGTTCTACTTGTCATTCGTTAGTGCCAGAAAAACTCCTACCATCTTTCAGTAACAACAAACCGTCAAAGTCGAAACATGTTTGTTCTTGCGCGTCTCAGAGGTACTACGTGCCATCAGACGAAGATGTCCCAGCCTTACTGTTGGACTTAACATCAGAAGAGATTCGCCAGCTTCGTCCCTTCGATATTCATTGTGGCGATTACGTTAAACACCAGCATGGATATTGGGAACGAACAGGCCCATTTCGTAATTACTTGGTCCAAACATAGCGTACGTGACAAAATATCAGCTATTGGAGATGATTACTGTCAATGACGACTAGACAGAGCGTACACCTACCTAATGTCCCGTGGGGAATCAGCTTACCGCGACTTTGTGGAAATGCATGCGTCTAGAGAATCCGACCTTCAACTGTTCGAGATCTTTTTCTCTCCAAAATACCATGGCATAGAATGCGCTTTATGGCCAAGTTTGTCCCACACAAAAACCATGTGTGAGAGTGTCTTGGAAGGTAGCACTTCCTGTGAAAGTGGCAAGGTGGCCTTTATGGCTAAATTGTTAAGCCCAGTGGCAGGATACCAACTGGAGTACGAGCAGATACACTACCAGTATGACAGATGGCTGTTTAAAACCATTACTGGAGCCATCAACACAGCTCGAATAAGTAAACTGCTCCGCTGCTACTAGCTTACAGCATAAGACATTTTCGTCAGGACTATTGGAAATGGCAACACCGGATTATTCTGGACGCAGTACGGTTTCCCCACATTCTTCTTGACAATCTCGCCATACGAATGGTCTTTTCTGTGGCCTCCTTGGCTCGAGTCGCTTCGTGTAGGAAGTGGTTGTGCACCAACAGAGTTGCCAGCAATAGAAACCATCCACATAGCACATGTGTTAAAACAATTGGTTTGAGGAGGTTTGAGGATACTTATGCGGATCAAACACCAACCGCTGGCGGAATGACTGATGAAGGGGAGGGGAACTTGTCAACCTACTTTTACAGATTCGAGTTCCAACAGAGAGGGACACAGTCCACCTCCATCTGTTAGTGTGGCTTAAAGACGCCAGACTCTGCAGATCATCACTGTTTCACGCCTCTATTCCATGTAATGTAAAAGAAGATCCATTCACGGTAGCATCTACACAAAAGTCTGACAAATCGGTGCTTGATGAAGATGAAGGACCAGACAGATTTGAGACAGGACAGAACGGGCCACAGCTGCGATTTCACTACACTCCAGAAGATCAACAGAGAAACATCCGGGCTTACATCACCACCTTTCTGGATCTCTGAAGTGTAGAACCGATCTTCAATGTACAGATGGCAACGGAATGGTCCTAAAGTACGTGGCGTCCTATGTTAGTAAATGGCACGACGAAACGCCAGCGGATTCACTCCATTCTACGAATGTCACAGGGTTTCAAGCGGCTTGCAACTTTTTGAGATCTATGCATCCCTTGGAACCGGAGATGGTGCTCCAACTAAAGCAGTTTGAAAATGTCGTGGAACATCATCAAGAACACAAAACGTGTGGTAGCTCCTACCCCTGATTTCGTACCAACCCACTCTGCGTATCAGAAATATTTGAAGCAACAACCATTTGACAGCCAGCTGACCTTTGCACAGTGGTTGAGAATGTACAACAAGACAGCCGCCAAACCCAGCAAATATCGCTCGGGGGATACTCTAGTAGGAGTGCAGATGTACTCTTATTTCAACCCTGTCTTCTTCTATCTATCAGTTTTTGGCTATGCACTTTCCCCACAGTGCAGAGGGTGAGCTACACCATGAACGGGAGGAACAATTGCCAACGTCAATAAAGTTCTTTGTGAAAGCAACGGAGCTGATGCCAGAAATTTGAAACTCACACGAAGGAGTGAAGAGCTGGATGGCAGCAGAGGCACACAAAAGCTACTTGACACCATTTGCGACTTCGTATCAACCCTCCACGATATCCAGCACTTGTGGGAGATACGAGTAGTAGACGTCCACATCACAGATGCAATGCAGCAAAGGCATACCTAGCCTATACCTGTTGTCCCCGCAACAGCAGGGAATTGCTAATGTCATACTCAACGCTTTGAATCATCATCAAATCCAGGTTTATCCTTCTTCTTCCTCAACTACCAATGCAGATCTCAATGACGAGAGTCTCGCGCAACTTCAGGTGAAACGTATGCTGGACAGTCCCGCCCACGGGACTGTCCAGCTGCTGTGGCTCGACTGCACTTTCATTCCTCGTGGTACTTCTTATGTCGACCTTTCACGTGTCCGTCGAAAAGAAGACATTTCTTTTTCAACGCCGATGTCTCCTCATACAACTCCAATGGGGGGGGGGGGTGGGGGGGGGACTTTCCCTACTAGCCCCACCCAAGGGCAAATGTCTCTAATTTCCTGGGCTCCTGGAGAAAATCTCGAGAGAGATGTACCCAAAACCAAAACATACATGCTCAGTAGATTTGTAGAGTTGCTGAGGCACTAAAACACACAGGTAAATACAGCCTGATGATGTTTAATCAATATTATGTACAAAAAAGGTTGAAAACAAGTCCTAACTCAGCGCCGTTCATAGCTGAATGTTCGGCTAATTAAAATTTTTGAATTTGCCGCCATTGCAACAAGCGCTTGTTATTGGTTCAAGTTCATATAAGTACCTAAATCCTAAATAACAGTAACAAAAATGAATAAAGATGATTGAAAATGACTCAAGTGTTGTTGTTTATCGGTAGAACATTGGATTTATACAAAGAATGATCTATTAAATCGAGTGAAAACGAAGGAAGCACGGTTCCTTACACAACGCAACACCGCATTGAGCACACTCGTATATTGATGACGAAGCCGTTGGAAGCATCTGCGGCCATCCACACTTTGATGCCGTATTTCGTAGGCTTTGCGGGCATGTATTGGCAAAATGACAATCTTCCTTTAAAACCAATCATCCCTTCATCCACAGAAATGTGCTTGCTGGGTTTATACAATTCCCGAAGTAAGACAAAATCGGTCTCACTTTGTAAAGGCGATCGTAGCCATCTTTTCCTCTCTGAGGCTCAGTTGCCGAGTCATTGAAATGAAAAAATCGGCTGATATCTTCAAAACGATTTTTGGTCATGACTTTCTGTATCCCCATATTACCTAAAAATGGGTCACTTGACCAGTAATCGGCAGTAGAGGGAAGATAATTGATACCCATCACAATTGAGACACCAAGAAATGCTTTTATTTCGCTTAGTGTTACATCTTGCCATTTATCAAGCGCTTCGCCTGAAAGTTTCTGCCGAGCATAGCGGTTTGTCTCGGTCACAATAACATTTACAATGTCATCATCAAAAAACATTTTAAATACATCTACTTCTCTGGCTTCATTTCCTAGCTCAAAGGTGATTCCAACAGGCGAGGTAAACTCCTGAACATCGATGTTCCTCAATCGATTTGTCCACTCGATTTGTTCGTCACCTTCGCTTTCAATTTCGCTCTCACTCTCGCTCTCACTTTCATCGCTTTCGTCTCCCATCTCACTAACATCAATATCCGAGTCTCCTCCATCCATTTCCTCGTCTGAACTACCGAAAATATCATCCCATTCCTCTCTTGAGATCACTAGAGGTTCGAAAGCACGGGCCGCCATTTTAGTTTTCGAAAATAACAGAGCACAGAATTTCATTGCCATGTGTTTGCGAAATAGGGCAGATAATTTATGCGCAGTTGCTGCAATATGATTGGCCAATGTCTGATAATTAATTCTAAAACAATAGAACGCAAAAGTAGCCTCTCTAGGGATAGGGCAAGGAGTTTGTTTTGCAATGGCGGTACAGGGCGGTGTAGGAAAATGGCGGCGTATTTTGTCATGGCGGTACAGGGCGGTATAGTAGGGAAAGGTTAAGGAGAATCCAAGCAGGACGCAGTTGAAAAATTACTTGACTTCGACAATCTTTCCGAGAAATACTGGACGCAACCGAACGGCAGACAGAGCGGAAAGATCCAAGAGTCTTTATGTGGGACAATCTCGGACAAGAAGACGAAGACGAAGACGATGATTGCCCACTACCAGTGCGTGGTAGAACACAGTCAAGGGGAAGGACCGGACGTCCCGCGCCTACCAAGTCTCCGGTCATTGACCCGACAGGTTACTTATTAGAGGAAGAAGAGTTCCAAGAGAGGCCTTTAACGGCGAAAGAAAAAGGAAAGAGAGCTCGAAATTCCAAGTGAGCAGCCAGTTGTCCCACAGTCCCTATCCCAACCAGAATCAGGCCGCGAATCCTCTTCAAACAGCAGAGTCACCGCAAAAACATCACAGACAGAAGTGCAGGATGACGACGACATGGAATTTCCCATTGCCAGCACCAGCAAGACTTCCGCCAAACGAAAAAAGACCAGAGCAGCACAAACTCTATTGAATGACGACAGCGATCAAGGCGTGACAGCCATGCCAGAAACGGATGAGGACGATGCAGAGCCGCCCGTGGTCAAAAAGAAGAGAAAATCAAAGACTGCAGACAATGAAACGGAATCCAGACAGTACGCCCAGTAGGAAGTCGGGAAAAAACACCATCCTCACCATCCATGCCGACCATCTCATTGTCCTCTTCCAAAAAGAAGAAATCGAAAAACAAGCAAGACCAATGACTCCGACTAAACATTCCAGCAAACATTTCACCTACGCATTGCGCGAACAGTTGAGCCACGCATTTTCAAATAGCAGTTACTGTTTGTCACATGATATCCACATGCCATTGTCTCATATCACACTCATCTTAACAGTCACTGAAATGTCAATTACTTTAAAGACATTGTCAATAAAAAGTGAAAATGAATAGAATAACGACATCAACAGTCCACCAATAAAAGATTGAACACCACATGTCACGGGTGGGTTAGTACCAAGAAATCTTACATTGTCTTTTGTCCATGGTGCAACGTCAAAGGCACCTTTTGACAACAAGGACAACGGAAGTTTTCTTTGTGGTAACTCAAACGCGCACAGCAATGAGTCGATCTTGGACATAAACTCTGGGTTCTGAAACAATACTCTGATAATTGACACATAAAAACAAGCAAAAAACGTCATTATCACACTTAAAGGGACACAAGACTTATCATTGGCCAGGAGATGGCGACCGTGAAAAAAGTAAGAATCTGGAAAATTCAGGTTTGAATTGATACGAAGTTTAAAAAGACGTCATCGCAGGAGCAAAAAGCAACCTCGCTATGAACGCTTGGCTGCCACATAGCCAGGGGTGGTTAAGTTAGGGGTCACGACCAGAACACAATGAGAAAAGGAGGGCAGGCCTGCGTTTCTTGGACAACAGAGAACTATTTGGGTTGGGCGGGTGGGGATCACTCTCAACCCTCGATCGAGGCTAGGGTTATTACCACCCATCCGCCGCTGTACTTCTACCAAGGTCCTCCTACAAGTTTTTAAACGTTGCACTGAAATATACTCGAAAAACTCATCATTGCACTTATTTTGTACATATGTAAGTATATAAACTTTTCTGAAACAATCACCGATTTCGTTCATTTTTGGTATACATGATGCTTCTGTTGAGTTACGTGCTGTGCCAAAATTTTAGTTTCTCTAGTTAAATCCTGTGAGAGTTACGACTTCTTTAAGGTGGTCGTTTTCCATGAAAAAATCGGGGTTTTTTCTTCTTGGAATGCTATCAGATTTCGTACTACAGATGTCTTATGAAACGAAACGTGTGTATCTCGAAGGGTTTACGTTTGTACCGTAACGCTAGGAAATGAAAGGCAAAAGTCGTAGACCAATGTTCTGGCGTCTATACTAATGTAATATTCAGTATCATGCTTACGTAGGCTGCTTGAGCATTGCGTGGACTGTGACATGGTTAAATTTGGCGTATTGTAATCTACTTTTGTCAAATATATTAGAAGTTAAACATGCTGTGTCGGTCTGTATTTGGCACTTTTTTTTGGTTTCAAGGTTTTTTTTCGGATAGTCTCTCAGAGATAGGATATGTATATTTCAACAGTTTTAAACAATAATAAGCACATACAAAGGGTATCTTAAGAGCTATAACTGGACAGAAGATGAAGCATTTTAGTCGTATTACTTAGGAGATACGTATCGTTAAACATCGATCAGAAAACCTGTTTTTTCATCAATTTCTGGTCGTTTTGTGTTCACATCGTATCTCCGGTATTTTGGCATTTGTCACATTGTGGATATACATGATGGTAGTGCTGGTAAAGTGGAGTTTGTGGTTGAATTTCAGTAATGTGAACGTTTATTTAGCGACAGTTACCATCATGTGAAATCTCCAAAAAATGATTTTTGAGTTGTGACACCATGTTTTGGACATTTTATCTCCGGTTTTTTACGATCTCCTACGTTCTGAATAAACATGGCAGTACTGCTACTAAAGTACAGTTCGGTGAAGTAATTTGTTCAAAGATATTACAAGTTAATCATGCTGTGTCGGTCTCCGTTTCTCACTTTTTGGGTGGTTTCGACATTTTTTTTCCGGGGAGTCCCTCATAGGTAGGATTCGTATATTTCAACCGTTTTCGATAATAGTACACACACTGAAAGAGCATTATAAGGGCTACTAGTGAACGGTAGATAGATCGTTGTTGTTGTATCACTTAGGAGATACGTGTTGTCAAAAGTCGCTCAGAATGACCTGCTTTTGTCTTTTTTCTGGTCTTTTGTTTCTATCTGCGTCTTGTTCTGTAAATACAGGAGTAGTATTGTTACATTGCTATCAGTTGTGTACTTTACTGCATAACATCGATGACAAATACATCGAAAAAATCATTCACAGCCACTTTTTTACAATTTTCAATACAGTAAATGTCTGTTATGATTACGGATAGAGCAATACAAATCCCACTGAATACAGTCCTTCATTCTGCTTAATCAACCATTGTACAAAGTATGTCTCAAATGAAAACTATACAATACACTATGTGGTCAAAAAGTGACAAAATGTAAAAAAAAACACTTTTAACAACATTGACATTTCATTTTGTGCTATTTTCTACAGAAGAAATGTCAGTGACATTTTAATCTAAAGCCAGGAAAATTTATATAAATACACAGCATTATTAAGTCTAACTAGTTATAGTTACCACTAAAGTGCCAACGACATAGAGGAGCGAATAATAATTATTGATAGAAAGCTTCAAAATAGATGATCATGAAACATAACGTTCTTAATTATTAAATCTGACCGGCATTACATTGTAAATATTACAGACAACATGAAAGCCCCAGTTAATTTGATGACAAGATAACAAAATTAATACCCCATCCTAAAGTTGCTTAGAAATCGAAGATGTGTCTTCGTTTGCTGAAATTTTTTGTATTTTAGTTGCATGAAAGTTGAAAGAATTTTAAAATTATTATCGGAGCAAGGAAGGGTTGCGTGACGGGGCCAGACTGTCAGATGTTTATATTTTGTAATGACTCATTCCAAAAAATTAAGATTTACCTTTTATTTTCATAGCTATTTTGATAATTTAACTGTAGATAATTTTAGTCCAAGAATTGCAACTTCATAAATAACTGAAGTATTTTTCTTTCCAAGAGTTTTGTGTATGACAGAACTGAAGACGAATGAATGTTTACATATAAAACAAGCGCGTGTAGTGATGAAGGAATAAATAATAACAACACTGAATTAACCCTGAAAGGGAATCTCTGTAGCCTGCGAGAGCAGACGTAATTCCCGGCTCGAGTTTCCCCGCCGAAAACTAAGGATTTTTTGGCTTTGGCTTGTAACACCGATTAACCAGATAATAAATGTACTGAACGCAGTGATCAAGGAATATTGTATACACGCTTTGTCTTGTCAGTAATTTTTGATTACGCAACGCTGGCGTTCAAGGACAATTTTTGTGCTATAAAATGTGTACAGTATTCCAGAGTATTCTGTTCGTTTCGTTCGTGTCAATCGACGAAAGAACACACTGAGAAGCGAACACACTAATTCGGAATCGAGAAGCGAACACGCTGGCTCTAAATCGAGGAGGGAACTGACCAAAATTTGTGCGTATAACCCTATTCCTTGATCACCTGTTGCTTACAATTTACACAGTGAATTAAGATGACTAAAAGCCCTTTCAATGAAGAAATATTAACCTTACTCACCGGCCCTCACGATCACGAAAACGACACTGTTAAAAACATTAACTTACACCCAAATATGGGGTATTACTTACACCCAAATATGGAAAACGAACTCACGGAGAATTTGAGAATTTCATGCCAAATACAATTTATGAATGGCCACCTCGGCAGCTGAGCTCTGGCTCAGCTGCCTCGTTGGCAATAAGCAGATTTATTGAGTATAAGTAACATAAAAACTTGAAGAAGTACTGGCATCTCAAACCTTGAGAACATGAGAAAAAAGCGCCATTTTGGCAACATTGACATGTCATTTTTCGTCCATTTTTCACAGGCCAAATATCAGTTACATTTTTATCAACAGCAATGAAACTGCACATGAAAAAAGAGCTGAATGAAGTGTATCTAACAGTGGTATTGACAATATTTCAAATGAAAAGACAAGAAAGTACTGTAATGTTAAATTGTATAAAAATACCATTTTTCGTAACATTTACATTTTATTTTATTTTTTTCGATTTTCTGCGCAGCTAATCTCAGTTATCTTTTAAATTTGAAACAGTGAAACTTTGCATGCTAGTAGTCCTATGTCCAGTGTAATTTACTGTTATAAATTATAGTTACGAAATAAAAAGCCAAGAAAGTTATGACATGCCAAAGTAGGCCTCTTTTGCTAAAGTCCAAAACTGAAAAACTTCAAAATCTCATAATTCTGTCGCATTATTGCCAATGAGTTCTACAGGACTCATCTTCACCAAAGAAACTGCCGATGTACTCTTCTGGATACAGCATATGTCGTGGACGTACTGTCACCATTGTGGCGGCCTAAATGCTCAGAAGATGTTGCCATCCTTTAGAAACCGAAAACCGCTGACCGCAATGCAAACCTGCTCCTGCGAAAAATAAACGTACTGCTTACCATCACCAGACGACGTGCCTATTTAACTGCTAGACTTAACAACGCAAGAAATTCAGGCTCTCAGACCGCTCGATGTACACACAGGCGATTACGAGAAAAAGCAACACGGTTACAGAGTACGTACCAGTCCATTTCGAGTAACCAGGAGCAAAACCAGTGGGTCTCAAACACGATGAATTTTTTCCACCACAGCTTCACGGCATTGTTGTCAACTGGCTTACCAAGCACTAATGAACAACAGTGGCTCCGATTATCGGAAATTTGTGGAAATGCAGCAAAGTGGAGTCAGAGATCCATGGCCTTATGAAATCTTCACAAGTGAGCACTACAACAGAGTCAAATGCTCCTTGTGGCCAAAACTTGTACTACCAACGGACACTGCGAAAGCCAGGGAGTCGCGTCATAGCGGAAAAGTCGCCTATCACACCAAAGTGCTGGGACAAATGTTGGACTACATGCTGTCCTATGAAATCCTCCATTGCCAGTATGACAGGTGGATGTTCAAGACCATCACTGGTGCTGTCAATTCTGCACGATTGGCGCGCTGTTCGCCGGCTAAAAGTCTAGACGAGAAAACATTCAGCTACGGCTTCTGGCAACACCGATTTCTCATCGACGCAGTGCGCCAACACGGATATCCCTCATTTTTCGTCACCATCAGCCCCTACGAATGGACATTTCCTTTCCCACCATGGCTAGATAACATCAGAGAAGTTGCAGGTCGCAGTCACACAGAACTGCCAATTGCAGAGACGCTGCACATTGCGCATGTCTTGGAACAGCTTGTCCGTGGCCACATCTGTGGAGCCAACACAAACAGATGGAGAAGTCACATCTTCACCTGCTACTCCTAACGTGACCAATTATTTTTACTGCTTCGAGTTTCAAGATCGCGGCACCGTACATCTCCCACTTTTAATCTGGGTTAAGGAAGTAGAAGAGATTCGAGCTCACTTACTCAACGCCACCATTCCCCGGAAAATACCAGAAGAAGCATTTATGCTGCGCCACTCAGTTGAGTGTCTATTATTGACGATGGCGCTCCGTAAATATTTAGTGCTACGAGAAAAAGTAAGAAACCATGTTGGAAGTTAATGGCCACGCGACGTGGCAGTTTATTGATTTAACAAAACCTGATAATTTGACATAATCCAGGTGGGGTCAAAAAAGGCCACAAGCCACACTGATGTGGCAGCCCCACAAGCGCCATCGGCAAAAATAGGACAACGAATGAGATGGTCGTTAAGGCAAAATAGAAAAGTGCCTCAATAAACTAAGATTTAAAAATGAAAAACGCAGTAAATGTGCGCCAGCCCGTGTCTGGAACGCCACGATTACATAACGTCTGCGAAATCATATGCTAAACAATGTGCTAAGAATACTAAATACGAGATATTGACCCAATAAAGAATACTAAATACCAGATATTAACCCAATAAAGAAGCGCCAGCCCATGACTGAAACGCGATCGTTACATAAATGGTAATATCAGAATCCAAAAGCGAAGACAAAACGGTACTGACAAGCAAAGAAAACTAATAACGCAGTTATGTAAGTGTGCACCAGCCCCTGTCTGGAGCGCAACAATTACATACCCGAAATATCTCACATTTCAATGCAATAAAAACAGCAGAAATCAGTAATTCTGAACTCCTTCAAACACCGTAAAATAGACATGCATACAGATATACTGGAGCTCTATCCCCAGCCAAAAAGTCCCGTGAGTAAACCCAGGAGGGTGAAAACCATTGCTGAATTTCGATTAACCGACCCCGGACGAGAGAGTGACAGCCCATGTCTGAATCACTCGTGTCCGGAAATAAGTCAAAAGAAAATCGCAAAAAGTCATTCAAAAAGATTCCGGGCGAATATAGACTTTGAATGCGTCGGAGCTCCAGCGTCCAAGAAAACGTATTTGTGCATCGGAGAGGCCTGAAGCCGCGGCATGGCTAGCAGCGCCAATTCTAAACCCGTGCGGCTTGTACCGGGATGTGTCAAGGCCGCAAAAGGATAATGAGGTGTTGAGTTGACGATTAAACACCGAGACAGATATAGGTGATAAGTCAGGCATGCAAAACAAAGGGCCAGGAACGTGACCCCTTGACGCGCAAAATTGAAGTAAAAAATCAACAGGGCAAAACGGTTGTGATGATTCTCGGTTTATCAGGATGTCGAATGGCCGCTTAGCGAGACTATGCTTATAATGGCTGATAGAGATCTTGGCGGTGACGGGCCTATTATTTTCCAGTAGAAACGTGAGTTGATCGTATTGCACAACAAGGGACGCGGTGCGCGTATTCTTGGACGCTAGCTCACCGAGGCGAAAAAAGCCGTAAAATGCTGTTAAAACATGGCGGTATATAAAAGACGCTGGTAGGAAGAGGAACTTGTAAACTCTAAGGACCGGACGAGGCTATGTAAAACTGGTCGAGTGATTGGGAGTCGTACGTCCAATTGGGGTTGGCGCGCCGGTGCGCCGTGAGAAGTTTAGAAATTAAAAAAGACTTCGTTGGATCTGTCAAACCCCGTAATTTGTGAACATAACTAATGGCAGAGATGTAGGAACATATTGTCGAGTGAGCAAATTTTCGGGCTGTCATGTAGGAAATAAATAATGCTAGAGACGTGACGTCAAGGGGTAGACTTGGCGAGAAGGTATCGCAAAAACGACCTGAGAATTGGACATACAGCTGCCATGCCCTTTGATAAGATTGGCGTGAGCAGGGCGACAAAGCCGATGAGAGCATGTCCTTTAAATTAGTGACCAATTCT